>JANAVB010021797.1:11399900-11404900 GCA_029216955.1 Iris pallida | reverse complement strand
TACAACAGAAAGGGCCTTCCCATTACTAGGGCTACTAAGACTGGCGGGTTCGTAAGGTATCTTTTAATGTCCTCGAAGGCTTGCTGGCATTCCTAAGTCCAGACATAAGATACTCCTTTCTTTACCAATTCGGTTACAATGACCCGAAAGGTTAGAGATAAACCTTCGGATGTATGCTAGACGTCCTTGGAGGCCGCGTAGTTCACGGAGGTTCCTTGGCGGTTGCATTTCGATGATAGCTTTTGTCTTCTCAGGGTTGACGTGGATACCCTTTGAAGTTATACTGAAGCCTAAGAACTTTCCACTGGACACCCCCAGGAAGGACTTGGCTGGATTCATCTTTAAATGGTGTGTCCTCATCAAATCGAAGACAGTTCTTAAGTCATGGAGGTGATCTACATGAAAGGAACTTTTGACAGCAATGTTATCGATGTAACGTTCGATTATCCTACGTAAGTGCTTACGAAATATAATACTCATAGCACGCTGGTATGTAGCGCCTACATTCTTTAAACCAAAGGGCATTACGGTATAGCAGAGCACACCCATCAGAGTTTCAAAGGATGTATGTTTCTCATTATCTGGCAGCATCTTGATCTAGTTATAACCAGAGTAGCCATCCATGAAATACATGCGCTCAAACCTGCAGGTGTTATCGACCAACACATCGGTGAAGGGTAGCAGAAATTTGTCTTTCGGGCAAGCGGCATTTAGATCGCAGAAATCTATACAGACTCGGATCTTCCTATTTTTCTTAGTGACTGGGACGATATTAGCCATCCAATCTGGGTGTTGTTCCTCGCAGATGAAGTCGATCTTTATTAGATTATTAACTTCCTTTTCAATAGCGTTCATGGTATCTGGGCAAAAATATTGTTGTTGTTACTTCACTAGCTTAGCCTTAGGAAATATATTCAGTTCATGTATGGCGATGTCTGAGTCTAAGCCCGGCATATCATCATATCTCAAAGCGAAGATGTCTATGTATTCTCTTATAAGTTCAATAAGAGACTCATGATCTTTTCCTTTCAAACTTTTGCTAATTAAGATCGGTTTAGGAGAAGAATTGTCTCCTAAGTCGATTTGAGTGACCTTATCTTTAGTAGGCGATTCACGTAGTTCAAAGTATTTCTTCCACTGGGCATCAAGTTGCTGAGCCTAGGGTTCTGTAGGACCGATTGTAGGAATGAGTTGTAAAGCACAATACTCTAGAGGCGGTGAATAGAGTAGGCAGCAGAAATTAACTATTTAAAAATGTTAGTAAGAAGATCACATAATATATATATATATATATATATATATATATCACAGATATGTAAATAAAAAGTAGAGAGTAGAGAGCAAACGCAAACACAAGGATGTATACTGGTTTCCCTTTTGTGAGAACTAGTCCAGTCGGAAGAACTCAAGCTTCCAGTTGAATCCACTATGAAAAATTACCACAAGTTTTCATCCGAAGTTCTTGCAACTTCTACAATGCGAGCTTTGATCCGAAGTACTCGACCAACTTCAATTGTGAAGTGTCTATCTTCAATCAAGCCTCTGATTACAATCACTCTAAAACTTCTAGACCGTACCCCACTGGCAAATCGACTAGAGGATTGTAACTGGCTTGGGATTTAAAAATGAATAGCTCAGAATACTTTGGAATAAGTTGTAGGCTTATAGAGAAGAGATATGAAAGTGAATTGTTGTGTTGAAATGATCGAAATCCTTTTCTATTTATAGTTTTTCCAAAAGCAGAACTCTGGCAGAATTCGGACAGAATTCGGACAGAACTCTATGAGAAAATCTCGGTAAGATCCGTAACTGCGGGAAGACCAAGTTCAAAATCCAACGTTCACTAACCGAACTCTGGCCGAATTCGGGCCGAACTCGGGCCGAATTCTGTTAGAGTTCTGTCAGGGTTTTTGCAAATTAGTTTTTGGAATTTTTGAAAAGATTAAGCCGTTTGGAAGTAGTTTGGGCTTTTGTTAGTGGGCTTGTTTTTTAAAATAAAAGGGTATTTTGAAAACATTTCTTCGATAGCCTATTTCCCAGTAAGATGCAGTTTACATCATATTCCAAGACTCAATAAATATGAAAAATACATTAATGAAAAAGGAAAACCAATAGCCCTTTGATGACGCCTTTTTTTCAAATATTTGAGCAGACTTGAAGACGCCTTTTTTACTTGACGGCGGTCGTCCAAAGATAAACAGATCTAAAAATTTGAATACCTTTCGGGGGCTTTGCCCCCGGACCCCCACGTGGGCGATGCCCCCTCGACCCATGTCTGCTGACAGGGCAGCGGAACCCCTGGTGCGAGGCCCCGGATAGGTCGTTAGGCGGTTCAGAGAAATCTTCTTGTATAACGTCGTTTTTGGCCCATCAATAATTCTTCATTGCATATGTCCTGGTTTGATCATGTTTATCATGCTTACAACATGTCTACAAATACATGTTAGGCAAATAAAACAATATGACGGATACAAACATTAGGACAATGCTAAGTTAAAGTAGTAACATGATAGTGATTACATGAATATTAGTGATGTCATTATGGTAAACTTAATTGATTAGCCATATTCAAAAACATGTTATAATTATTGGGCTATCATTGGGCTAACAATCTCCCTCTTTTTGATTATGACAAATCCTTTAAGTTTAATATATATACAATAGATGCATGTATCACTAATAAACACATAATACTGGAATATTGTGTGCTAACTTAAACTTATTTCTCCCCCTTTGACATGATAAAAGATAAGCTCTCCCGTAATTAGAGCTAAAATGAACTCAAGCATAAGTAAAGAAGGAAAGCAAAAGATAATCATAATCAAGGGTTAGGAGAACAGTATAACGACAAGTTTAGAAAATTGCATAACAATAGTAGTAAAACATGTCAAAATAGTTGGTTGAACTTAAAAACATTGAAATCAATCAATATAGAAATCAAAAAATGACATTCAAAACATATTGTGTTCATCATATTGTGTTTTGAAATAGACCAAAAAAAATATATCAATATAGTAGGAATCAATCATTGGTCATAAGTAAATCATGAGGAATAGAAATTCGCAGATCTAGTATATATAAAAAAATCAAAAATATAATAAGACTTTTAACAATGATCACAAAAAAATATGATTCATAATTTGCCCATACAAATGAGTGAATCACATCAATAAAGAGTATAATCATCAAAAAGAAATCAAAATACGTATACTAGAATCTATGCAAAATCTATACCAAAGTTCATGCATTTGAATTCAATTACCTTAGCATGATATATATCCATCAGATAAATACGAAGGTAATGAAGACAAAATACTTGAGAAGGAGAAATTCAGTCGACTTGAATGCTCCCCCCGCAAAGTATGATCAGTCTAAATAAGATAATCATGAACTTTGAGATAAAATCTCAATAAGAAATGCCAAATCAGTTTAAACTCAAAAGGATTATCAATAAATTAAATTAATTTTGGCAGGATAACTTTTAGAAACTTAAAAATGAGAGAATTAAAAATAAATATTAATAATCATATATTATCTCATCTAATACAAATCTAAATATCATGAACAACTCAACAAGATATTTAAAAAAGAGAATATATGTCCATGATGAACTAGGTGTATCACACGTTAAGGGCATAAAATAATTAAAACAATTAATTTGCTCCCCCTAAAAATATGTGTGTCTAGTTCAAACGTAATTTATATGCATAAAATAGATAAAATAAATAATCACAAGATCTAAGGGATATCCAAGATATACATCTTTCTTCCCTTTGATCAAATGCATAAACAAATATCATCTTTAGGCAAGAAAAATCTAATAAATAAATGCTTAAAGATGAACAAACAACATATATCTCCAATATATATAAAAGAAATATTTTAAGACATTAAAAGATTTTGAAAACTGTCTTTAATAATAACATTTAAGTACCGGACAGATACAATAAATCAAAAAGAAATCAAAAAGACATTCCAAAAATGTGGAATTTATTACGAAAAACTGTCTTAATAAATGTTCGAATGCGTCCATTTAGTCCTCAGACTGAAAGCTGACGATTCGAATCACGAAAATAATTTCATTAAAAGAATCCATAAATCATAAATAAATCTATTTGAACAAATAAACATAACTAGATAAATGTCCAAAGAAAAGTGTATTCTGGATATATGTCATGTCAAGGGGATAATTGATTTTAAATAATTAACTGCTCCACCTTTACATGGCTATATCAAAAAAATAATTATATTGACAAAAATTAAAAAAAATTCAGAGACATATTTCTAGAAGTAGAAAACTAATTCAAAAATATTAGGTCTTCTTATCAAAGTTCATTTCTTACCTTTAAAGCCTTAGCACGGTGTCCATCAGATTACCATAGGGTTAAAGAGAAGAAACACTTTAAGAAAGAAAAATTCAATATGATTGACTTGTAACTACCACATTTCTAGTGTGAGGTATTTTTATCATTTTGGGGTAATTTAAATTTATTAGAATTTATTGAATTTATGTGAATTTTTAGGATTTATTTGGAATTGTTTGGACTAGATTGATTTGGTAGTTTGGACCCTTGTAGACCAACCTAGGAGCTAACCCTAGTTAGTATGAGTTTGGTTAGGATATATGACTCTAGTCTAACCTAGCCTAATCTTGGTTTGGTCATTGAACCTAATAGTAATAGAAATTAGAAAGTCATAAGTCATGGCTTATGATTTAGAGTCCTTTTAATCAATCAACCATAGCCTATGTAACTTGGCCCAAAGCCCAAAAATTAACCAAACCTAATCCCTAGGAATGATGGTCGGCCACCCTATCCTCTTGGGGATCATCACCATATAAAATACCCTCCTAAAATCTAGGGTGCCTCCTTCTTAGGAAAGCTCAAGTTAGAAAAACAAGGTTTGTTCCTATCAATAAATTCCTAAAATTCCATTCCTCTTCCTTTCCATCAAATCTTTCTTTAGGTTCTAATCTACCTATTCTTTCTGTCATTAATGTT
>JANAVB010021797.1:11089952-11230072 GCA_029216955.1 Iris pallida | reverse complement strand
CGAAGACATGTTACGACTCTGTGCGATCGACTTGAAGTCAAGTTAGGACGTCCATCTACCACTGGCCGAGTTTGCATACAACAACAGCTATCATTCCAGCATCCAAATGGTGTCGTATGAAGCTTTGTACGGCCGGAAGTATAGATCGCCCATTTGCTGGGATGAAGTCGGGGAACGGCAGATACTTGGTCCGGAGCTGGTGGATCAGACTGTGCAGAAGGTCAAGTTAATACGAGAAAGATTGAAGATAGCACAAAGCCGACAGAAAGCTATACCGACACGCACTGATGCCCCCTCGAGTTTTCGGAAGGCGACCATGTATTCCTGAAGATGATGCCTATGCGTGGAGTTTCCCGGTTCGGTGCGAAAGGAAAGTTGAGCCCAAGATTTGTTGGCCCGTTCGAAATATTGAAGCGAGTCGCCCTGGTAGCTTACCAAATTGCCTTACTGCCTGCAATGTCAGAGGTACATGACGTCTTCCACGTCTCGTAATTGCAGAAGTACGTGCACGATCCGGGGCATGTGGTAGATTTGGGTAAGCTGGACCTGAAGGCGGACTTATCATATGTCGAAGAGCCGGTGCAAATCTTGGAATACAAGGATAAACTTCTTCGCAACCGTGCTATTCCTCTAGTCCGCATCCTCTGGAGAAACCATTCGGTCGAGGAGTCGACATGGGAGCTTGAGTCAGAAATGAAGGAGAAGTTCCCTTCCTTGTTCTCGTAGAGGTAGGTTCTATTTTAAGTTTCGAGGACGAAACTTTTTCTTAGTTGGTTATGGTGTAGTGCCCCGTCCCTACATCGTGCCCCGTACTCTGTCCACGGGGTGCGCGAGAAAGGAACACTGTCGCTATCGATTCGGTCGGGACCGATAGGTCGGGATCGGCTGAGTCGATCGAACGGGAACGGTTGAATTAAGATCCATACCTCGTTATGGAATGTCTTCTTCGGAACCAAGTCCCATATTCAGCGGGTTGCGCCTCGAGGATTGACTCTGCGGCTGAGTCGGGAGAGACCTCCCGTTGCTCTGCTTTTACGCCGCTTGCATTGATTTTGGCTTTGTTTTCTGAATGCGTTTTCGTGAATATTTTCGATGGTTTTCATGGCTTGCATTTCGAACTCGCATTTTCTATCGAACTCCTTGAATAATGCAGTGTTCTAATCGGTTGCTTGTGCAATTTCAGGTAATCGCGTAGGCGACGTCTAGCGCGGCCAATAAGTTCTCTCGCCGAAGTAAACTCAAGGTGAGTGGCTAACCCTTCTCTTCTTGACCCCTTCTTGGTAAATCGATAGTGTTGTTGCGGATTAAAGATTGAATGCAAGGGCACGGGCACGGTAAAATGATTGAGTTTTTAAAGAGAATGTAGGCTATGTCTTAATAACTAAAAGAAGGAAAATGGTCTTCGCACGGTCATGGACAACTTGTCGACAAGGTAAAGTTTCCCCTGTACGGCAACCCGGGGCCACGGGACCGTTGCGGCCAAGAAGGAAACATCTCATAAGCTGTGCTGGGCACAATGTTAGGCGAGGACTTGCAGCGGGGCTCGCTACTCGCGCTGAAAGGGCCTCGTCTAATAAAAGCTAGAAGGAGTCCACGATGGCTCTGGGAGCCAGTGACCAACACACGAAATATTGCACTTAGGTATGGAAATGATAACAATTGACAGGGAAGAACATGGTAAGTTTCATAAGGCGCGGCGCGGGCCGCCGTCGGTAAGTTTTAACGTAAATTTCACTATACTTGTCATATGCTTGTTTGTAATTCATTAGGATGGTTAGAAACATTCATACTTTAACTCAATTAAACTCTTCAACCAAATGAGAGCTTGGAACTTAAATAGCCACGTACCAATACAAAGTGTAATGTACTTATCCTCGCTCTCCACGCAGGTACCCCGAACTACGAAGGGCGTGCCACTTGAAAGCTCAAGGCAAAGTGAACCCTTTGAAGCCTCGTCCGCGTGTAAAGGCTTGTTTCTGGATTCCTTTTGAAGAAGACCCGCACTCAGTCCAAAAGAAGATGACGACTCGACTCGCCTCGATAGCAGGTGGAAATATGTAATGGTTTTTGCTTGTAAAAAGGGATGTAATGTATGGAACGACTATCTCATCGGCGTTCGTTTTGTAAGTCGAGTCATGTTGTAGCCCGCTCGACAATAATTGTAAAGGAGTCTATGTAAAGTTTTATTATCATCAATGATAAAGTCTATTTCTATTTCAAATGTGTCATTCAATTTCTCTGCATACTCTAACTTGATGTTGTGTTTCGGATAACCTTATGACTATGACTTGTGCGATCGCAACTTAGGTTCGTACGGCATCACGCCCGGGGGACGACTATCGATTCTACGGAATCGGGGCGTGACATAGAACAGGTGAAGGTATAACTAAGACACAAAGACAATATGAGAGAATGACGAATATAAGTCAAATTACTGGACAATATGTCAACACGAATCAAATCATGTATACTGTGTGTTTTAGAATACCAACGTTCAACATGTGGTTGGGTTAGGAATTGGACAGTCAACACGTAAGGTGTATTGAATGAACAAACATTGTCAGACGGTCCCCTGATCGAATAAACTCTGGGCTACACTAGGGTACCACATGTCTACTAATTGCATTCTTCTACCCGACTATCTCACAAGTACATATCCAACATGCTTAACTTTAACAACAGGATAAACGAGAATCATGATAAACTAGAAGTTAGGTGTGAACATGTACATATACTCTAGCGACTCTAACTCTCGTGTACAAGCAATAATCACGATAAATATAGAACAGTGACAATAAAAAATATGAAGATGTAACAGTGAAAAGACAGTATAAGGATACATGCAATATAAAATAAAGGTAATATAATGTCATAGTAAAACTTGCCTTGCTCCAGGAAAGGATGAAGTCGTGACTCACAACGTCGTCCGATCTATCCTGACAAATAAATGATCATAAGTTAGATTATGAAAATCCTACTCTGAAACCCTAAAAAGTGGCTAATGGTTTAACATAACTAATCTTATTTAATTCTAAAATAAATCATCTAAAAACCTAATGTAATATGATATAATTCTAGAATTAAACTTAAATACTAATTTTTAGTCAAGGAAAATTATGATTTCTAATTCGGAACCCTTGGCACACAAATCGAGGCACAGCAATGACTAAGTAGTCAAACGACATGAACTCGATGATTTGAGTGTGCAATCGAGTAGATTTTAGTTAAATGTACTATATTCGACCATGCCACAAAATTATGCTTTGGTCAAAAGATATCGCCATGTCACTTCCCTAGAATACGTATTTTAAATACATGTACTGCTGGAATATATTTATTTAATATTTATCATGTATTATTCTGTATTTAAATTCCTTTAATTTTCCGCTAATTATTCTTCTGCATTTTACTTTCTGCTTTGCTTTTGGGTTCGGCCCGAGTTGGTTTATTTTTCGGCCTTGGATGGTCCAACGTGAACCCAACTCCCCCACCTACCACCACTCCTTCATTTAAAGTCCCATTCCCTTTTTTCTCTCTTTATTACTTCACCATTACTCTTCTTCTTCCTCATAAACTCTCCCCCACCTACCTAGCCGCATAGACAAGTACCAACTTGCTTCTTGATGGATCTCCGTTTTTGCTGTTCCATTGTCTTCCTCTCAAGATTCTTAGATACTTTAGTACTTAGCATTTTCAATTTCCATGGTTCATTTCATGTAGATCTAAGTTTAATACATTTTTCGGATTTCTTAGGTTTTAATCTAGTAACTTTGTTATTTTTTTTAAGTTTTGATGGTTCCATGTTGTAGAGAATTGCGTTCTACCCTATTTTAACCTATGGAAGTCCAGATTTGGGCATGGAATGAAGGATTTAGGGAGCTTGGAAGCAATGGCTTTCCATGGTTCTTCTTCTCGGAAGAGTGGAGAAGAAGAACAGCGCTTGACCGCATGAGTTTTCATGCGGCAAGTCTTTCTTGGCTGCATGGCTTTCTTGGCCGCATACCATTCCCCTGCCGCATGAACACCGTTCAGCTTGGCCGCGTGAGACCCTTTATTTCTTAGCCGCATGAAGTTTTCCTTTCTGGCCGCATGAACCATTTGGTTCTCAGCCGCATGAGTATCTCAGCCGCATGGAGCTTTGAGCCGCATGAGCTTTATTCTTCCCAAGCCGCATAAGGCTTGTGATTCTGAGCCGTATGGACTCAGTTCACCCGCAGTCGCATGAGACTTTATTCTTCCCAAGCTGCATAAGGCTTGTGATTCTGAGCCGCATGGACTCAGTTCACCCGCAGCCGCATGAGACTTTATTCTTCCCAAGCCGCATAAGGCTTGTGATTCTGAGCCGCATGGACTCAGTTCACCCGCAGCCGCATGAGGCTTTATTCTTTCCAAGCCGTATAAGGCTTGTGATTCTACGTCGCATGGACTCAGTTCACCCGCAGCCGCATAGGCTCGTGCTATCCCAGCCGCATGAGACTTCACCATTCCAGTCGCATAGTTTGAATCCCAGCCGCATGGACTTAGTTTCCTTAGCTGCATATGCATGTTTTACTCAACCGCATGAACTAATAATTTCCCGTCCGCATGGACCCTAGCCCATGATGCCTTTTAGGCTGATTCTGTTTGGGTTGACCTTAATTAATATTGATTTTTAATTTGGCATTAATTAACATTGATTGATATCTTGATTATATAATTGATCATGCGTTCCTAGTTGGAACTAAGAGGCTGGCTAGTCGTCTTATTGAATTGAATGAATGAGACACGTTCATATTAACTATGAACTATTGTAATCGACTGGCTGATCTCGAATATTGGCATACAGGCACATGCAGGCTTTAATTAATTTATTTATTTATTCATTCTTTCTACAAAAGCAGCATGTGTACTTTATGGTCAAGGCATGATTATTCCGTAGTTAATTTTGATTGTTGCATTACGCTATGTAAGACCTACAACCTAACCGCACGTATATCGTTGTAGAGTTGTGCATATCGTATCCCGTATAAAAGTACTCATTCTGAATGACCATGATCCACGGCATGTGATTTCGCTTAACATAGTGGCTATTAAACTAAATAAAATAATAATTACATGGAGAGAATGGATTTTCGAGTTCTTACATGACAGCCATCTTTGGACTATTAAGTGCCCGACAGGCCGGCTGGTTCCCACAGATACTGTAAATCTGCCATACGGGCAGGGAGCGGTATCTGCTTATATTATTTATTGTATATTGTATATTGATGACGGGCGTCCCGCTGGGACTCGTCTAATTCATGATTGGCACAATTGATTGACTGGATAGACTAGCCTTGCTTGCACATAGTAAGAACTGAGGAATCCCTATTGCATATTTCCAAGGTAACTTGGAACTCACAATAGCAAGCCGTAGGAGTTGAATGGTCGTTTAAATAAATTTGTCTGCGTACTGTACCTACTCTGTTGACTAACTGAGATGATCAGAATGTCAGGACATGATGGGCCAACTTCTGTCCTTGTTTGGTTGGGAGGTTGGTTCGAAGTGTCGTGATGTTATGTGAATCCTAGTAGCGAACAGAGATCTATTTTATCATATCTTTCTTATTATGGGTTCTAATTTCTCATATCGTGCTCCCTTGCGGTACTTGCTATTAGAGGTCTAACCTCTCTGGTTTTGCATGGCCAGATTTAGAGCCGGTCCCCGAGGATTCAGCTTACTTCTACCTCCAAGATGGTCAATACTAGAGGGATGATCGCAGGAGGACTCGAGTGGGTTCCTTACTTCACATCTTGTTTTGTTAATTATTTTATACATTGTCGTTTGGCACCGACATGTTAGTCAGATTGTCTTGTAATTACTTTTACATAATTGTAACTAAAGTCAGGCTGCAGCTGATAAACAATTGTGTATACCTTGCTACATCATCTGGCTACGTTTTGTAAAGCTAGATATCAAGAACATTTTGACTGGGCGTTTGGGATGCCTTACTGCTTTATCTTACATGTTCTCTATTTTGTTTCTTGTTTGAATGATTGAGACAATAGATGTGAAGTGACCATAGTGAGACTTTCATGTAGTATACAACCCCTCGTCTTGTTAGATAGCATTGATTGTATTATACGGTATTCATCTACCCGTAATACGTTGCTGGCTGAGTCATTCTCCCGCTCTCCAGTATTCTGGTTCTGGGACGTGACACGCCATTATGGCTAACCTTAACCAAATCGATAATTTGTTGACAAAAGTAAGTTCTACGAATTAATAAAAATAAAAGATAAACTAATTATTTTTTGGGAAAAATATATGTCGTAAAGCTCTGTGTTACTTTCTGAAACTTCAAACGGTTCGTGATTATGACTTCTGGTTCTCCCAGAATCTCGAAAGCACCGAAATGTGTCAAGTTTTGGACAACTGACATTCTACGAATTTTTCAGAAACCTAGGTTGATAATTTATAAAAATAAACAAGATATTCAGAAACTATACCTCAATACCCTTCCAATAAAAAAAAGGCGTACGAAAATCTCTTCTGGTTTGGCGGCAATCAATCTGCGAAGTTGAAGAACTCCCAGCTCAAATCTCTCTCTCTCTCTCTATCTCTCTTGGATTTTTTCTAATTGCGACAGGATATATAATTAGGGTTTACTATATATATATATATATATATATATATATATATATATATATAGGCATAAGCCGCAGCTATGTCGACTAGAGTTGGCCATGTGGCAGCCATCTGACGCATCCCGCTCTGATCGAGCGGCCTGGAAGGCAACCGGCTCCTAGTCGGCTTAGGAGTCGGCATGGCTCCTATTGTGACTCGGAGACCGAGTTAGATCTCACCCCACTAAAGCTAGCGGATGATAGCTGGGCCCCACGGTTGGGCCTGGGTAGCTGACGCGTGGGCCCTACACTTCTGACTGGTTTATTAATTTAGGGAAAAGGTTTTTAATTAACAATAAACAATTTTTTAATCAGTTTTGCTTAATAAAAATCATGATAAATAGTAAAAAATCAAAAAAATCTGTAAAAATTCCAGAAAATATAAAATAACATATAGAACATAGAAAAATATTTGGGGTCAATATTTGCTCATATGCTAGCACAATAAATTCTAGAAGTCCCAAAAAATAGGTTTTCCAATATTAAAATTATCAAAATAATTCAAAAAAATACCAGAAAATATAGAAAATATATATTGACCTTCTAGATAGAATTTAGCACCTAGAATGAGCCTGTGTTCCCTCACAAAATTTCTAAAAGCCTTCCAATAGTAATATCATAGTTAAAGTTATATAAAAACTATTAAAAATTCCCAAAAAAAAAATCTAGTGTTATTTAATCATAATACAACTTTTGGTAGCAGATGCTACAACCTACCCCCCCTTAAATTATTTTTGTCCTCAAAAATCAAACACACAAGTTTATAGTAATATATGCAAGCAATCTTCTATGGCAATCTAATAACAATTGTTAGGGTAAGTCTTAGAATGGTCATTGTTGAAAGGTAAATCAAATAGAAGCTAAACTTAATAATATCTAAAGCCCACTAAGGTGTACTAAGCATGTACCTTATTTATCAATTATAACTACAAAGGTTTACGAAAATCTATAAATTTACCTTCGCCTTGGGGTTGTTCTACAACCACAAATGCTTGTCCTTGGTAGGCTTGTCGAGGAAGGGCTGCGGGACAATCCTTTATTTGGTGGTTAGATGATCCACAATGCAAGCAAAGTCCTAGCCTTTTCCTACAGTCCTCCATTTTGTGTCCTTCCTTCCGACAAAAGTCACAAGTTACTTTTGGTTGGCTTTGCTGCTGTTGTTGGTGCTGAGGATGAGGTTGCTGATAATACTGCTGCTGCTGGGAACGAGGATGCTGGTGATACTGTTGTGCTGCGGTCTTTCCTGGAGCGTTGGAACGCTTCGTCGATCCCGATTGGCTGCTACCTCCTCCATATGCCTCTCGGTCTCTCTTTTGCTTGCGATTCAACTTTTTCTCTTCCACCTGTGCGACCTTCAAGATTCTCTCGTAGGTTGTGGCTTGACTGGTGGCGATGGCTAGGCGAATCTTATGCAATAACCCTTTCTTGAACTTCTTGGCTTTGCCTTCAGGGGTCATGCTCTCTACGAAGTGGCTGAGGCGGAAAAACTCTGCGGTGTATTCGTTGATGGTAAGGTTGCCCTGCTCCAAGCTCTCGAACTCGCTCTCCAACTCCTCCTTGAACTCTTCCCAAGTCACGTCTGGTGCGATAAATCGGGGCTCATCTCTATACCATGTACGGGCGATGTCATAAAGTTGCATGCTGGCTGACTCGATCTTCAGGTCTTCAGGAAGTCGAGCCATCCGAAGAAATTGATCCACGTTCTCTAACCACTCATCCGTGTAGAGAATCCCTTCCGTCCTATTGAATTCCCTAGCCTAAGGTCCATGAAGTCCTTGGAAGTTCCTGGACGCAGTTGGGGATCATCTCTAGTCTGAAGAGCCTCTCTCAAGGTGCTGCGAAAGATGTTGGCTTACTCTATCTGGGAAACGATGAGCTGCTGAAAGATCCCAAGGAGCGTAGCATTGTCCAGTATGGATGTTGGAGGTAGAACGGGTGTTGGATACAGAACAGGTGCTGGTGGTGGAGTTTGCGGAGGGAACTGCAGGGGTGGTGGAATGTAATCTCGGTAGAACCTTGAGGTCTGCGGATGTGACTGGTCGAACAGATGGATAAGTTGGCCTCCATGTATTGGTAGGGTCCCATCTTTGATAGATTCACCTGCAGTTGATGGGATGTTCATGGAAGCAGTGTTCCTGTCTTGAGAATCTATTGGTTGCGTATAAGGAAAATCATTAGACGGTAGGAAGATTCAATCAGGATGCAAATCAAGGAATAATTGAAGTTAAGATAGAGATCAAGAACGTATCAATGTATGCGAAAGAGATCTTTAAAAACCTAATCCTATTTGTGGATGATATGAACCTCTTCTAAAATTATTCTAAATCCTATCTTCAATTCTATTCGCAGGCTCGCAACTAGTACCACTAAGTTGAAGTACTAACCGTAAGTTCGCAACCTTATGCGAAACCTGACCTGATGGGCCACCATAAAAACTTGTCACAATCCGCACCCACTTTTCGGATACGAGACGTGTCCAAGCTCAGCCTACTCCGCAGTGTCGGCGGTAGTACACTGTCTATGGTAAGCATGATCCAAACAAGTACACAGTCCACATATATCATCCACAACTAAGTTACGACTAGGGGTGAGCATTATTCGGTTTTGGACTAAAAACCGAACCGAACCGAATAAGAGATTCGGTTCGGTTTCAAAAATATTCGGTTCGGTTTCGGTTTTTAAATTACAATAATTTTTTATTCGGTTTCGGTTTTAGGTTTCGGTTTCGGTCCAAACCGAAAACCGAATAAGAATTATACAAATATGTAAATATTCTCAATTTAAGAAAATATATATTTTGAAAATAATAATTCTATGTATGTGTTTTCAATTCTAACAATGATAATTTAACAACTAGCCCAACTTTGTGCATAATTTCAAAATTCAACAAATATGTGTATCAAAATTATAATTTTTAGTATAATTTAACCACGATTCCAACATTGGGTCCGACCCATTAATTCGAACCGAACAAACCGAATAAACCGAATTTATTATTCGGTTCGGTTCGGTTTCGGTTTTAGCTAATTCGGTTTGGTTTCGGTTTTGCATTTTTATAATTTCGGTTTATTCAGTTTTGGCTAATACGGTTCGGTTTAAATCGAATAAACTGAATGCTCACCCCTAGTTACGACAAAGAGATTAAACTAAAAAGTCTCAATAAATGATTTAAAGAAAGATCTAGTAGAAATCAGATAGTCTCGGGAACAAACCCGCTAAAAATAAATATAAAACAACTAGAACTGAAGTCCGCTAAGCTCACAAGCTAAGAATAACACGAAAGAATATAAGAATAAAATATGCTACTCTGCATCAGAAGAAACAACCGGCACATTGGTAACGTCAGTGTCACCAAGATATGCATCATAAACCTCAGGACAAACTACATCGTCTAAAGCTAAAAAATAGTTATCCAGTCAGGATTGGAGCAAGATCACCATAACACTATACTACACAATATAATATACAAGCACGCAGAATAGCAATAAGAAGAGGATAAATATAACATGATACCAAAAGAGACCACTATATAATGGAAAACAGTTTGAGAGCACAATTATGACTTGAAGCAGTTGAAGGTGTAACTAAGACACAAAGACAACAAGAGAGAACGACGAATATAAGTCAAACTACTAGAAAATATGTCAACACGAATCAAATTATGTGTACTGTATGTTTTAGAATACCAACTTTCAACATGTGGTTGGGTTAGGAATCGGAGAGTCAACACGTGAGGTGTATTGACTGAACAAATACTGTCAGACGGTCCCCTAACAGAATAAACTCTGGGCTACACTGGGGTACCACATGTCTACTAATTGCATTCTCCCACCCGACTATCTCACAAGTATATGTCCAACACGCTTAACATTAACAACACGATAAACGAGAATCACGATAAACTAGAAATTAGGTATGAACATGTACATATACTCTAGTGACTCTAACTCTCGTGTACAAGCAATAATCACGATAAATCTAGAACAGTGACAATAAGAAATATGAAGATGTAACAGTGAAAAGACAGTATAAGGATACATGCAATATAAAATAAAGGTAATATAATGCCATAGTGAAACTTGTCTTGCTCTAGGAAAGGATAAAGTCGCCACTCACAACGTCATCCGATCTACCCTGACAAATAAATGATCATAAGTTAGATTATGAAAATCTCACTCTAAAATCCTAGAAAGTGGCTAATGGTTTAACATAAATAATCCTATTTAATTCTAAAATAAATCATCTAAAAACCTAATTTAATATAATATAATTATAGAATTAAACTTAATTACTAATTTCTAGCTACGAAAAATTACGGTTTTTAATTCAGAACCCATGGCACGCAAATCGAGGCACATCAATGACTAAGTAGTCAAATGACACGAACTCGATGATTTGAGTATGCACCCTAGTAGATTTCAATGCCAAGATTGCACTGGATTCGACCATGCCACAAAATCATGCTTTGGTCAAAAGATATCGCCATTATGGCTAACTGTGACCCATTCGATAATTTGTTGACAAAAGTTTTACGAATTAATAAAAATAATAGATGAACTAATTAATTTCTGGAAAAAGTATATGTCGTAAAGCTCTGTATTAGCTTTCCAAAACGTCAAACGGTTCATGATTTTGATTTGTGGTTCTTCCGGAATTTCAAAACACCGAAACGTGTCAAATTTCGGACAACTGACATTCTACTAACTTTCCAGAAACCTAGATTGATAATTTATGAAAATAACTAAATTTTCAGAAACTATACCTCAAAACCCTTCCAATAAAAAACGACGAACGAAAAGCTCTTCTGGCTTGGCGGCAATAGATCTGCGAAGTTGAAGAAATCCTAGCTCAAATCTCTCTCCCTCGCTTGGATTTTTTTCTAATTACGGCAGGATATATAATTAGGGTTTACTATATATATATATATATATATATATATATATATATATATATATATATATAGGCAGCCGCGGCTATGTCAGCTAGGGTTGGCCACGTGGCAGCCATCTGAGGCATCCCACTCTAATCGAGCGGCCTAGAAGACAGCCGGCTTCTAGTCAGCTTGGCTCCTATTGTAACTCGGAGACCGAGTCCGATCTCACCCCACTAATGCCAGTGGATGACAGTTGGGCCCCACGGTTGGGCCTGGGTAGCTGACGCCTGGGCCCCACACTACTGATTGGTTTATTATTTTAGGGAAAAGCTTTTTAATTAACAGTAAACAGTTTTTTAATCAGTTTTGCTTAATAAAAATCATAATAAATAGTAAAAAAAATAATCAGAAAATCTTTAAAATTCCAAAAAATATGAAATAACATATAGAACCCTAGAAAAATATTTGGGGTCAATATTTTCTCATATGCTTGCACAATAATAAATTCAAGAAGTCTTAGAAAAATAGGTTTTCCAATATTAAAATTATCAAAATAATTCCAGAAAAATACCAGAAAAATAGAAAATATATATTGACCTTCTAGATAGAATTTAGCCTCTAGAATGAGCCTGTGTGCCCTCACAAAATTTCTAAAAGCCTTCCAATAGTAATACCATAGTTAAAGTTATATAAAAAACTATTAAAAATTCTCAAAAAAAATTCTAGTGTTATTTAATCATAATACAACTTTTGGTAGCGGATGATACACTTTTCGATCATGAAATAGCTTAAAAGTTATATGATTATTAGGCTTCTAGCTCATAATGGCCCTTAGGATTAAGCTTCTGGCGTCTGGTAGTTTGTGACTCAACTACCCTAATGTGAATAAAGTAGACCCCTATGTTAAGCTAGATAATATCTCTAGAACGAACTTCTGGTTCTTCCCTATGCTAGAGATTATACAAATAAATCTATATTTTATTATCCTCGCTCATGATGTTAATATGATACCCTTTGTCCTTGTAATGTCCTTAAAACTCAATAATTTTCTTCTGGAATTATGAGGGTATACGATATTTTGTATAAGTAGGTGGGTTCCATTCGTTAAAATTAAGTATGCTCTGTCGGAGCCTTCAATAATATAAGCATGACCAGCTATCACGGATACTACTTTTACACTAATATTTATTGGAAAAAGATCCTATAATTATAAGGGTGATGTTGGTAGTAGCACTATAAGTCAGAGATAAGATCTCGGTATCTAGTTTTTCATGTATTTCAATTTTTATATGCCAATATCATATCAATAGTTGCAAATACAGACATTATTAATCAACAATAATAATTTTAAACATAGAACTTCGGGTCTATGATAGTTGGTAGGACAATAATGCATCCATAGTATCCCTACGGATATAATAACCTTATGTCACCAACTTTAAAAATTTCTAATTTATAAGAGATTTGCAACTTTAAAATATATGCACATATGAAATACCAACATTCAGGTTGATATTTATATATATTAGTTTTAGAAACAAAATTATTTGTGCTAAATTATTGTCACTTTTTCGCATATATTGCCAAAATTGATATTGACCGCAAAAAAAAATGAGTCAAATAAATGTATAGATACACTTCATATACTAGCTAACACATACTTGAAGGTGGCTTGTGCACTAGATATGAAATAACAATGGTAAGCTCACTCTTGGAAAAACTTGAGAGTTTAGATGACAAAGGATTCGTAGTCTACTCTAATTAATCTAGTTCAAATCAAATGTATTAATAAAGTGCCTCAACCATGGAAGTTGAAACAAATATGCAAATTCTATTCTTCAATTCGTCAGCATTGATTGATCCATTCAAAGTGGTCAAAACTCAACTAATGATCCATGTGCAATGAAAAATACAACATTTTCTCCATGCATAATTATTCAAGAAAAACAGAATATATGACACTTGCTAATTATTGTGTTAATCAGGTCAATTGAGGGCTCATAAGGGTAGATGTATATATTGCAGGGCACAAACTAAGGTGTTAGATTCATAGCGACATCGTCCATATCGATAAGATATTGTCATATCAAATATTTGAATCAAAGTATATATGAAGATAGTCAGGCCTGAATGTCAAATTAGTAAATCTTCCATCCAATTCAGTGATGTAGATCAAAGTATGACAAATCTGAATAAAATATGTCCAATCAAAACTTATCATATCCTCCACATTAAACAGATCTTAATTACAATTCATAGGACATTCTGATGAAAATAGGTCCAGTCTGTGAAATCCATGTCAGATATGGTCCATAAATGTGGTCATAAACAACAGTATAAATTATGAGGTGAAGTATATCTAGAATTAACTATATATGATTCAATACATGATTTTCGCCCATCCCTTATTAACCGACCCTTTATGTTAAGGAGTTTGGTCAATGCATTTAAATATTTAGTGCATTATCAAAATAAATAGTTGTCATTTAAAACTTCAGTGCATATTTCAGAACATAAATAGGTGTCTAGTAGAATTCGTAACATGGAACTATCATGTTTCATGCATTATCATGTTTATAATAGGCTTTAAGGCTGTCAGCAGTCAATCGGTCAGGTATGTAAAACCCAAATCCAAAGTTACAGAACTAATATTTGATGAATGTACATAATGTTTGGTGTATCCAAAATAACTAACAACTGTTAGTGCCGAGGCACAATTTTCGATGGAAAATTCTGAAACTGAAACAATTGTACACACAACGTTTCAAATGCAGCACCTTAAAGAAGATGTGCAACAGAGATCCTGGAGGATTCTGAATTACGAGGATCTAAAAAGATTCTATGTAATACACAAAAAATCTAAAGAGACTTTGTGCAAGCAACTATCGGCAGTAGAGCTTCTAAAAAGAAGTTACTGTAAAAGGAAACAGCAGCGATGACAGGCGAGAATGAGATGCTGGGGTGAATGAACCACCGTTGCTCAAAGCTTTATTCGCCCCACACGAGCACGAACAGCTTCCAGGAACCAGCAAGTTCACGAAGAACTTCTGGAACGCTCGTAAGTCAATATTTGAGACTTGAACGGGCTTCCTGGACTTAACAGACTCCCTCAACTCTCTTCTTGGTGCATCTTTCAAAGGAGGCCAAGGGGCTCTATTTATAGAGTGGAGTTGAGACTTCACCTCTTCTCCTATCCGATGTGGGACTAAATTACCAATACTCAAAAATAGAGTTTGATATTTTAGATCATCCCACAATCAGCATAGAAGTGTGCCAGTCCACGCCTACCCCCCGAACACTTCCGTGCATGCACGAGACATCCTGGAGTCCGTGTCCGAGTCCGAGTCCGCACAACAAAAATTAACTTGCATCCTTGTTGGATTTAATCCTTTTTCCTTCTAGGAAAATACTTCCACATGGCACAAACTTGTGCCCCACTACACCTCATGTGCACATCTCAACACAAGCAATGCATTATATTGAGATACTCACCATTTGGTGTAGCCGATGTGGGACTATCTTTTCTAGTCCAAAGGCAAAAACACCAACAATCCCCCACATATCTCAATATATGGGTTGAGCGTTCCCCACAGTTACTATCCATCATGCATTATGAGAGATGTCGCTACGACTTGAATCTTCCCGTATAGGTTAAATAACAGCATGATACAAGAATGGACTAAGCCTTGAATTCTGTACCATAACTGCAATTCTTCCTACTCACATAATGACATCAACTGTGCTTCTGGCTGTACATTGAAGGCCTTGTGCCAGCCTGGTTTCAGTGTATAATTTTTGGGCGTCTACAAGTTTACCCTCAAGAGACGGCCTGATATCTCTGTCCATACACTATAGGTGAGTTCTTTATAAAGAGTCATGGCATGAAGCATTGCGCTTCTTTGCGATGCTACGCCGCTATGACATGGCTTAAAGCCGAGGCTTTACCCCACCTGGGTACCTCATCGTAGTGTCATACTACTGTAGCATGAGGTCACAGGGCTCTTTGTAGTGCCAAACTACCCAGCAAGAAGCCTTGCGCTTCCGTGCGGTGTTATGCCGCTATGACATGGCTCGCAAAGCTGAGGCTTTACCCTACCTGGTACCTCTTCGTGGTGTCATGCCACTGTAACATGAGGACATCGTCCTCTTTGTAGTGCTGTCTACTTCTCTTTATTACGATTATCATACAGCATTAGGCTACCTGCCTATTTGCGGTGCTACTCCGCTGTGACTTGGCTTGCAAAGCCGAGGCATTACCCCTACCTGGGAACCTCATGGTGGAGTCACCCCACTGTAGCATGGAGTTACACTCCTTGTAGTGCTGCGCTACCGTGCTTCCTGTAAAGCACTCCAGGCATTCACTCTGCCTGAGAACTCATTAAGACATTTAAGCCAACCTTCCCACAGAAACCGTTTTCCGCAGAAAACAATAGTAGACAACAGTGGTTATAGGTCCGTAATCTCTCCATGTCCAATAGAACATGTACCCACCGTTCCTGATATTCTTCCGATTAGTGGTCCTCCCTTGAACCAAAAGCTAGATGCCTAGTAGATAAATCTTTGAACTAATAGCATAAAACTTTATGGTAGTAATACAATAATACAATATCAGAATGCCTTCAAGCCCATTTTACAAGTTGTGTCATCGACCAGCTGGCGCTTGAGGCCCTTGGTGAACGGATCCGCCAGGTTCTCCTGACTCCGAACATCAATCACTATAATAACACCTCTCTTGATAAGATCGTGTACTGCTCTGTGCTTCAACCGCACCGTTCTCTTCTTTCCGTTGAAGAGTTCATTTGATGCCACTGCTGCTGCCGTCTGGTTGTCACAGTATATCGGTATTGCCGGTATTTGAGCCCAACCACCGGAAGATCATACATGAGCTCCCAAAGCCACTCTGCTTCATCTGCAGCAGCATCCAATGCAAAGAATTCAGATTCCATAGAGGAACGAGATAACATAGTCTGCTTCTTCGACTTCCACGATATAGCAGCTCCGCCCATGGCAAATACGAATCCACCTGTGGAATACTCGTTCTCCATATCTGAACACCAGCTAGCATCACTGAAGCCTTCCACTACTGACGGATCTTCGCTGTAGAAAAGTGCATATGTCTGAGTTTTCTTGAGATATCTCATAACACGCTTCACAGCTTTCCAGTGCTCAACGCCTGGATTGCTAGTGAACCGACTCAGCATTCCCACTGTAAAAGCTATGTCAGGCCTTGTGGCAGTAGTAGCGTACATCAAGCTTCCGATGACGCTAGCGTACTCCAACTGCCTGACGCTTTCCCTCGAATTTGGCTCCAGCTTCTGATCACTCCGGTACGGTGTATCAATAAAAGGAAGATCTTGATACCCGTAGCGAGTGAGCATCTTCTCAATATAATAAGATTGTGACAGCGCTATTCCAGTGCCTGTCCGGATGATCTTGAGCCCCAAGATTACGTCGACATCCCCCAAGTCCTTCATACTGAACTTGGTCGAGAGGAATTTTTTTGTCTCTGTGATGCAGCTTAAATCCGTACCTAGGATTAGCATGTCGTCCACGTAAAGACATACGATTACTCATCTTCCGTCAGTAAACTTTGAATAGACACACTTGTCTGTTTCACTGACCCTGTAGCCATTTGACCTTATCACCTTGTCAAACTTCTCATGCCACATTTTGGGAGCTTGTTTCAAACCATACAGAGACTTCATCAACTTGCAGACTTTGTCTTCCAGACCTCTGACGACAAAACCTTCTGGTTGTTGCATGTAGATCTCTTCGGTCAGCTCGCCATTAAGGAATGCCGTTTTCACATCCATCTGATGTATCACCAGCTTGTGCATTGCTGCTAGAGCAATTAACAATCTGATGGTTGTCATCCGAGCTACTGGAGCATAAGTATCAAAGTAGTCGATCCCCTGCTTCTGAGCAAACCCCTTGGCCACTAGCCTGGCCTTGAACTTGTCAATGGTTCCATCTGCTTTCATCTTCTGCTTGAAGATCCATTTGCATCCGATGGGTCTTGCTCCTTCTGGCAGGTCAACCAATACCCACGTGTTGTTGGAGGTGATTGAGTCAATCTCGTTGTCTATCACCTCCTTCCAGAATACAGCATCTCTGGTCTTCATCACCTCATCATAGGTAAGCATATCTGCTTCCACATGATAGGTGACGAAGTCATCTCCGAAGTCTTTCGGTCTCCTCGTTCGCTTAGTTGATGGCTCAGCGAGTTCTGGTTCAGCTGGTGTCTCCTTGACGACAGCTTCATCTTGGACTACTGGTTCATTAATGACTTCTGTCTGCTTTGAACCCTCATCATTCTCCGGAAGATCCGCGAGAACAATATTCTTTTGTTTTGCAAACTTGTCTTCAAAGTATTCAGCATCGTGAGATTCGATGATATGGTTTGACTCGATATCAAGGAATCTCTGAGCATCACTCTTCTCGGCATACCCCAAGAAGATCGCCTTCGTAGTCCTTGTCCCCAGCTTCTGAATATTCAGATCTGGGAGCTTTACATAAGCCAGGCACCCCCACACTCGAATGACATTCAAGTTAGGTCTGACTTTGAACCAGAGTTCATGAGGAGTTATGTCGGAAGTTGCATATGGCACTCTGTTCAGAATGAACGTTGCCATTAGTGCAGCTTCTCCCCAGTAACACTTTGAAAGACCCGCAGTCAACAGCATGGAGTTCATCATCTCTGTCAACGTTCTGTTCTTCCTTTCTGCTACTCCGTTGGATTGAGGAGAGTACGGAGCCGTTGTCTCATTGATGATTCCATGTTCTTTGCAGAATGATAAGAATTCATGAGACCGATACTTCCCGCCTCGATCACTCCTTAACCTCTTGAGTTGTTGTCCAGTTTGCCGCTCAGCCTCGGCCCTGAACTCCTTGAACTTCTTGAATGCTTCGTCTTTAGACTTGTGCAAGTAGACGAAAGCATACTTTGAGAAGTCATCGATGAAAGTAATGAAATACTTCATCCCGGCCTTTGTAGAGAATTGTTTGAAGTCACAGATATCTGAGTGAACCAAATCCAGAAGATCTGTGCTTCGATGGACCCTGTGAAAGGGTTTCCTTGTGATCTTCGTCTAAGCACATACTTCGCATTTCTCTACCTTACCCCCACACTTGGAGATAAGTCCTAGACTAGACATTCTGTTAATCCTTTTACAATGAACATGTCCTAGCCTATTATGCCACAACTCAAGAGAATAATCAGAAAAAGTGATTGTATTTATATTATCATGCTGGGTTACAACAAGCTGAATCTTGTACATTCCTTCAGTTTGGAAAGCTTTTTCGAAGAATGTACCCTTCTTGGACATCACCAACTGGCCAGCATTGATGTCCATCCTCAAGCCTGCGTTGCAGAGCAGACTTTCAGAGATCAGGTTCTTAGCAATTACTGGAACATGCTTCACACCTTGAAGCGTCAGAGTGTTCCCCGATGTGAGTTTCAGCTCCACCGTCCCGATCCCCAGTACTTCAGCTTGTGCCTGGTTTGCCATTATGACCTTCTCTGAAGTTGGCTCATAAGAGACGAACCAGTCTTTGTCTGAACAGATATGGCAGGTCGCACCAGTGTCTTGTTCTTTGGGCTTGGACTTGCATTTAGATTTGTAGTGGCCCTTCTTGCCACAATTGAAGCAAGTCACATGGAACTTGGACTTCTGCTGCTTGAAAGCAGGACCCTTCACTTTCAGATTCGTGAAGTCCTTCTTTTTGCGATGAGAAGCGGCCTGCTTCCCCTGGTACTCTCTGGTTTGGACCAGATTTGCCTTCGCCAATTGTTTGGACAGAGTATCCATCTTCTGTTGAGAGCGCATCTCGTCCTCAACATGGATCTCTTGCAAGAAATCTTCTAAGCTAATTTCCATCTTCTTTCGATGCATCCTTGCATAGAAGTTGCTCCATTCTGTAGGAAGTTTCGAGACGATCCCTCCAACGACAAACTTGTCGACGAAGGGCATGTTCTCGTCTTCTATCTGACGCAACTTCAGAAACTCCTTCACTTGGGGCAGCATCGCCTTCTCGTCTTCGAAGGTCCACTTGTGGTATTTTTCTACCATGAAGATCTTGGACCGGTTCTCGTCATCTTCATAGAGCTTTCCCAAGGAGTCTCATATCTCTTTGGCAGATGTCTTCTTGGAGTAGGACTCTGCCAGAGAGTCTTCCATGGAATTGAGTATCAGTAGTTTGTATATACTGTTTTCTCTCTTCCACTTCGCTTGCTTGGTCGTAGCAGCGGCCACAGCCGCAGCAGATCCAGTGGTTGGAACGATCGGTTCTTCTTCTGACAGCACGTGATCAACATTCACGAGTTGAAGATTTAAAGTGACCTTTCGTCTCCATATCTGGAAGTGTTCGCCATCGAATTTTTCCAACTTGTTAAAGCCGGTATCGATGAGCGAAGCACGAGAATTAACAATCTTAAAGCTTTGAGATTGTTAGTGCCGAGGCACAATTTTCGATGGAAAATTCGAAAACTTAAACAATTGTACACACAACGTTTCAAATGCAGCACCTTAAAGAAGATGTGCAACAGAGATCCTGGAGGATTCTGAATTACGAGGATCTAAAAAGATTCTACGTAATACACAAAAAATCTAAAGAGACTTTGTGCAAGCAACTATCGGCAGTAGAGCTTCTAAAACGAAGTTACTGTAAAAGGCAACAGCAGCGATGATAGGCGAGAATGAGATGCTGGGGTGAATGAACCACCGTTGCTCAAAGCTTTATTCGCCCCACACGAGCACGAACAGCTTCCAGGAACCAGCAAGTTCACGAAGAACTTCTGGAACGCTCGTAAGTCAATATTTGAGACTTGAACGGGCTTCCTGGACTTAACAGACTCCCTCAACTCTCTTCTTGGTGCATCTTTCAAAGGAGGCCAAGGAGCTCTATTTATAGAGTGGAGTTGAGACTTCACCTCTTCTCCTATCCGATGTGGGACTAAAATACCAATACTCAAAAATAGAGTTTGATATTTTAGATCATCCCACAATCTGCATAGAAGTGTGCCAGTCCACGCCTACCCCCCCGAACACTCCCGTGCATGCACGAGACATCCTGGAGTCCGTGTCCGAGTCTGAGTCCGCACAACAAAAATTAACTTGCATCCTTGTTGGATTTAATCCTTTTTCCTTCTAGGAAAATACTTCCACATGGCACAAACTTGTGCCCTACTACACCTCATGTGCACACCTCAACACAAGCAATGCATTATATTGAGATACTCACCATTTGGTGTAGCCGATGTGGGACTATCTTTTCTAGTCCAAAGGCAAAAACACCAACAACAACAATAAATTAATGCCCACCTAATGGCCAGCCATGCATGTCATATCTTGACTATGGAGATTAATGAAGCAAAAAAACTCTGTTTGGTTTGCAGGATTGGACAACGTAATGTAATTGGCATTACGTTGTCAATCTAACACGAGTGTTTGGTTGGACCAAAAAAATTAGATGTAATGTAATCGCGATTACAAGTTTGATTACATTACATCAATTTCTTCAAAACTCAATTACATCATAAAACCTATGTAATCGCAATTACATTACAACTTAAGCGGAATGTTGGTATGCTATAATTTGGTCGTTTTGTTCGTTTTTGGTTATTTTTTGTTGTTTTTGTTTCTTTTTTGTCGTTTTTTGTCCTTTTTGTTCGTTTTTGATCGTTTTTTGTCCTTTTTTTGTTTTTTGCCGTTTTTGTTTGTTTTTTGTCGTTTTTGTCCTTTTTGTCGGTTTTGTTCGTTTTTTGTCATTTTTGTTTGTTTTTTCTCTTCTTTTTGCCGCTTTTGGTCTTTTTTTCGTTTTTTTGCCATTTTTGTTCGTTTTTGTTTTTTTTTTTGTCATTTTTGTTCGTTTTTTTGCTTTTTTTGTTAGTTTTTTTGCCATTTTTGTTTTTTTTCGTTTTTTTTGCCATTTTTGTTCTTTTTTTCCTTTTTGTTCGTTTTTTGCCCCTTTTTTGTTTTTGGCCGTTTTTGGTTGTTTTTGTTTGTTTTTTTATTGTTTTTGTTCTTTTTTGCCGTTTTTGTTTGTTTTTTGTCCTTTTTGTTCGTTTTTTGCCCTTTTTGATCGTTTTGGACCGTTTTTTTTTCGATTTTTTGTCGTTTTTGTACATGCTTGGCCGATTTTTGCCGCTTTTGGTCGCTTTTGAACGTTTTTTAAACTTTTTTGTCGATTTTGTACATTTTTTGTCGGTTTTGCACGTTTTTTATTGTTTTTGCTTTATTTGCACGTCCTTTGCCGTTTTTGTACGCTTTTTTTTAATCATTTTTTGTCAAATTTGTACGTTTTTATCATTTTTAGTCGATTTTGTACGTTTTTGACCATTTTTCACATTTTTATCATTTTTTGTCCTTTTTGGCCGTTTGCACGTTTTTAATCTTTTTTGGTCGATTTTGCACTTTTTTTGTCGTTTTTATCTTTTTGGTCGATTTTGCACATTTTTGCACATTTTTTATCGTTTTTGGTCGTTTTTGTATGTTTTTAATCATTTTTTGTCGATTTTTGCATATTTTGTTCGTTTTTTGTCGATTTTGTACGTTTTTCGTTTTTGACCTTTTTGCGCATTTTTCGTTTTTATCACTTTTATACGTTTTTTTTATCGTTTTCGGTCGATTTTACACATTTTTTGCCGTTTTCTGCACGTTATTTATCGATTTTTGTCGATTTTGTACGTTTTTTGTTCGTTTTAATTCCCTCTTGTTTTTTGTCTTTTTTCGTTTTTTTGTCATTTATGTTCCTTTTTATCGTTTTGGATCATTTTGTTTGTTTGTTTTTTTCTTTTTTATTATCGTTTTTTGTCATTTTTAATTTCTTTTGTCGTTTTTGGCCGTTTTTGTTCGTTTTTTTTGTTTTTGATCCCTTTTGATACTTTTTCCGTTTTGATCGTTTTTTGTCATTTTTTTTCATTTTTTGTCGTTTTTTGTCGTTTTTGGTTTTTGGTCGTTTTTCGTCATTTTTTCATTGTTTGTTGTTTTTTTGTCAATTTTTTTGTTTTTGGTCATTTTCTTATCATTATTGGTCACTTTTGATTGTTTTCACCTTTTTTGTCATTTTTTGATTTTTTTTTGTCGTTTTTCTATTTTTATCGCTTTTTTCGTGTTTGATTTTTTTTTTCCGTTTTGTTCGTTTGTCATTTTTTGTATTTTTTATTTTTTGTCAGTTTTTTCGTTTTTGGTCTTTTTTTTAGCAGAAAACAAACCATTTTCCCCTTTTTTATTATTTATTTATTTTCTTTTTTTCTTTTTTAATTTTTGGAAATTTTTATTGATCAACTTTTTTTATTTTATGTTGTATTTTAAAAAAAATATTAAATTAAAAATTCAATTACATTACATGGTAAACCAAACACATGAATGCAATTAATATTACATTACATGGTTTGATTACATGTTTCAACCAAACATAGTAATGTAATTGTAATTTTATTACATTACAAACTCAATTACATTACAAATTCAATTCCATTACGATTATATTACAATGAACCAAACGCAACCTTATGGGTGTATACACTACTGTTACTTATGATCCGTCAACCAATTTAATTGACGGGATGCCATGTAACTAGAAGCCATTTCAATGGTGTAGTTTCAAGAGCTGCATTGACAATCAGTATAAGAATAAGATGCATAACAGAGCCGAGTAATTGGACTATTACTTCAATTATTCTGATTTGTCTGCTCAAAAATTTCAAGGGACCGTATATATCTATACGAACAAGTCAAAAACAATAACATCCAAACGAAAGAAATGAAGGAACACGAAGATCAAATATCACTAGACCAAATCACAATCGTGGATGTATTTTCTCACTGTTGGTCAGAACAGATCAATAATATACAACAAATTTCATATAAAAATAATATATTATTGACTACGAAATTTCTTGGAAAAACAACTATAATCAAATCTAGTTTTAGATAAAGTTGATACATGATTTTTTTAAAAATTGAAGCTATATGAACAATTTTCGTTGATATCAGGTTTAATCAATAGAGATGCTTCATATCATTGCATATATTTCTTATTAGACAAGAAAATGTTTAAAATTGTATAATCTATAAACCTGGTTTTGGAGCATGGGCTCTTCTTAAGATATCTCCGAACTCCTCGAGCGGTCAAGTGGTGGTGCTTTCTTCTTGTGTCGACGTTTAATCGGCAACATGGGGTTTCCTGGATCTCCTTGAGCAATCGTGCTAATAACGTGTTGTAAAAATAAAAATAAGAGAAAAAGAGAAGAATATTGGTAGCCAGAAAGAATGCACGTAGCTTTTCTCATTGATAACATATATAGAGGGAATGGGATAGAAGTTGTTGTGGATATGGATAAGGGCATCCACATTTAGGTTTATCCAAATCACAATAGTTCCATACATTATATTCTTTTATACAAAGAAAATAACACTCCTTCGGATCTTCGGCTTTCAAGAGTGAAAAGACTTCTACCTTCTCTAAAAGTCTAGTAAAATTTTAACACCAGTTAGAGTGGGAGTCAGAACATTGTAAATTGTACCGATAAGTCATGACAAAACTATACTCACCTAAAAGCAGACACTAAGTAATCATGTAAAAAAAATATTAATATGTAATGGTGCGTTTTGTATCTTTTATATAATTCTATTTCATGTCAATGCTTAATCAATAGACCATACTCTCTTTTTTATTCAAGAATTAGAAACTATCTCATAAGCAGTATCTATTTATTTCTTCTTCTTTTTTACCAAACACAAAGTTACATTTAAACCATATTTATTCTTAGGAATATGATATCATTTCGATGTTAGAAAATATTCGCAACTAATATACTATTTAAACAAAAAAAAAATCAAATCCTATTCCTGAAAATTTTGGCATTATAAATCATATTTATCGGCATCACAAGCTCGTTCTTGCATCAAACTGTTAGACTTGCAAAATAGTTTCATTAGCATGCGACCTAACTACATGATGGTCCATGGGTGAATTTTCAAAATTGAAAGTTAGAACATTCTGTAGGACCGATATATTAAGCCATATATAATCTAGAGGGGGTGAATAGAATGTGCAGTAGAATATTAGCAATTAAAACAAAATCACTAATATATCATTATCACTTCATAGTAGCTATGTCACAGTTATGTAAAAGTAATAAATATGAGAGACAGAGATAAAACGCAAATACAACGATATATCTTGGTCTTTCCCCTGTGAGGACTAATCCAGTCTGGAGGACTCTTACTCCAAGTTGAAATCCACTATTGGAAACACAAGCTTTTATCCGGAGTGCTTGTCAACTTCTTACAACACCGATCTTTAATCCGAAGTGTTCGACCGACTTCAATTGTGAAGTATGAACTTTTTTATTAAATCTATGATTACAACTCTCAGTAACTTCTAAACCGTATCGTACTGGCAAGTAGACTAGAGGTTGTAAAATAGGCTTAGGATTTAAAAATGAAGGCTTTGAATAGCTGAGAAAGCTTATAGAAGAGAAAATAGAATTGAAATAAAAAAACTCTTCTCTATTTATAGGGTTTCTGAAAATCGAGTTCTGGCCGAATTCGGATGCCAAACGTTCAAAAATTTGACCTTTAATTGCAATTGAGTCTACGGGAAGAACATGTTTATAGGGTTTTCCAAATCAGGTACCCAAGTTCGGGCCTGTGGACACACACAAAAAAAGAAGAAGAAATGCTGTCTTTTCTTATTGGCACAAGGCACCACAAATCGAGTACGCCTGAGAGATCCTGCGCTGAGGATCCCCGAGTACAAAAAGAATTCTGGAAAATAGGACGATGGAGATCGAGCAGCAGTTGCTCCTTTACTCCGTTGACACTCCGATTACAACAGTGGGAAAAAAACCTAAGAAAATTGCTAACTCTCGGCTCACTGGCAAGAAGTGCATCAATTTGGCTCTTGAAAATACTTTCCGTTCTACCTTTGGAAGAGGTATGAGACCCCTTTTTATAGTTATTCTTGTGCTAGAATGATGTTATACGCCCACATGAGGAAACACACTAGTTTTTATGTAGGCGCATGGTCCTGCTTTGGGCACATAGGGTGTAGGCGCATACAGACTGCATGATCATGGGTTGATCGTGGTGTTGACGTGGCCGCATGCTTTGGTACACGACTGCTCGTAGAGACTGACGTGGCCGTATGCTTCGGTGCACGATTGATCATGGGTTTGATCGAGTCGGGGACTGTTCTGGCTTGGGTGCATAGCCTGAAATATGGCTTGTCACGACCCGCACCCACTGTGAGGGTACGAGTACATAACAGCGTCCAGCCTACGTCGCAGTGTCGGCGGTAGAACGCTGTTCTAGTTAGGTCACTATCTAAACAACAACTCACGCAATTATATAATGTACTTGTCAAAATCTCAACTCCGAACGGAGGACAAGTATAGATATAATGAATCTCAATCACAGTATAAGAACGATATGATAACATAGAAGTTTATAACTAAGACTAAATAACAACAAAATCAACTACTAAATAATAATAATCTCAAACGATCTCAAAACAAACAATATCTCAACTTATTACAATTCAAGTTCTAAAACATGAAAACTAAACCAAGTCTACTAGCTAGTCTCCTGATCACTCCTGAGTGTCGGGGCCAATGGTAGCTAAGCCATCTCCTGCTCCAAGGCAAGTAGGACAAATATCCTCAGGACAATCATCTATAATATTTTTAACAGGTCCAGTTAGGACAAAAACGAGTACAACTCATCTAAAAAACCCAAGTAAATGACAGAGAACTATAAAACAGTTATAGACAATTTTATTGATGAACATGGTAGTTTATATTTAGGTGATGGTATAGAGAAACAGTTAAGATACAAGGAAAGTAAGGTAACTAAAAAAAGAGAAGAATCATGGCAATAAAGACTGTAAAATAAAATTCTAGCTGAACTAGAGTAACATGATAAGTCCAGATAGTAAATGTAAGACAAGTGTAAATCCTATGTAAATCCAGTATAAGATGAATCTAATACAAGATGAATCCAGTACAAGATGATTCTAGTCAGTGATCAAGAATCCAGGTGAGACCAGCTATATTCTAATAGTGTGTTTTAAAATACCGAGATCGACATGTAAACGTGTTACGACCCGCACCCTAGAGTTAGGACACGAGAACGTAACAACGCCCAGCCTACGCCACAGTGTCGGCGGTAGAACGCTGTCCTAGGTCTCAATGCATCTAACAGTATAAGACTAAACAGTTTATACTCCCCGAATGGGGGTGACATAGCCGAATGTAAACTCAATCACATCTAAGGTAGAGCATAAAGGAAGATAGATAAAACATGAAATCGAAAAGAGATACAACAGATAGAAGTCTAAGTGTCTAAGATACAAACTCAGAATATATCTCAAAACTCAAATACAGTAATCCATAAATACAACTCAAGATGACTGAAAATAAACTATAAGCAAAAACTCTAGCTATCTATGCAACCTCTACTGTCTCCTCTAGGCTGCAGGCAACCTCCAGGCTATCTGTAAATTTATCAACAGGTCCAGTCAGGACAGGAGCGAGTACAGTACATCTCAACAAAATCATAAACGGTTAGGAAATATAAATATGCTAGAGAGTAAGATACAGGATCTGAAGAATAATATGATAAAAGAGAGAGACTGTAAGTAAATAGCTACAATATATAGAGAACTAACAGTGCTAGTGATTCAGAGCACAAGATGGTTATGTAGACGGCACGATGTTATACACGAGTAATCTACAGAGGTTTGTACACGAGTAATCTACTGGATTGAATACATAACCACTTCTACTCCCCCGCCCCAATCAATACACAAGGATCCAGCTACGTTATGTTATTGTACACGAAGGTCATGTGAAAATATGATTATACACGATTCACACGTTTCGTACACGAATGTAACAAATACAAGGAGTACACGATATTCTCGATAAAGTACACGAACACGAATACCCGATGTATCCGCTAAGGGGATAACATCGTACAACCAGATCCATATAGTACTAATCCGTGTTTCCAATGTGTCAGCATCATGTAAAGTAATCTAAAGCAGGAATATAATCCTAAACAAGATATGAAATGATCAGAGAATGTACTCGCCTGATATCTGAATGTCCAAGGTAAAGATATTGTCCGAGGAGAGGTGTCTGGCTCCTAATTAGAACAGCACAAGTCACGACATGTCCAGAAGGGTAATATAAAGCACTACAATGCATTCTACATGAATCTAGGTCAAACTAGGCCAAAGTCAACCCTTGGTCAACTCTGGTCAACTGCACTAGTCAAACTAAGTCAAACTAGGTCATGTCCTAACCCAGCAAGTCTTACTAGGCCTAACCAAGACTATCCTAGCAAGCATACATCAATACAAGGCTATACAAGCCAATATACACCCAACTCTATATAGCATGCAATTATTCAATACTCAAATAGGCAAGAATTTACATTGGATATACACTAGGTAATCTATTACTTTAAGCTATATATGCCTACACATATATACACATGCATATATTGGTATTCAACATTAGGTCTATAATCATGACATTTCAAATGGTTATATAAACTTATATATTACAACACAATATGCTAACATATATATAATATACATACATAGCTAAGTTAACTGTATTTATAAATACTTATGTAAGAGGCTATGTGTGTGTATGTGAACATGGCAAAGGGGCAAGTGAGGGTTAAATGGGCATACATAGTGTATACATATCAAAGAGTGTCAAAGTGTAAGTGAACAAAGTGTCAAGTGTGATAGTGTCAACATAGTATAAGGGGTACATGAGGCAATATAGGATTTGTGTTAACATAGAACATTACATCTCATTAACTTATATATTGCATACATTACATCTATTATTACATTACATTCATGCTTGCATTCATTTATTCTTTTTGCACCACTATATGTACCATACATTACATACTATGGAACCTACATATTCATTACAAGCCATACTTATACATGCTTACATTAGATAGGATACTTACACCTCATACATCATTTATTTAAACATTTACTCATGCTTGCATTCTCTATTTAATTACATAATATATATACATTAACATGGGTTAAAATCAAATAGAACATTATATTACACACAAGGGTGCACAAAATACATATACCGAATAGTAACTCATATTAATAATCAATACTGTACCATCTCAGCATGAATTAAAATCTAGGATTAAAGTGTGTTATAGATCTATGTGTTAGCTTTCCGAAACTTCAAACAGATCGCGTTTTCGTTTCCGGAAACTTCCGAAATCACGAAAACACCGAGAATGCATTTGTTTTTCGTACAGCTGACACTCAAATAAATCTCCAGAAAGTTACAGAAAGAATTAGTCCTATTAATACATGTTTTTGGAAATCTAACTTCAATACGCTTCTTTTAAAAAAAATGAGAGATTAATCCGAGCTTTGAGCTAGAAGTTATGACATTTCTAAGTTAGGGATGAAATTAAAAACGTGGATAAAAATCATGACGGATTTGGGTAGTTTGAGCCAAAAGAATACACAATATATATCCTAATTATCTACAACAATAATAGCAATAATAATATGAGGAACCACACTCACAAACTTGATTATATAATCATCATGAACCATTTATTACATATATAAATATAGATACACTCTCATTACAATATATATATATATAAATCTATATATGTAACATGAACACATCCACAACACAAAGGACACTCCTATGACCTCCAAATGGACACAAAATGGACACAAATAGAGATACAACCATGGGGGTCATTCCTATGGGTTCAAAATAGACCTATATGCATGAGGAAATAAAAAGAAGAAGGGATTTATACCTTCCGGTAGATCGAATCGAAGAAAAACCTTCCCGGAGCGACACCGACACGTAGAGATTCCAAAAGGACACGAACGAGCTCCGAATCCTTCCAAACTTGGGTAGCTTCCTCCTTGGCTAGAATGGAGAAGGAAAGAAGAAGATTTGGTGGTAAAATGGAAGGATTTGGTGAAAAAATTGCTAGGGATTGCTCTCTAGGAATTTGGGGAAGAACAAGAGAGAGAAAAATAGATGGATAATGACAAATGGGAGGCTCAACCCTATCCTTATTGTGGCTGGCCATAAAGGTGGTTTTGTCCTATTAGGAAAAGTCCAAAAGCCTCTACTAACCTATTCTATGAGTATTAGGAAAGGGCTAATTGGTTGGGGCTAAATTAGTCATTCTAAAGTCTCTAATCACACTAACCTTATCCATAATAATTAGTCTAACCTCTAACTAAAATATTTCTATCATGTGGACTAAAATTAATATCATGTGGGCCATGCCTAACTAGTGTGTGGGTCCCACTAGAGTCAAACTACCCCCGGGTCCCCGTTACAAGTCAGATTGAGATGAAATTCGAACCCGACTCAAATAATCCCAAAACAATATCATAAATAATAAAATAATATCAAAATAATTCAAAGAGGTCAAATGCAAAAAATATCCTTAGGCCAAAAATGACATTAAAATATCATAATCACATGGTTAGGCTCTAGGTCAAACAGTCTCTAGGGTTTCACTAGCAAAACGTCAAAACCACAAGTCATTGATTTAAATAATTTTAAAATGATTTAAAATTACCAAAAATCATATCATAAATTAAATATCATTATTAAAATAATTATAAACACGAAATTTCAAAATTATTCTTATTTGAAAAACTGGGTGCTACAACTCTACCCACCTTAGAAAAATTTCGTCCTCGAAATTTAAGATCGATAGTACTCCTTCTAGAGCCTCTAACCTACCCAATATCTAAGGTAACACTTCCTAACACTGGAATAATAAACGAACGTCTAAATAGTGTCAATCTAGGAATACCTCCAATACTGCTCTGTTGTACGGCGGTAATGGAACTTCAATAAAATATGGACTGGAACCTATATCCAAGGGACTGGACCTATTTTAAAGTGGTCTTAACTAAGGATGAAAAGGAACTGATCATAGGCTATAGGTATGCTCAAACTATTATCTTCCTATTAACCATCTATTAATACATTCTATTACCATAGGAATGATGCATTACTAAGACATATAGGCCCCTATCTCTCATAACACATTTATACTCACCAAAAGACTAGTACATCCTATCAAGGCTGATACTATAATCTCTTCTAAATCTTCTAAGCTACATGTTTATAGACACACATCCCCACATCAAGGACTAACCCATATATATCTACAACTGATACTAATGGAGTGACGTCCCTATTTTCCAACAATTAAGGTCTAAATTTTTTTATCTAAATCATGCAATTTGAAGGAATAGTATACAAAGTCAGGGCATACCGTAGCAGTTGGAAGTCTCACCTAGGTTCACTGGTCATTCTAGGTCAAAACAGTACTATGGTATCAACACACAAACAATCTAGGGTATCTTAATTGGGAAGGTAAGGGAACAACAATCATCAAGGTTGTAGGGCTGTCTACCATCCTATATAAAAATTGGTCATTATCAAAATAAAATAAAGGCAACTACCAATTATTTAAAAAAAAGGTACAGAAAATCAAATTCAAAAATTAAGGAATTGAAAATCACTTGCAATAAAATCCAATCACAATATATATATAGAGAGAGCGTTAGAGAGGGAAAGGCTAGCATTGTGTGTATGGTGACGTGTTCATATGGTTAGATAGTAGGCGTGTGTGTACATGAATATACATGAAAGTGTATATGAGGATTTAGATTTCAAACAATAACTATCAAGTTACACTAATCATGGTATATGGGTTAACAATCTAAAATATACAATCTATTTAATCACAACTTGCATGGCTAACCATATATATATATATATATATAAAAAGGTAGAGACTTAGTTTTGTATTTATATATTATAACATGTATTCCTAAGCTCTATATATATCTATCTAGATATATAATCATAACATAGAGGGAAAAAAGGGTTAGGTTACATGACAGTGTATACTAAGTTAGGGTGTGTGTGTCCTTGTACAGGGTTATAGCTTAGTATTGAAAGGTTAAACCCAGTTTTAGTTCAGCATTTACATACAAAATCTGAAAAGATGCTAACATTTAAACCAGTGCAATATTAACATAACACAGTTTCAGATTTTAGGGTTTTGAACATCGCAACCAATCTCAATGGTCCCAATACATCCTAACATGATAGAAATGAAATCCTAACATACTATCCATACATTTATCTACGCATACAGTTCAATATTACATGTTAAATCTAAAATTGAACATTTGAAATCAATGTAAAAATGTTAACATATATTCAGTTTTCAGGATTTTGGAGAAATTTGAATATCAAAACCAACTCAATGTTTATCACAACCTATCATGTAAGAATATGAAACCTAACATTATATCCCTACAACAACAATGTACACAGCTCTAAATATTACATTTAAAACAACAATTTGAACTAACATTTAAAATCTAGTATTAAGGGTTAATATGCACATAGTCTCAGATTTGACAAATTAAACACAAAACTCAACAATTTTTTTTTTAAAATGAAACTCTAGGTATGACATACATGTGCAGTGATGTAAACATAACTAATAACATAAAATTTATATTTAACTTACGAATTTAAACTGGAAAAGCAGAAAACCAGAAATATTTGAGTTTTAAAAATTTAACATCAACGACATATTAATATTTATTTAGATAGGTAAAAATCAATTGTAGCATGCATAAGTGTCAGAAAAGTATCCACTATATATATATATATATATATATATATATATATATATATATATATATATATATATATATTCTCATGTCCCAATATAAAAATCAGATTCTATACCAAGACCAACATTAGATTCCTACCAATATTGTAAAACAGGTGATTGGTGTAATCAAGACGATTTATTATTATTTAATACAAGAATAATAGTAAGAAGAGAATAACGATAAAATCTATTTTGCTTATCTGTTTAAAAGAAGGAACCATTTTGAAATCCAGAGTTAAGATATCAAATCCAAGGTAATGTCTAGCAAAATCATCGACTCATTGTATTAAGAAGAAATTCATAGAAGAAGTTACACAAAGGTTTATAAAATAGCTAAAGTTACTCCTAAGCTAAATAATGAGAAGCAAAACAAAACAAAACAATTAATAATTCCCTTTTTTTGAAGGACTGAAACAAAGTAGAAAAAAATATGTTCGAAAATATTTAAGGTACAATCCGATAATCATATGCGTCTATCCACAATCATGGTACTCTAAATCCTCGTCATACTAGTAAGCAAGGCTACGATAATCACAGAGCCCTTGACTTATGCACATATCACTAGAATCATGGTATTTAACATTTTCGCGGTGCCGCTAGCTTGGCTACAAAAACCTTAAATTTCCACACCCGAGAAATATATCCAGAGTCAGACTATATGTCCTCACCATGCTGGCTAATGTGACTATAGAAGACTAGATCCCATAACATAGATGACCTAGCCCATATAATTTCATCTTGCCAAAAATTAAATTAAATCAACAATGAATACCCAAAAATCAAATCAAATTTATCAACGAACATCAAACTCAAAAATGAACAAAATCCTTCAACCATATAAATACAAACTCGGATGCTACAACTAATCGTCAAGATTCAAAATTCAATAATCTTCCATCAAAATCAATAAATACAAACCCAAATTCAACAATAATCCATCAAATTCAACAACAGAAAATAAAGATAAAACAATCAAGGAAAAAAGAGAGTTTTCAAATCGAAGTTAAAATAAGATTCTCAAGGGTCGTCCCAGGAATCTCTCAAGGGTTCCTAACTGTGATTGAGTACCTTCAAAATATATCCTAATCCTACTGCAGGCTGTAGTGGTACTCAAGTTCGAATACTACTACATAAACTCGACCTGCATGGGCCACCACTAAAAATGTGTCACGACCCGCACCCTAGAGTTAGGGCACGAGAACGTAACAACGCCCAGCCTACGCCGCAGTATCGACGGTAGAACACTGTCCTAGCTCTCAATGCATCTAACAGTATAAGACTAAACAGTTTATACTCCCCGAATGGGGGTGACATAGCCGAATGTAAACTCAATCACATCTAAGGTAGAGCATAACGGAAGATAGATAAAACATGAAATCGAAAAGAGATACAACAGATAGAAGTCTAAGTGTCTAAGATACAAACTCAGAATACATCTCAAAACTCAAATACAGTAATCCATAAATACAACTCAAGATGACTGAAAATAAACTATAAGCAAAAACCCTAGCTATCTATGCAACCTCTACTGTCTCCTCTAGGCTGCAGGCAACCTCCAGGCTATCTGTAAAATTTATCAACAGGTCCAGTCAGGACAGGAGTGAGTACAGTACATCTCAACAAAATCATAACCGGTTAGAAAATATAAACATGCTAGAGAGTAAGATACAGGATCTGAAGAATAATATGATAAAAGAGAGAGACTGTAAGTAAATAGCTACAATATATAGAGAACTAACAGTGCTAGTGATTCAGAGCACAAGATGGTTATGTAGACGGCACGATGTTATACACGAGTAATCTACAGAGGTTTGTATACGAGTAATCTACTGGATTGAATACATAACCACTTCTACTCCCCCGCCCCAATCAATACACAAGGATCCAGCTACGTTATGTTATTGTACACGAAGGTCATGTGAAAACATGATTATACACGATTCATACGTTTCGTACACGAATGTAACAAATACAAGGAGTACACGATGTTCCCGATAAAGTACACGAACACGAATACCCGATGTATCCACTAAGGGGATAACATCGTACAACAAGATCCATATAGTACTAATCCGTGTTTCCAACGTGTCAGCATCATGTAAAGTAATCTAAAGCAGGAATATAATCCTAAACAAGATATAAAATGATTAGAGAATGTACTCGCCTGATATCTGAATGTCCAAGGTAAAGATATTGTCCGAAGAGAGGTGTCTAGCTCCTAATTAGAACAGCACAAGTCATGACATGTCCAGAAGGGTAATATAAAGCACTACAATGCATTCTACATGAATCTAGGTCAAACTAGGCCAAAGTCAACCCTTGGTCAACTCTGGTCAACTGTACTAGTCAAACTAGGTCAAACTAGGTCATGTCCTAACCCAGCAAGTCTTACTAGGCCTAACCAAGACTATCCTAGCAAGCACACATCAATACAAGGCTATACAAGCCAATATACACCCAACTCTATATAGCATACAATTATTCAATACTCAAATAGGCAAGAATTTACATTGGATATACACTAGGTAATCTATTACTTTAAGCTATATATGCCTACACATATATACACATGCATATATTGGTATTCAACATTAGGTCTATAATCATGACATTTCAAATGGTTATATAAACTTATATATTACAACACAATATGCTAACATATATATAATATACATACATAGCTAAGTTAACTGTATTCATAAATACTTATGTAAGAGGCTATGTGTGTGTATGTAAACATGGCAAAGGGGCAAGTGAGGGTTAAATGGGCATACATAGTGTATACATATCAAAGAGTGTCAAAGTGTAAGTGAACAAAGTGTCAAGTGTGATAGTGTCAACATAGTATAAGGGGTACATGAGACAATATAGGATTTGTGTTAACATAGAACATTACATCTCATTAACTTGTATATTGCATACATTACATCTATTATTACATTACATTCATGCTTGCATTCATTTATTCTTTTTGCACCACTATATGCACCATACATTACATACTATGGAACCTACATATTCATTACAAGCCATACTTATACATACTTACATTAGATAGGATACTTACACCTCATACATCATTTATTTAAACATTTACTCATGCTTGCATTCTCTATTTAATTACATAATATATATACATTAACATGGATTAAAATCAAATAGAATATTATATTACACACAAGGGTGCACAAAATGCATATACCGAATAGTAACTCATATTAATAATCAATACTGTACCATCTCAGCATGAATTAAAATCTAGGATTAAAGTGTGTTATAGATCTATGTGTTAGCTTTCTGAAACTTCAAACGGATCGCATTTTCGTTTCCGAAAACTCCCGGAATCACGAAAACACCGAGAACACGTTTGTCTTTCGTACAGCTGACACTCAAATAAATCTTCAGAAAGTTACAGAAAGAATTAGGCCTATTAATACATGTTTTTGGAAATCTAACTTCAATACGCTTCTTTTAAAAAAGCGGGAGATTAATCCGAGCTTTGAGCTAGAAGTTATGATATTTCTAAGTTATGGCTGAAATTAAAAACATGGATAAAAATCATGACGAATTTGGGTAGTTTGAGCCAAAAGAATACACAATATATATCCTAATTATCCACAACAATAATAGCAATAATAATATGAGGAACCACACTCACAAACTTGATTATATAATCATCATGAACCATTTATTACATATATAAATATAGATACACTCTCATTACAATATATATATATATATATATATATATATAAATCTATATATGTAACATGAACACATCCACAACACAAAGGACACTCCTATGACCTCCAAATGGACACAAAATGGACACAAATAGAGATACAACCATGGGAGTCATTCCTATGGGTTCAAAATAGACCTATATGCATGAGAAAATAAAAAGGAGAAGGGATTTATACCTCCCGGTAGATCGAATCGAAGAAAAATCTTCCCGGAGCGACACCGACACGTAGAGATTCCAAAAGGACACGAACGAGCTCCGAATCCTCCCAAACTTGGGTAGCTTCCTCCTTGGCTAGAATGGAGAAGGAAAGAAGAAGATTTGGTGGTGAAATGGAAGGATTTGGTGAAGAAATTGCTAGGGATTGCTCTCTAGGAATTTGGGGAAGAACAAGAGAGAGAAAAATAGATGGATAATGACAAATGGGAGGCTCAACCCTATCCTTATTGTGGCTGACCATAAAGGTGATTTTGTCCTATTAGAAAAAGTCCAAAAGCTCCTACTAACCTATTCTATGAGTATTAGGAAAGGGCTAATTGGTTGGGGCTAAATTAGTCATTCTAAAGTCTCTAATCACACTAACCTTATCCATAATAATTAGTCTAACCTCTAACTAAAATATTTCTATCATGTGGACTAAAATTAATATCATGTGGGCCATGCCTAACTAGTGTGTGGGTCCCACTAGAGTCAAACTACCCCCGGATTCCCGTTACAAGTCAGATTGAGATGAAATTCGAACCCGACTCAAATAATCCCAAAACAATATCATAAATAATAAAATAATATCAAAATAATTCAAAGAGGTCAAATACAAAAAATATCCTTAGGCCAAAAATGATATTAAAATATCATAATCACATGGTTAGGCTCTAGGTCAAACAGTCTCTAGGGTTTCACTAGCAAAACGTCAAAACCACAAGTCATTGATTTAAATAATTTTAAAATGATTTAAAATCACCAAAAATCATATCATGAATTAAATATCATTATTAAAATAATTATAAACATAAAATTTCAAAATTATCCTCATTTGGAAAACTGGGTGCTACAAAACGGCTGTAGGTATCAGGCACATCGCACACTCGGCCAAGTGTGGGATGGCTATGCTTCCAGTAGATTCCAGTTTGGAGATCCCAGATTTAGGGTATGTCTACATGTCTTACTCAATATTTCCCTGCCCCGTAATACAAGTGAATCCAGAATTCGACACAAGAATCGAGATGAGTCCAGCCAAACATGATGATACCAGCAATGATTCCAGAATAATTCCAGTAATAGAAGCCAACATGATGATACCAGCAATAATTCTAGTAATAGAGGCCAGACAATATGGTATGTGTGTCGTATACATGAATCCAGAAATATCCATACGTGTTGTAACAGAGAATCACATAAAACTAACTAGAACTGAAATACAGTAATTGACAAGTTAATGAGAGAACTATTAAAGAATGTACTCGTCTGATACTCTGAAAAGAGTAGTATAATATCAGATGTCTGCACCGGAGTCACAATGTCCTAAATAGAGCAACATGGGTTATAATGTGTAAAATACAAGAAAAATAAAAGACACAATACAGTCTACATGATTTCTAGGTCAAACTAGGTCCAAGTCAAACTTGGTCAACACTAGTCAATAATCTATTCCTCTAGGTCAACACTAAGCCTAACCCACAAGCACAACTTAGAAGGAGGCTATACTAGGCTAAACTATCCTCATTCTATAAAGCCTATGGTCTACAAACCAAAATCCTAAAGCCAAAACACTATACTAACCCCTATACCAAACCTCAAGCTAAAGCCTAACCCACTCTCTATACCCTATAGGCTAACCACACTACTCAAGCTCAACTATAGGGAGCATATATATAAATAAACCTTAATATACAACCAGAACCTAAAATAAGAACCTTTAACTCACTATCTAACTTATTATCTAACCTCAAGCTAATACCAACACTGTCTAAAACAGTCCTATTACAAACAACCACTACAACGCACTAAGCCACCAAATCAACCCACAGTCTTAACATATCTAACACTATTAACCAGTCTACTCTAGGCCTATTATAACATAGCAGTTCATACTATAACCAATACTACAGTAAGCCTAACAGAGAACTGCTACCAACAGTCTACACTACCTACAGCATATCCCCAAAGCCTATCACAACTAACAGTTAAGCCTGAAGTCAAACAGACTAACCAAACACTGTCTAACTACTCTGACCTGCAGTCTATACCTCAACTCAAGCCAAGATAACCTATAGGTAAGCCTATAGGCTAACCAAGCCTACCAAACAGTCTACTAAACATCCCATAGCCTATCCCCAACTGTCCTCCCAGAATTCTAACTAATCTAACAGCCACCTAAAGTTTATCTAATAGTCTAAGGACACAACCCTCTACCTACACCTCATCCTAAACCAACTCAGTCCTATAATCTATATTCACTACCACAGCCTAATACCAAGACTGCCTCTAGCCTAACCTTATTGCCTAACTAACTAAACTGTCAACAGGACCTAAACAAGGGGGAGGCTGGATTCCCTACTATAGGACATACCAAAATAGAGCAACCTGCTGCTACAGTAGCCATGTTGCAAATGCATTTGCAGGCAATGCCAATATAGCCACAAGCTCACTGCTCTGAACATTCAGTCCCAAATCAAGGTACCAACTCATCTAATCCTAGACTCCCTACCATTTCTAACATTCAAACCATCCACCAAACTAACTTTCATCCTAATCTAATTGGTGTGCTGTCGTAGGCACCCAAAAATAAAACCTATACTCTTAGAAATGTAGTAGTGTGAGTAAGGATCGTTTCCTCGGAGAGTAAGTAGTTTATGTTTGTGCTATGTGAATAATGAAAGAGGGGGATGAATATGATAAAAGTCAATAAAAAGAGCAAGTAGAATATAACAATAAATTAAAATAACAAACATTGGTCTAAGTCTACGTCTACTATCGAAATCTTGAAACTGATCATAGATGCAAAAATATATTGATATGTATTATGAATATTCATCGTTGGAATTATTTTTCTATCTCCTTTAGCCATAGTTAATTAGGAACAAGCGACCTAATTAATCTTAACTACTAAACAACTCCAGACAAGCGCTAAAGGTTTAATCTAGTAGCGTATTAAACTCAATGAGATCGATTAAACAAAACAACACAAGCACAAGCGGTTGCATTTAATTTAGTCGAATGGTTTCTTCCTAAGATTTAATAATACAAAGCAGTAATTTATTAAATCTTGGTTGCTTCACAAATTAGAGGTATCGAACAATTTCGGATTCGATATCTAATTTAGTAGTAGATTATCAAGAGTAATAAACTAGTATGCATTCTAGTAATTAAACAAGATAATCATAAAATATGCATAAGAAAACATTTGATACTCAAAGTATAAATCAAACATATAAACACAAATTAGATCTCACAAATTTTTATTGATTCCAAGGCTTCCGTACACTTCGACCAACAAGACTTTAGCCGAACATGTTCATCAAAACTTTAAAAGAAAAGTTGAAGAAGAAGAGAAGAGTTGTGTGGTTTGGTTTCTTAATTTCTACCCCCTTTTATACACCATAATTTAGTTGTTTCAAGCCCACAATATCTCCCCACATATCCTCTATAAGTTACAACTTCTCAAACCAAAAAAACTAAGTCATAAAAAAAAAAAAAAGAATAGTTATTTTGGTTCCTAATTTTGTTCACAGCATCTTTGACCGAACTTCAAGCCTAATTTCGTCCATGATGTAGCCATAATCTCGAAAATCACAAAATATGAAAGTTGTAGCCCTCTGTCTTAGCTTTCCGAATCATTTTGAAAGACCTCAATTGCACTTCAGATGAGGAAGTTATGTCCATTTTGGTAAAAGGTGTCAAAACTGTCCAGAATTGCATTTTAGCTCCATTTTGCACATAGTGTCTCCAAATTCATCCTACAGCAAAATATAAATATAATGAGTACCTTTAGTCATAAAATGAGCATAAAATGATGAACATTAAGCGATAAAAATATAATATTTTATGTTCTCATCAAATACTCTCACACTTAACTTTTGTTTGTCCTCGGACAAAACTTAAAATTTATTTTTTTCAAAACAAAAATCAAGGTTGTAATGTCATAAATAAAGAATAACCAAGCTCTTTAAAACTCATAACATATCATGAAAATATAGTCTTAAACAACTTCTAATTACTTAGTAAGTAATTTTATTTGAAGATAGAGTAAACTAAATTGGTAGACCCTCACGGGAATAAACACTCAACTCTCATATATTTGAAGGGTATGTGTTTCGCTCAAATTTATTTCAAAAGAAATGATCTACCATAAGCTTGCCTATCTTCTCATTCTCCACCACTTGGATCACATGCATAACACAAATCATAAGGACTTTTATGGGTTGTAGCGGGATTTAGGATTAAGGTAGGATATATTTGGGAGTGTAGCTAAAAAAAATTATCAAAACTAGTGGAGCAAAAATAATTTAACTCAAGCTCGAATATATAAAATATATAAAATCAATCACCCCATTTAGCTTCTTCAAATTGACCTTAAAGCATTCAACATACCCCCTTTATTGGAATTGGAGGAAGAATTATGAAAATGAATATCAAAAGTAATTTTCTCCCTCAATTTTTTTTTCATTACTTCTTTCTTTCTTTCTTTCTTTTTCTCATCATCTTTTTTTTTCATTTCTTTTTTCATTTTCATTTTTTTCGCTTTTTTTCATGATGGAACTCAAGAATTTGAGAATAAAAATATGTAGCAAAACTAGAAATTCAGATACCCCCATACTTATTTTTATACACCCATACATATCATAATGCTCCACTAGTTTTATGGCCTGGGTAAGGATTTTTTTCAGGTTAAAGCTTGTAATATGGGTTCACAAAAATAGAAGCAATAAGGCTCAAAGGGGTTCAACCAAAGGAAAAATAATTTTAGGGTAGGCTATTTGGCTTATGTAGCGTATAATAAAGATGGCCTTAATCATATTCATGTATGCATGTGCCGATGTGACCTCAAAGAGAATCTAAGCAAGTTCTAGAGAAACAAGTCCATGAAAGAATGTCTCTCATCAAAGAAAATAGTGAGACTGATGTGTCAGTCTAAAGGCTCAAAATCTCAACGGCTTTTGTCTACCAAATTTAGTCACAACCATCCTCAAGGAAAATAATTATACTAATTAATTCTAAGTTGAAAAGAGTATTTATTCAATCATGTTATGAATTTTTTAAACTTAGTTAAATCTTCCTCATGACATACACAACCAAGAATTATTGAAAACCACAAAAACAAATCTCCCTTATTTAAGAAAATAAATTGAGAACCAGAAAAACAAACAACAAAAAAAATCTTTTTTAAGTTTTATTATTTAAATTTATTTATTTTTAAAAAACCATGCATTAAAAAAGACAAAACATAAATCTCCTCCCGCACATTTAAAATAGACATTGTTACTAATGAAAGTCTAAATGCAAAGAAAAGATAAAAACAAACAAAAATAAAAATGCAAGAATAAGAAAAAAAATACCCCTTGGGTTGCCTCCCAAGCAGCGCCTTTGTTTAATACGTCGTTGGCTCGACTCTATGCACACTTGAGACAACTACACAAAGATTTTACATCTTGAATAGAGGCCTGCAAAATAGAGGATAAAGGCCTTTTGTCAGAAATCGATAATGAAATATAAGGAATATTACCTGATTGTTGTCTTTCTATAAAATTATTCAACCATGCAACAATTTTATGCAAATTATTACTCAAGGCTGGCTCCACATTCTTTTTCTTGAGATGTTCGCTGACGACAATATTGAATGCATCTTTGTCATTAAGTTCAAAAACTTCATGTGCATTAGGTACTATGTCATCATTAGGAATGTTTGCATCTGCAGCGCTGTTTCTTTCTTCTTCTTGTTTTGGCAATGTAGGTGCTTCTTTTACTAGGTTGTCAACCTCTCTACCATTTCTCAAAACGAGTGTACTTACATTTTCTTTCGGATTTATTATCGCTTGAGATAATAATTTTTTCAAAATTTGTGCCTCCAACTTTTTAATTGTTGTAGCCATTTGGCTCATTTGATTGTTCAGACTTTGGATGCTGGCCATTGTCTCCTGTTGAAATTGCAAGGTATTAGTGGCAATAGACTTAACAATATTTTCTAGAGACATACCAGAATTAGAAGTTTGGTTCGATTGTTGTTCATGGAGATATGGTTGCTTGTACTGCTGGTAACTTGGAAAAGTTTGGGTTACATTGGGCTCGTCTTCAAGTATTAGGCACATATCAGTTGGATGCCCTACTATTGAACAAATCTCACAAGCCATTGTTGTTTGCATGTTACCACCTACAACCATTTGATGAACAAGAGAAGTTAAACTAGCAATTTGTTGTTGAAGAGAAGAAACATTTACCTCGTTAGCGAGCCTAGATGGAAGATCCAGCCAAGTGCCAAATTGTTGAGAATTGATCATCATGTCCTGTTATTTTTTTTGCTAATAGAAAAAATTATTTTATTACAAGAACGAAATAAAGATCCACAAAAGAACAAAAATTAACTAAAATTACTCCCTGACAACGGCGCTAAAATTTGGTGTGTTGTTGTAGGCACCCAAAAATAAAACCTATACTCTTAGAAATGTAGTAGTGTGAGTAAGGATCGTTTCCTCAGAGGGTAAGTAGTTTATGTTTGTGCTATGTGAATAATGAAAGAGGGGGATGAATATGATAAAAGTGATGAATATGATAAAAGTCAATAAAAAAGAGCAAGTAGAATATGACAATAAATTAAAATAACAAACATTGGTCTAAGTCTACGTCTACCATCGGAATCTTGAAACTGATCATAGATGCAAAAATATATTGATATGTATTATGAATATTCATCGTTGGAATTATTTTTCTATCTCCTTTAGCCACAGTTAATTAGGAACAAGCGACCTAATTAACCTTAACTACTAAACAACCCCAAACAAGCGCTAAAGGTTTAATATAGTACCATATTAAACTCAATGAGATCGATGAAACAAAACAACACAAGCACAAGCGGTTGCAATTAATTTAGTCGAATGGTTTCTTCCTAAGATTTAATAATACAAAGCAGTAATTTATTAAATCTTGGTTGCTTCACAAATTAGAGGGATCGAATAATTCCGTATTCGATATCTAATTTAGCAGTAGATTAGCAAGAGTAATAAACTAGTATGCATCCTAGTAATTAAACAAGATAATTATAAAATATGTATAAGAAAACATTTGATACTCAAAGTACAAATCAAACATATAAACACAAATTAGATCTCACAAGTTTTTATTGATTCCAAGGCTTCCGTACACTTCGACCAAAAAGACTTTAGCCGAACATGTTCATCAAAACTTCAAAAGAAAAGTTGGAGAAGAAGAGAAGAGTTGTGTGGTTTGGTTTCTTAATTTCTATCCCCTTTTATACACTATAATTTAGTTGTTTCAAGCCCACAATATCTCCCCATATATCCTCTATAAGTTACAACTTCTCAAACCAAAAAAACTAAGTCATAAAAAAAATAGAAGAATAGTTATTTTGGTTCCTAATTTTGTTCACAGCATCTTTGACCGAATTTCAAGCCTAATTTCGTCCATGATGTACCAGAATCCTAAAAATCATAAAATATGAAAGTTGTAGCCCTCTGTCTTAGCTTTTCGAATCATTTTGAAGGACCTCAATTGCACTTCAGATGAGGAAGTTATGTCCACTTAAAAGAACAGCTAGTGAAGTTGGAAGGAGAGCATATGAACCTGATCCCCTTTCAGGATGAAGCTACTCGTCAAGAAGAGGCGCGCCGCCGAGCTACCGCAAAGTCTGAGTCCGAAATCGCGGCTCTAAGGGATAATATCAATCGATTGTGTATTCCTTAGATTTTTTTTGTTTGTAATTGTTTCTCTTTTAGCTGTCAAGGCTCTTGTATCTTTTTCTTCGTCTTTTGATAGACCTTTTAAATAAAGAATCTTTTTGGCTTTCAAGAATAAAGTTTTGTGAAATATCTGGGCTAGAGGTAATGTGGACTTAGTAAGGATATTTCTGGTGGATATTCCGCTGGAGAATTTGATGTGGACCTATTATCCGTTTTATATTCAGGTTTTTGAATATAGAAAATAAGTTGAAAGGAGCTGCTAATAGAGGTAATATGGACGTAATAGCAGAGGATGTTCTATATCTGACCAGAGGTAATATGGACGTAGAAAGATATATAACATTAGGTAGGAGTGGATAATTCAGAGGTAATATGGACGTGATTATCCTTCATGAATGCTTTGCTCAGAGGTTATATGGACATGGAAAAACATTTTTTAATTATTCCACTGGGAAAATAATTATCGAAAAGCAATTCAGAGGTAATAGAGACGTGATTTGTTTTCGTTAAACCGAGTTTGAGCAGAGTCAAAAACGGAAATGATTCCACTGGAAAATCCTTTTAGAGGACCCATTATCCATGGCGTATTCAAGACTCTTGAAATACGGATAATAGTTAGATAATTTTTCGAATCACATAAACATTGCACTGTATATTTATATGACTGAACATATGTGAACATTGTTTACAAAAGGTTACACATAATATTTCTTCTGGAACTTGCCGTTGATAGGCATCATGAGCAAGTCACCATCAGGCTTGGCTAGTCGTACGCACCGTTAGAATACACTGATTCTATAACGAAAGGACCTTCCCATTTAAGCTAGAATTTTCATTTTGTCTTGTGCATCATGGCCATTGGTCTTCTCACTTCTAAGACTAGATCACCAACTTGGAAGATTCTTTTCTTCACCTTTTTATTGAAGGCTTTGGAAAGGCGTGCTTGGTATAGCTCAATGCGCTGCAGAGCTAACAAGTATTTTTTGTCTAGCGCTTCGAGCTCCTGTAGTCGCAGATGGTAGCTTTCTTCGGCAGTCAACTCACTAGCTAAGGCTACTCGAAGAGAAAGAATTTGGACTTCTAGGGGAAGAACTGCTTCGCTACCATAAACCAGAGAGAATGGCGTGCTTCCTGTTGGAGTCCAGACCGTTGTACGATAGGCCCATAGACATTTGTCGAGCTTCTCATTCCAATCGTGCTTGTTTGAAGACACGAACTTCTTGAAAAGTTTAATGATAGTTTTATTGAAGGCTTCTGCTAACCCATTAGCTATATTGCCCCGCTCCGTACGTTGCATTACGATGAGTCGTTGACTCGAAGAGTTACGTTGGCCCGATGAGGTATCGATGCGAATCGATACAAGAGTTACGTTGGCCAAAGGTAAGCTTTGAGTCGATTGTCTATGAATCGAATCGATGTAAAAGATAAGTCCCGTTGAGCAAGTGCTAATTTTAGTTGATCTGGTGTGCAGGCTATGCTTTTACGCTGGACGATAAGAGGTCGGCATTTTGCCTTATGCAATGAAGTGTCCACGAAACCAAATCGTGGCCTTGCAAAGGATTGTGGCATGGGTGCGATAGGCCAAATCAACCGAGTAGTTCAAAGAAATGGCTAAGTTTGAGAGTTAGCTATACGACCAAGTTATGGAAGCGAGCCGCTTCAACTCGGCGAAACGGCAAGGCGTATCGACTTAAGGTGGGCAGGTTCTTGACTCTCTTTCCCTATTCCTTCACGTCTAATAAGAGATATCATTGTATGCATAATATGTTATCGAGTTAGCGAGCGTGGCTCGGCGATTAGGTGCCTTAATATGCGTTGAACACTAAGATAGAACATTGAACAATTGAAGCGACGTGCATCAAGTGTATGAGTCACGGTAGGGCAATGATGGTAGAACATTGAAAGAAAATATCGAGATGTGCATCATGTGCACGCCTTCGAGAACATTGAACACTAGGCGTAGAACATTGATTATGGTGCTGAGCGTGCCCTCGGGTACTTATGCTATAAAAAGACTAAGTAACTATGGAACTAGGCTATGAGAATGACTTACGAATGGTACGCGTTGAATATGAGTATGAGATGACTAAGCCGTTGGACATCGTGCATCAATATGGATGTGTTGGGGCATAACGCCGACGGAGCTCCCCATATGGATGGCGGATTATGTTTATGAGACGCGAATATGTTTATGGTGCGAGACTATGTTTATGGAACGGAGGATTGGTTGGACGATATGACTTGTATGCTATGGTACGTATTGCATGGTCAATGGACTCGGATGGCCCGTGCACGGGTGCGGCTTCCCTCGGACGGTTACGACCGGGGCACCGGGACCGTTCGGCCTAGGAGGAAATTATGTGTGATATTTATGGTGTACATTATTCGGACGGATTGCGACCGTCCAGTGCTATGATAAGCTATGATATCCGTAAGTTTGGGATCCTTCGGATATTGGGCTAGCAACCCGTATCGAAGCGATCGTAGGCTTACACATAAGAGATGTCAAGTCTATTACGGTGCGAAACACCGTGACCTTCATATAGATAGGGCCGGTGGGCTGAGATGAGAGTTGGGTGCAGGCGTAGGGCCTGCGACCCTTATGCATTATCCAAGTTTATGATTGGAATATTGCGTGAATTATACGGTTTCTTATGTAAGTTCTAACCAGTGCAGGCTATGGAAAATAGGATGGAGATGTGCACAAAAACTATGTTTATGTTCATATTATGTCTAACTGTATCTGCTGCAAGGATACGGTATCGGTCACATTTATGATAAAGTTCTATGTTCAAATATTGCCATGAAACTGATCCTAAGGCTAAATAGAAAGATCACCAATTAAGATGCATGTTTCACTAAATGATTAAGTGTTTGGTTTGGGTGCGAGCGGGTCTTGATCAGTGCAGCGAGGACGAAAGCACTAATCCCCCGCTAGTTTATGTGCAGGTTCAGGTATGTTCAGCCCGGGACGGAGCTAGGCTTGGACGTGCCGAGGCATGAAGTCCTTGGCGTTCAAGAGGAGCTACCGCATAGGCGTTCGGACTTGCGACATGGAGATGTTCGGCCGAAGACAACTTGGTGGCTATAAAGGGGCATAATGTATGGAACAATGTAATCCTTTGTGAGCTAGAGAGATCATGAGCGTTGTAGCCAATTGGCATATATGTTGGGCTATTCAGAGCCTTTTAATCTTCAATTTGTTATCAATAAAAGAGATTCTTATGTTAGACTTTGTTTCCTTCCACTGCTTACGTTATCAAATTAAGATAATCACTATGTGAACCGTTATCTTGCCTTGCACGAGCGCAACCCCAGGCTCGTGTGGCATCACGCCCCAGCGAGAACGATGATTTGGGTGAAATCTAGCGAGGACGAGCGATTTCCCGAATCGGGGCGTGACAAGTTGGTATCAGAGCGGTTCCATCCTTTGGACCGTGAACGAATCTCTTTGACCCTCAGTTGCTTTGCTATCGAATTTAGTTGACTCTAAGTTGTTTCCGCAACCGCATGGCTCATGGATCTGTTCGACGCTATATTGGATGTTCCATACTGTAGAAGCATAAAAAAGAAGGGATCTTTCTTTTAATCCCACATCGGAAAGGAGAAGAAGGGAGGCCTCATTCCACTCTATATATAGAGACCTCTTGCCTCCTTTGAAAAGGGCACCAAAAATAAATAAAGAAAAGGGAGCCCGTTATCTAGGGAGCCCGTTCGAGCCACAAGTTGCAGTTGTTCTTCTCTTCTTCTGGGTCGGCTGCAAGCTCTTCACTCGCTGTCATGGCGAGGATAATTTGGACTCTGAGTACTATGCGTCCCACGGGCTGGTACGAAGAAGTCCAAGGTGGCACGGGCCATGCGCCGCAAACGTGCTATGCCAATGGCAAACCAGAAGCATGCGCTCACAATCATGCGCGATGCTGATGGTAAGCTGTATAAGGTCGACTCGGGTGCTGCGGCGCCAGAAATGAGCCGACCTTCAAAGTCCTTATCTCACTTGGGCGCATCTATTACGTTCACAACCAAGTCGAGCAAGGCAAACCCAGTGGTCTTGAACTCCCGCGCCTCCTCTGGTTGTGCGTCTGAGGTCCGTTCAAGTCACTTCAAATGCTGTGGTTCCCCCACTACTGATCATGATGCCTGCTTGGTATTAGATCAGGGGGCGCAGCACTCACTTGACCACCCCGACGCTTGGCCTTGCCATGCGCCTGATGGGGGTGTAAAGGTGGCACTCTCACTTGACCACCCCGACGCTTGGCCTTGCCATGCGCCTGAAGGGGGTGCGAAGGTGGCACTCTCCTCCAACGATCTGCGCAACGTGATCACTCACAAACGTCGATCAGGAGAGCCGACCAACAAGCATAATGCGCCCCTCACAGGGCACACTTGTGCTACGGTCGCCATCAACTGCTGCTACCGCAAGACAGTGGCTCCACCACCAAGACAGTCTGTGTTCAAACAGTTACAACATGCTGTACCTGTCTTCCAGCGCATCACTCCGCCCCGTCAGAGTGAACCACTTCCTGGGGCTCTTCCATCATAATGAGGCTTAGGCGCATCTATGTCCATTCCAACTCGGCGAATCTCAGTCTTATGAAGGAGTTCACCATCAAAGCTTCTTCGAACAAAGAGAATCATCATCCACAGTACAATGTCTTGCCAAGGAGGAGGATCAGTCGAATCCATCTTCGTCGAGAAGTCAAAGGGAGAGACAACAAAGCTCTCTCAAACTATTGCTATTCATAGGCCAGGGCAAATCAAACCAATGCGCCAAGTGGCAACCTTCCCGAAGTCGGTGCAATAAACTTGTATTTATGATGAATGAACTCGCTAAGTCGGAGAGCCATCAAAGCTCCGAAGAACTCAATAGCCGGACCAATGGAGATGCGCCATGCAACAGACGCGCCGGTCAGACAGCGCATCACACAGACGCGCCTTTCAGTACCAGGCGCATCACAGAGGATGCGCCCCCACACATCCCCATACCGAGTGGAACGCCAACCGACGCGCCCACTCAGCTGTCCATCGAACGTCACAAACATTAAATGCTGAACTGACAGAGTTGGCAGCACGCCTCCCAAAGTCTGAACAGTTGACAGCTTTTTCAGAAAACGAAGCGTCGGCAACGTCAGCATCATCATGACTTTATTTCGACGGCTACTGCCACGTGGCCACTCAACCAACCGCATGCGCCTCTACGGCCATGCGTCCAAATCAGTATGCGCCTCAAAAGCCATGCGCCCCAGACTGCTCTCTGATCCCGAAAGACAGAAGGAAAGTCGCCTGCATGCGCCTCAAAAGCCATGCGCCCCAAATGGTTTGTAACTCCTAAAGGTTATGAGCCGCAGCCTCCTCCTACGCCCAATCCAAGGCACAGCCCACCAGATCACTCCTCTCCACCAAATCCGAGATCTTCGAACCATGAGTCGACGACACGTGTCTTTTGACTCAACTCGTCCAAGATTTCAGCAACGGAAAGATCTTCTCCCTGCTACGTGCCGGCTCACCACAGCAGCATGAAGAGTTCTCCCCCTCGATCAGGGCGCAGCATCCATGTGCCTCCATCAGCAACCTCCACGTGGCGTTCCCACACCGGCGCATCCTACATGCGCGCATGAGCAGCCAGCCTGCAAAACTATAAATAGAAGGGTCATCTCCTTCACACACAGACAGAGACTCAGAACAGAAGACTCACAAAAAGAATCCACAACAGAGAATCACCAGAGAGGCAGTTCTAGACACTCAACGTCTTACTCCTCTCAGCAAGCTCCAGCACCCAGAGCAATCAACACCTTCAGAGAACCGATAACCGCCGTCAGCCGGTCAACGGAGTCAACGCATTACCACTCTCTCCATTGGCACTAAGGACCAGCTTAAACAAAAGTGTACTCCTAGGACTACATCTAAGTCCTATATTGTATCACTGTTCTGTTTGTATTAAGATTTCAATCAAAACAATTTTAATGGCAAACAAGCTGGCGACTCTGCTGGGGACCTCTTTCTCCTCTACCGAGAAAGTCGTGTCACAGGCCGACGACGTGAAGGTGGGCTCCTCCCACAAGATGCTGGTAGTGCGCCTCAATCAACAGGCGTACGAGGAGTTCATTTCTGAAGGAAGTGCGAGTCCTTCGAAGCGGCTGTCGAAGCCGAAGAAGACCCGCGCAGTCTAGGTGCGCAAAGTCGACGCCTCGGGCACCACCGTTGAAGGGGATGCGCCCATCCAGCCTTCCCATCCTGCTGACGTCCTCAGCAGTCAAGGTGCGCCCGCTGATGCAGCGCATCTCTCTGGGAAGCGTGCGGCTGACCACGTTCCCCAGCCATCTTCCTCTCAGGCGAGAAAGATACGTCGACGGAGCAGGGGCGCAGCCAATGCCCCGCGCATTACTTCTGATGCGCCACAACGAACCTCTGTCTTCGACAGACTCACTCGCTGTAATGGCGAGGAGAATTTGGATGCTGAGTACTATGCACCCCAGCGGGCAGGTACGAAGAAATCCAAGGCGGCACGGGCCACGTGCCACAAACGTGCTATGCCAGCAGCCGGCCAGAGACACGCGCTTACGATCACGCGCGCTGCCGATGGCAAGCTGTACAAGGTTGACTCAAGTGCTCCCGCACTGACAACGAGTCGACCTTCAAAGTCCTCATCTCACTTGGGCGCATTCACTGCGTGCACAACCAAGCCGAGAGAGGCAAACTCAGTGGTCTTGAACTCCCGTGCCTCCTCTGGTTGTGCGTTTGAGGTCCGTTCAAGTCACTTCAAATGCTGTGGTTCCCCCACTACTGATCGTGATGCCTGCTTGGTATTAGATCAGGGGGCGCAGCACTCACCCGACCACCCCGGTGCTTGGCCCTGCCATGCGCCTGAGAGGGGTGTGAGGGTAGCACTCTCCTCCAATGACTTGCGCAACGTGATCACTCACAAGCGCCGGTCAGGAGAGTTGACCAACAAGCACGATGCGCCTCTCACGGGGCACACTTGTGCAGTGGTCACCATCAACTGCTGTTGCAAGACGGTAGTACCGCCAAAGCAGTCGGTCTTCCAACGGCTACAATCATCGACATCCCTACGACATCGCCTTAGGACGAAGGTGTCAGCAGAAGAGGAACTAAAGGTTGCTTCATGCAACGTGATCTCCAACTCCTCATCTGTCCGGAAGACGACTGTCAATTCCTCGTCTTCATCCAAAAGCCAGTCGAGGAAAACCAAGGCAGCTGTCACGACCTCTGGAGTGTTCGAAGGCACTCGGTCGAGGAAGAAGTCCTTGGAGGAAGCTGGGGGTAGCCAGACCCTTGTTGAGCCTCCTTCCGAAGACGAAGATGTCCAAAGCACAGCTGCAGCGGATCTTCATCAAAGCGAAGATGGCCTCCCTGAAGCCCCTCAAAATGACGATGTCCTCCAAGACACCGTCGGGGGTAGTACTGAAAATGAAGAGGCCCTTCAAGACAGAGCTGAGGGCAGTCAGGCCCTTGCAGATGCGCCTGTCGAAGACGAACTCCAGAATGTGGCTGGGGGTGGCCAAACACCAGGAGAAGTAACTTCCCCACATGAGAGTGAGGCTGAGAGCGAAGCCTCAACTAATCCATCCACTTTCGGCCGTGTCATGACAGTATACATGACCGGGGGTGATCTTGAGGCTGATGCGCCACCACAGGACATTGTCCAGCGCATAGACTCGTTAGAGGGAGGACTCAAAACCCTCTCTGCCTCAATGCAAGCACTGACTCAAGCAGTGTTTGAGATGCGGTCGGCCTTGATCAGGACACCTTCAAATGGTCCCGACCCAGGAGCTAATGGAGAGTCGAGTGTGCCCCTCCAGCGGACACCCTCAGACACAGAAGCACCCCGGACATCGGAGCCCTCAAACGCTCCACTCCAGGTGGTACCTCCTTCCCCGGCTCCTAGCTCCACGGAGGACGTGGTCGAAATGATCAAAGATCTGCGGGAGCGCTTCGAGTCCAAGAACAGGCAGGAGGAACGCCAGAAGATGGGCATTCCCCAGCCTTATCCCCTTGAGTGGAACAAGGTGGTTTATCCCCCAAAGTATAAACCACAAACACTCACGCCATATGACGGGAAGGACTCTCCACGACGGTACCTGACGTACTTCCAGTCGCAGACAGGGCATCTTCCGAAGGAGGACGCACTCCTCACCAGCATCTTTGTTGGGGCCCTGAAAGGGGTGGCGTATGACTGGTACTGCAGCCTCCCCGATAATTCCATATCGTCCTTCGACGACCTGACACGCCTCTTCCTCGACCGCTTCTACGACGGTGGGAAGGACATGACGATGGCGTCTCTCATTGAGATACGCCAGAAGGACAAGGAAACGGTTCGGGCATTCATCGAACGCTTCCGTCAGGCCTGCTTCAGGTTACCTCCAGGCATGCCAAAACATGCGCTTCTCTCCGCTTGCAGTATGAACATGCTGCCTGCAGTAAAGCTCTGGCTTAACTCTACTCCCCTCCCGATTGGAGCTCCCTAATCATTGAAGCTGAAGCTGCAGAGAAGAAGGCGGCCAATGCACGTCTTCTGGGTGTTAGCTTCCCCGCTTTGACGATAAGGGGAAAAAGTCCGCAACCAACAATTTCGGACGAGAAACAAAGGGGAAACAGGCATTGACAGTTAATGCCTCGAAGGGCGCATCTGCGCCTACTCAAAAGCCTCCATTGGCACCAAGATCCAAGGAGGTTTATTCATTCAATGATGACGACACCCAGCAATTCTTTGAGATACTGAAGCAGGGTGACAAGATCAAGCTTCCGGACCCGAAGCGGCCCGATGAAGTCGGGAAGGTGGACAACCCAAGGTACTGTCACTACCATCGGTTTGTCGGACACCCGACTAAGGACTGCTACGTCCTCAAAAATTACATCCAGCGTATGATCAATGCGGATGTAATTTCTGTCGATTACGAAGAGAAGACGGTGTCAGCTAATGTGGTGTCACTTCAGTTCGGCACCTTGCCGCCGACTACCACACAAGATGGCGTCGTCCCCATCCCTAAGGCGACAATGGAGGTGGTGAATTTGCCACCCACCCGTGACAATGTGAGTGGACTTGTCCCACTCACCACATCTCGAGGAGAGGTCCTCTGGGTTCACCCCGACCTCGTCTCCGAGGTAACTCAACCGGAGGTACGCCCTACCTCCAAAGCAAAAGGCAGGAAGATCAAGTCTTGCCGCACGGTCTCTTCTTCAACGGAAGAGGCGCTTCCTGTGCAGACGTGGGCACAACAGAACTCCCAGCCCGGTGAAGCTGCCGCCGAAGTGGTGCCTCCTGGCACCATCCCTGAGGAGGGTCCATCCAAGCCCTCAGCAGCCAATAAACAAAAGCAAGTGGAGGCCCGCTTCGACAGACCTCTGCGGAAAGAAAATGCTTCGGGGCTAGCCAAGCCCCACAATTTTGACATCCTGGCACAACTGGCCAGTACTCCTGCACGCTTGTCTCTGTTCGAGCTCCTGCGTCTCTCCAAGGACTCCCGAGAAGCTCTTTGCGAAGCTCTGAAGGATGCCGAATCCTTTCTCAGTCAGGTCAAGCAACCTGAAGACCTCCCAACTACTTGTGCACACTGTCATTGTGCGGATGAAGTTATCCCAAACATAACCTTCACCCAACAAGACATGCTGCTCAAGCATCATCGACATAACCGACCGTTGTATTACACAGGATACATCGATTCGGTAAAGGTGAGCAGGATTCAGATCGATCCGGGGTCTTCCCTAAGCATCATTCCAAAGGCGCTGCTATCAAAGTTGGGGATCCCAATGTACCGGCTAGCGCCCTCTAATACGACCATCAGCGGCTTCAACGCCAGCAAGAGCGAGCCACTGGGCAAGATCCGGCTGAAGTGTCACATCGGCAGCCTCAAAACTGAGGTGACTTGTTATGTGGTGGATGCCGAGGTCAACTACAACATCTTACTCGAACGACCATGGTTACATGAGTACATGGTGGTGCCCTCCACGCTCCACCAATGCATGAAATATGTATCCACCAACGGCGTCATCCGGACGGAGTTTGCGGATATCGATCCCTTCAAAGGGATTGAGGCCTACTTCACCGATTCCGACTTGTACAAGCCACTTGACGAAGAGAAAGCCAACGACGCCGATGATGAAGCAGAGACGGCAACAGAGCCGGACTTGGAACCCGAAGCAACTCCTGACGCCCCCTTGAAAATTCGTCTGAAAGGGAGACCACCCCAGAAGGCGCCTCCAATGAGCATCAAGCTATCAGAAAAAGCGCCAGCTCGCGAAGCCCCCCTGAAGATACGCCTCAAGGGGAAGCCACCATAAACAGCGGCTCCCCTAGTGGTAAAATTACAAGGGAAGGCGCCACTCATCGAAGGCGCAACCGAGGCACCCCTCAAGGTGCGTCTTAAAGGCAAGCCGCCGCAGTCATCCAAGATGCCGGAGAGGGCTCACATAACCCTCTCAGACCCCAAAATCGGAGCGGTGGAGGACTCTCCTGATCCGGCCCCAGTGCTTACAGACGAGAAGCTTGGCGAATATATCTCTGCCGATGTAGACGCACCCTCCTTCGACAATGTAATCCCACAGGATAAAATCTCGTACTTTATCAATAATAGAGTGTCTTTCAATTATTCTTGTCTTCCACACTGGAATGCCATGTATACATTAGACAACGCTCTACGGTCGTTGCAAACACAAGTAACGACCGTCTACCATAATCAAATAGCCCCGTCTCAAGGAGTCTTCATAGTCCCTCCACGAAGCCGAGACGAAGGCACCATCATCTCGGGCAAAATCGAGCGTCGTCGGAACTTCCCGTCGATCGAGCCCGAACCTGATACCGGCAGGGTACAAGTATATCGATATACAGATGCGGCTAAGCACATCATCCAAAAGATGGGCTACGACCTGAAAAGCAACAAAGGCCTAAACTACGGCAAGGGTCGGCATCTCCCTGTCCGGCTTTCGATGCCCAATGGAAAGCCACATGATTACTATAATCGGACTCGACGGGGGTTAGGCTATGTCACGCCGCCATCAACTCCAGAGAGTTCAGACGCAGAAGACATAGAACATTCCCACTCATCAGAAGCATCGACGTGGGATTCCGATACCAGTATCGGATCAGTCTTCAGGAAAGTGCTGTCAGCTAACATGACATCGGCGCAACCTCAGAAAGATGAAGGCGAAGGCCAACCGCCGGAACCCTTCGAAGAGGAACCCTGGGCTCAACGCCTAGGAGAACAATGGGAGTCTCGTTTTGAGTTACGAGAACCTCCCACCGAAGACGAAGTCGAGCAAATCGACCTCGGGGATGGGTCTTCTTCTAAACCCATCTTTATCAGCAAAAGCTTGGAAGGAGAAGACCGAGAATCTTTAGTCCAACTCGCTAAGGAGTATATCGACGTCTTCGCCTGGAGCTACGAAGACATGCCGGGTCTCGATCCACATATCGCGATGCATAGGTTGAACATCTTACCAGATGCCAAACCTATCAAACAACAACAGCGACGCTTCCGCCCGGACATCATGAACGCCATCGATCAGGAGGTGGACAAACTCTTGACCAGTGGCTTCATCCGTGAGGAACAACACCCGGACTGGGTAGCCAACGTCGTCCCTGTCACCAAGAAGAACGGGAAGATACGAGTCTGTATCGACTTCAGGGATCTCAATTCTGCTTGCCCGAAGGATGAATTCTTGCTCCCAATCACCGATGTAATGATCGACAACACATGTGGCTTTGAACGCATGTCCTTTATGGACGGGTATTCAGGCTACAATCAAATCAAGATGTTCCCCGATGACGCAAAACACACGTCATTCAGGACTCCAAAGGGTGTTTTCTGCTACACAGTAATGCCCTTCGGCTTGAAGAACGCCGGTGCAACGTACCAGCGAGCTATGAGCACCATCTTCCGTCAACATCTTCGCAAGACAGTTGAGTGCTATGTTGACGACATCGCAGTCAAGAGCCGCCTCAAAAGAGATCACCTACAGGACCTAAAGACGGTCTTCGATCTCATGCGGGCACATCAACTCAAAATGAACCCCGCTAAATCCTTCCTGGAGGTTTCTAGCGGCAAATTCTTGGGCTTTGTCATCACGGCAAAAGGCATTCATGTCGATCCCGAGAAGACTAAAGCCATCCTTAACATGGACCCTCCGAAGAACCTTCGAGAACTTCGGGGCTTACAGGGACGTTTGGCATACATCCGGAGGTTCATAGCAAACCTCTCCGGTAAATGTCAACCCTTTACTCAGCTCATGAAGAAGGGAGTCTCTTATGTCTGGTCAGAGGAGTGCCAAAAGGCTTTCGACGACATCAAGGCTTACTTAACAAGCCCGCCAGTCCTAGTGGCACCTGTCGCCGGCAAACCATTCCTCCTCTACGTCCGTGCCATGGATCATTCCCTCGGCGCTTTGCTAGCTCAAAACAGCGATGCAGGCTACGAGCAAGCAATCTACTACCTCAGTCGAACACTCATCGGGGCCGAACACCGGTACAACCCCGTTGAAAAGGAGTGCTTGGCTTTGGTGTTTGCCATTCAGAAGACTCGTCATTACGTCTCGGGCTAGACAATTCACGTCATCTCCCGAGTCAATCCGCTCAGAGTTCTCATGACAAAGCCAGGGTCATTAAACTCCCGGCTGGCTACATGGGCGATCCTACTAACACCATACAACATGGTGTTTGTCCCGCAGAAGGCAGTCAAGGGTCAGGCTCTGGCTGACTTTTTAGCTGCACACCCCATCCCAGAATCTTCAAAACTCTATAAAGACATCCCGGATGAAGTTCAAGAATCAAACGTCACTGAAGGAAGCCCCGTTTGGCGGATGTTCTTCGATGGCGCTTCAAGAACGGGCCCCAATGGCCAAATCATCGCAGGAGTGGGGGTAGTCTTAGTCTCCCCCGATCAGCTGGTCATCCAGCGCGTATACTCCCTTTCGAAGCCGTGCTCCAACAATGTTGCTGAGTACAATGCACTCGTCATGGGACTCCAGCTAGCACAACAGCTGGGGATGGATCATCTGGAAGCCTACGGCGACTCGAAACTCGTCGTAAACCAGATTCGGGGGCAATACGAGGTTTGCCATGAAGATTTGATCCCTTACCATGAAGTTGTATTGAACATCATTTCAACCTTCACTGGGTTCTTCATCGAACATGTACCCCGCCTATAAAACTTGGAGGCTGACGCTCTAGCTGGCCTCGCAGCCTCATTGGCCGCGCCCCTTGGGACTCAACACTATGTCACGGTAACTGGTCGAGACTTGATTTATCCCAGAAACAACCTATGTTTGCAAATGGCTCACGCCATGCCGACAAACACTGGGGTTAATGTCCGAGATTGGAGGTTCCCGTTCATCGACTTCGCTGTCTACGGAATCCTTCCAGAGGACCCGAAGGAAGCCGTCTCAGTCAGGAGACGCTCTCTTCGATTCTACTACGATACAGCCACTAAAACGCTGTACCGACGCTCCTTCGACGGGCTTCTCCTTCGATGCCTGTCTAACGAAGAAGCGGCCGAAGCTCTTCGAGAAGCTCATGACGGAACTTGCGGAGCTCACCAACCAGGGCCTAAGTTGCAAGATCGACTGCGACGTATGGGCTACTACTGGCCAACCATGGTTGCCCACGCAGTGGAATATGCTAAGAAGTGCCATGCATGCCAACTTCATGCAGACTTCATACATACACCGTCTAAACCTCTACATCCTACAGTCGTCTCCTGGCCATTCGAAGCCTGGGGCATGGACATTGTAGGACCAATCACCCCTCCTTCATCAAGAGGATATCGTTTCATCCTGGCCATCACCGATTACTTCTCCAAATGGGCGGAAGCAGTCCCACTAGCGGAAGTAAAAAGCTCCAGGGTGGTCAGCTTTATCAAACACCATGTCATTTACCGTTTCGAAGTACCCAAGCGAATCATTCATGACAATGGTCCCCAGTTCATCAGCCATATTTTCAGCAGGTTCTGTGACAAGAATCGCATTCAAAATGTGGCCTCAACCGCCTACAATCCGGCAGCAAACGGATTGGCCAAGGCGTTCAACAAAACTATCGTCAGGCTGCTCAAAAAGGTCGTGTCATCCAACAAACGCGACTGGGACAAAAAGCTCGGCGAATGTCTTTGGGCCTACCGCACAACGGTACGGACCCCAACAGGCAACACACCATTCTCCCTGGTCTACGGGAGCGAAGCGGTACTGCCTCTCGAGATCCAGATCCCCTCACTCCGAGTAGCGATCACAAACAAACTCACAGAAGAAGACAATCAACGTCGTCGTCTGCGGGAACTGGAGGCACTTGACGAAAAGCGTCTCCTAGCTCAACAACGCATCGAACTTTACCAAGCCCGTATATCACAGGCTTTCAACAAGAGGGTCAAACAAAGAACTCTCCAAGTTGGCGACCTGGTTTTAGCAGTCAGAAGGCCAATGGTGTTAACTCACAAGACACCAGGGAAGTTCGAGCCCAAATGGGAAGGACCCTTCATCATTGAGACGGTATACTCAAACGGTGCTTACCGCCTCGCCAAACCCAATGGGGACTTGTTCATGATGCCCATCAACGGCAAGTTCCTAAAGAAGTACTATTCTTGACATCCTCCAAGACATGTATTTCCCCAAACAACCTCTTTCCACAAACTCAAACGCTTCCGGAACCCAGCTGTTCCGCGGCCTCCTTTCGTAGAAAGATAACCACGTCCACATTACCTCTGAGTTGTCTCTCTACACCCTACAAAGCGGAATCTTACACTTCGTGAGCTTAAGCTATCCTTCATGTTTACCACGTCCACAATACCTCTGAGTAAACATCCCGTACAAACAACTCCTACGTTGTCGTACATTGATCGCAGAACTTCCACGTCCACATTACCTCTGAGTTGTTCAGCGTATCCCCCAGGATCACTCCTACCACGTCCATAATACCTCTGAGTAGGAAGATTCTATCATTTGAACCTAATGATTGCCATGTCCACATTACCTCTGAGCAAACATGTTGGTTCCTTCAAACTTATTATCTGTACCTAAAAACCAAGGTGCGCAAAAGATAATAGGTCCACATAAATCATCAAGTTTGTAACACCCTGTTTCTAAAAATTGGGGATTTTTGAAAATTTTATTATTTTTATTATTTATTAGTGGTATTTTAGTCATGGTGTGATTTTCTGGTGATTTTAGTTAAGATAAACCATTTCTAAAGTCATGCTAAGTCACGACTTATGACTTTGTGACCTTGTTAGTAAACCTTAGTGTAAACCCTAGTTTTCTCTAACCTAGAAGTTGCCATGACCATGAGAACTTAGCCATAGGCTTAGAACCTCAAATTAGTGATTTTTAGCCTAAAGGGTATTTTGGTAATTTTCTAGGATTTATTTGGAATTAATTGTAATTATGTGATTTTAATATTATTTAATTATTGTTAAGTGTCATGAGAGCCCCTAACCTAGTTTAGCCCTAATCTAGAGGTTAGCCACTAACCTAGAGGCTTGAGGATAGATATTTTGCATTGGTTAAAGTAGGATAAATATCATGATATTTACTTTAAGGATATTTTCCTTAAAAACCTCAAAATATCTAAACCCTTTACACTAAAGTCCTTCCCTTAGCTTGTAAGCAACCCAAGGACAACCCCCCCTACCCCATGGCAGCCAAGAAACCCCCCTTGGCAGCCCACAATTCTATAAAACCCATTGTATTAATTCATGAATAATTTACATGAATTTAATTCATAGAAAATCCCATTTTCTTCAAACACCCATAACTTGATCATTTGTGATCCAAATTGACTCTAGTCTTTTGCATTGGAACCCTACAACATCTAGGGAGCTAAGGGAAGCAAGAAATCTAGAATTTGGGAGCTTGGGCATCGTCGAGTTCGAGATCACAACACCCTCTTTTCATTGATTTTCCTTAGAATTTCACCAATAGGTAAATATGTCCAAACCTAGTCTAATTCCTGTTTTTATTTCATAAATGCATTCATATAAGGTTAACCATACTGTGGGTAAAGTTTGGTGGGATTTTGGTGTGTTTTGGTGTCCGTATCGGACACGTATCCTAGACTAGGAAATTGTGTTTGATTAAATGTCTCAATGGATTCAAATATTGTGTTTTGCAAAACTTTTTACACAAACACCTAGCCCTGGACTTGCTAACCCTAACCCCACTTGACTGAGCACGCATCGTGTCCCTTTTCGTGTCCAAATCGGACACGAACTCGAGTATTGACAGTGCACAGACACACTGTTCATCCCCTGCTCACTGACACTTCATACTCACTGTAGACACGACGTGGACACGTGAAAATTGGTGTGGACACGGGGGCAGTGTCTGCGCACACTCCCCCAAGGTTTCATGACACTTTGTCTCGTGTGGAGGACACACGGACACGTGCACTGGTCGTGCACTGACAATACACGCACGCACAGTGTCAACTTCGCGCGTCTCGTGTCGCGCGGACACGACACAATGACACCTCGTGTTTGCACGAGAGTGTAGCCCATCATGTGGGCTACACGTGGACACGAGCACGAGATTCCACGTGGCTCGTGTCGTGTGCACGAGACACGTGCATCTCTGCACGATGCTGTGCGTGTATACGCGTATCAGTGTTTACCCGAGTCGTGTTTTCTCGTGTTTGGACACGTGAAAACGTGTCGTGGTGTCGTGTCAGTGTCCTAGGACACTAGAGTATCTATGGGGGGTTAGTTACCAACCGTTAGTATCGAGTCTTAGCTCGATTGGGTTCGTGTAAATCGAATTATCCCCATTTCCAGTAAACTGTGCACTGTCACAGTTTTGAGATTAAATCTCAGTTTTGAAAATTGAATTTTGATTCGATTTTATTAATGATTTATGTATTAGACTAGTGTATTTTAGTGAGTATATGTGTAGTATACATATATTTGAGGGTGTGGGTCGAATTTGAGGGGATTTGGATGTGTGTGTGTATAGTTATGTATATATATACATATCTATGTATATATGTTATGTGTGTGTGTGTTTGGGGGTTTGATTGTGGGTTCTAGGTTCTGGAATCTCACCCCCTTGTCTCTCTCTCTCACACTCACTGTCTCACTCTCTCTCTCATTTCAGTCTCTCTCTCATCCCCTTGTCTCTCTCTATATATTATATGTAATATATATGTAGTTATATATATATATGTATTGTATATATATATATACATGATATATATATGTATAGTGGTATTAGGTTTATTATGTATAGACAGTGTATTATAAATATAAGTATAAGGGTTGTATTATATATGTTATGCATATATGGATTTTGGGTATATAGATATACATATGTATAACCTCTAGTTATAGGTTTATGAGAAAACCTAGACTATTGGCCTATGGCCAGGATCACTAGCCTATGGTTTGGACTAGCCCTAATGACCCAAAACCCTGCTAGAAAACCCTTGTTGACTAAGGGTTGACCAAAGTCAACATTTGGTCAAAAGTGACCTAGTTAACCTAGAAATGACTAGGAATGACCTAAATCAACTAGTTTGACTAGTTTGACTAAAACCCTAACTAGTTTAACTAGTGTTGACCATGTTTGACCTAATTACCCTAACTGACTAGTCTTTGTTTGACCAATGACTTAGCTGGTCTAAGTTGATCTAGACTTGATCCAGATTGATCATGTTGACTAGTATTTGACTAGTTTGATTAGAGTGTAGACCAGGAGTTGACTTAAACCTAGATTAAACTTGTTTGACCTTGTTTGATCTTGTTGACCTTATTTGGCTTAGTATGACTTCCTGTGACTTAGTTTGACTATTAGAGTTGACCAAGAGTTGACTTTTGACCAGTTTGACCTAGAATCATGTAGTATGCATTGTATACTTTATTTTTATTATTGTGGATACATTGTGACCTGTATTACTCTGACTAGGAGCCACACACCTCTCCTCAGACAGTATATCCTCTTCAGACATTCAGTTATCAGGCGAGTACATTCTCTGACCGTTTCATACTTGTTCAGGCTTTACTTCTTGCTCTAGATTACTTTACTTGTTGCTGTCACGTTGGTAACACGGATTGGTTATATGGATCTTTACATGAGATGTTATCCCCCTCGGGAGCATCGGGTACTTCATGTTATGTGTGTTTCACTATCATCATGTACTCCCATGCTTCCATTATTCATGTGCACTCATGTGATCATGTACTCTCATGTTTACTGAGCCCTCATGTATACTATCATGTGCACCCTTTCATGGGCCCCATGTGATATCATGTACAATAACGTAACTTGTATAGATCCTTGTGTATTGATTGGGGTACGGGGGAGTAGAAGTGGACATGTGAATAATTCCAAAGTAGTGTAGTCATGTACAAACTCAGTAGTATAGTCATGTATAAATTCTAGCCATTCACATGCCTATCTTGTGCTCTACATCACTAGTCACTCATAGTTCTCTATATACAGTAGATATTTCATTACAGCTATCTCTTTTACAGCGTATATTTCCTTTCAGCAGTTCATGTATCTTACTCTATTGCCTGTATCGTATTTCCTAACCTGATATGCACTGCGTGAGATGTATTGTGCTCGTTCCCGTCCTGATTGGACCTGTTGAAAATATTACAGAGGATGAGGATGAGGCCTGGTGTCTACCTATTTTGGAGCAGGACTAGATGATACTTATGTTGTGGACCCCCAGCAGGATCCACCTGCAGCTGAGGATGTTGTTCCAGTAGTCTAGACCAGTTTAGCCTAGGCAGTCTTTTCTATATGTACATTTTGTCTCACATTCTGAGTTGTATTTTGAGATGTGGAGATGTATAGACTCTTAGACTTATTGTGTTATGAGTTGACATTCTGATGTTATGTTATCCTAGACACTTAGACTTATTTCATCTATGCTATGGTTCTCTTGAGTTACTATCTATCTTCTGTCTTTCATTCTTCTACCTTAGATGTGATTGAGACTATATGTTGTGATGTTACCTCCACTCGGAGAGTATAAACTGTACAGGTACTTGGTATTGATAGATGATTGACCTAGGACAGCGTTCTACCGCCGACACTGCGGCGTAGGCTGGGCGTTGTTACGTTCTCGTACCCTAACAGTGGGTGCGGGTCGTGACACGTTTTTAGTGGTGGCCCATGCAGGTCTCGAGTTTATGTAGTGGTATTCGAACTAGAGTATCACTACAGCCTGCGATAGGATTGAGGAATAGGCTTAGAGAGAGTGGATACTCAATCACTGCTAGGATACTTTGAGAGATTCCTGGGATGACCCTTGAGAATCTCATTTGAAATTACGATTTAAACTCCTTTTCCCTTGATTGAATTTGGTTTTGGAGGATTCACTGTAGAACTTTGAATCCTGGTATTAGTTGATGATTTTGAAATTTTTGTAGTTGTTGATTTTAATTTCTTAGTGTTAGATTAATATCTTTTATTTTTTTTGGGGTACTCAATCACAATTATGAGAAAACTCTTATTTATTTCTTGCCATCTAATCCTCTTGCTAATTGCCTTTCATTAAAATGAACTGTCCTCTCTATTTTGCATCTTGCTTAAACTCTTTCTACCAATCTATGTGACTGTATCCCAAACCTGACTTACTCGACTTTTCCTCCAATAAAGACTCATTAAGACCTTCTAACCTTGACCTTGATTGGTCGAACCCTAACTATATTCATCTAGTAGCCTATCTATCCCTAGGACTGTGTTCCTAAATTATTTACTGGATTCCTGATTAATTTTATTTCATTGGTTAATTTGATCTTCTTCAATTTTTGCATCAAATATCACGTCTTGAACTCCCACTTTCTATTCTAGATCATTGAATGTCCTTTACCATGACTTAGATATTCAGAGTATAATACTAGCTGTTACCTCCCAACAAACTTCACATGTAAGACCTAGACTAGCCTACCTTCATGTAGGTATTCCATGTCCCACTAAAACCCATCTCCTTGTACTCTATTTCCTTGACATGATTTTCTGGTCAAATGGCTAAACCCTAACCTCTACCATGATGCTAAATTGGTTCTTATTTCAGTTAGAGATCCACCTTGGCTCAATTCTTTCGACCTGGCATGTGATGGTGTTCTGCTTGAACCCTCAAATACTTAACCTTATACCTTACCTTGAATGCTTGACCCGATTGGTTAAGAATCTTGGACTATATATCTTTTTTCATCATTTCCACCCTTACTTATATCTTATGCTATAAATTTATCCTTAAGTTTTACAAGCTTATCCTTTTCGAGCTTGGTCATGACATATTTTATTGGGTGGCCACCCACTAACATATTGTCTAATCAGAACCGGTACATGATGGTCTGATCAACCTATTGCACTTTGGTTCGCTTTTTCATGTATCAATCTACGTGGATGGACACAGTTAAACTTATCCTAGAATCTTATCCACAACAGCCTTGACAATTCTTCTGGGAATTATTTATCGCCTATGAACCTCGTATTCGTATCCAGTTGAATTAAATTTAATCATGACCTGGATCTTCATCATTGGATGCTCGTGCTCATACTTGATTTCATTGATTTCCCACCTTGCCCAAATCCCAGTTTATCTCGAAATTGATCAACTTAGATCGTGTCAAGACTAAAATCTATTTGTGATTGTTGTACCTAAATTTTCAATTTTCTTTTTATGGAATGGTAACTTTAATGATTTCTTACTTGTTAATGACCTATTTTTATATAGGATGGTAGACGACCCTATAGCCTTGATGATTGTTGTTCCCTTACCTTCCCAATTAGGATATCCTAGATTGCTTGTACGTTTTGATACCATAGGACAGTATTGATCTAGAATGACTAGTGCATCTAGATGAGACCACAGACTGTTCGATTTAACCTGTTCCCCTGGTACTACTATTGCACCACAATTTCTGGCTTAATTTAGACCATAGACCTTTTCCACTCTAACTTATGATCATCGTAGGTACATTACCGTGACTTTTAAATTTGGAGCACAAGACTAGTTGTTTTCTCAAAACTGACTTCACATACCTGACCTAGACATGACATACTACACCCATGACCTTAGTGTCCCACTCAGGCATACCATTGTGTGCTTCATTTTCTTAGTACGATTTTCCTGACCCAAGACTTCATCCTAATTTACCCCATGGAGTTACTTTTGGCTTCGATTTGAATTCAGGACACCTTATGACCTGAAACTGCCAGCCAATTTTTGGGACATGACCCAGTATAGGTCTACTACCCATATTTTGCTTGTTGACCTTGTATGTTGCCTAGGTAGTGGCTTCGTCCTTGATTATTGGAGGTTTGACCTAGAAGGAGTACGACCATCTAAATTTCGAGGACGAAATTCTTCTAAGGTGGGTAGACTTGTAACACCCTGTTTCTGAAAATTGGGGATTTTTGAAAAATTTATTATTTTTATTATTTATTAGTGGTATTTTAGTCATGGTGTGATTTTCTGGTGATTTTAGTTAAGATAAACCATTTCTAAAGTCATGCTAAGTCACGACTTATGACTTTGTGACCTTGTTAGTAAACCTTAGTGTAAACCCTAGTTTTCTCTAACCTAGAAGTTGCCATGACCATGAGAACTTAGCCATAGGCTTAGAACCTCAAATTAGTGATTTTTAGCCTAAAGGGTATTTTGGTAATTTTCTAGGATTTATTTGGAATTAATTGTAATTATGTGATTTTAATATTATTTAATTATTGTTAAGTGTCATGAGAGCCCCTAACCTAGTTTAGCCCTAATCTAGAGGTTAGCCACTAACCTAGAGGCTTGAGGATAGATATTTTGCATTGGTTAAAGTATGATAAATATCATGATATTTACTTTAAGGATATTTTCCTTAAAAATCTCAAAATATCTAAACCCTTTACACCAAAGTCCTTCCCTTAGCTTGTAAGCAACCCAAGGACAACCCCCCCTACCCCATGGCAGCCAAGAAACCCCCCCTTGGCAGCCCACAATTCTATAAAACCCATTGTATTAATTCATGAATAATTTACATGAATTTAATTCATAGAAAATCCCATTTTCTTCAAACACCCATAACTTGATCATTTGTGATCCAAATTGACTCTAGTCTTTTGCATTGGAACCCTACAACATCTAGGGAGCTAAGGGAAGCAAGAAATCTAGAATTTGGGAGCTTGGGCATCGTCGAGTTCGAGATCACAACACCCTCTTTTCATTGATTTTCCTTAGAATTTCACCAATAGGTAAATATGTCCAAACCTAGTCTAATTCCTGTTTTTATTTCATAAATGCATTCATATAAGGTTAACCATACTGTGGGTAAAGTTTGGTGGGATTTTGGTGTGTTTTGGTGTCCGTATCGGACACGTATCCTAGACTAGGAAATTGTGTTTGATTAAATGTCTCAATGGATTCAAATATTGTGTTTTGTAAAACTTTTTACACAAACACCTAGCCCTGGACTTGCTAACCCTAACCCCACTTGACTGAGCACGCATCGTGTCCCTTTTCGTGTCCAAATCGGACACGAACTCGAGTATTGACAGTGCACAGACACACTGTTCATCCCCTGCTCACTGACACTTCATACTCACTGTAGACACGACGTGGACACGTGAAAATTGGTGTGGACACGGGGGCAGTGTCTGCGCACACTCCCCCAAGGTTTCACGACACTTTGTCTCGTGTGGAGGACACACGGACACGTGCACTGGTCGTGCACTGACAATACACGCACGCACAGTGTCAACTTCGCGCGTCTCGTGTCGCGCGGACACGACACAATGACACCTCGTGTTTGCACGAGAGTGTAGCCCATCATGTGGGCTACACGTGGACACGAGCACGAGATTCCACGTGGCTCGTGTCGTGTGCACGAGACACGTGCATCTCTGTACGACGCTGTGCGTGTATACGCGTATCAGTGTTTACCCGAGTCGTGTTTTCTCGTGTTTGGACACGTGAAAACGTGTCGTGGTGTCGTGTCAGTGTCCTAGGACACTAGAGTATCTATGGGGGGTTAGTTACCAACCGTTAGTATCGAGTCTTAGCTCGATTGGGTTCGTGTAAATCGAATTATCCCCATTTCCAGTAAACTGTGCACTGTCACAGTTTTGAGATTAAATCTCAGTTTTGAAAATCGAATTTTGATTCGATTTTATTAATGATTTATGTATTAGACTAGTGTATTTTAGTGAGTATATGTGTAGTATACATATATTTGAGGGTGTGGGTCGAATTTGAGGGGATTTGGATGTGTGTGTGTATAGTTATGTATATATATACATATCTATGTATATATGTTATGTGTGTGTGTGTTTGGGGGTTTGATTGTGGGTTCCAGGTTCTGGAATCTCACCCCCTTGTCTCTCTCTCTCACACTCACTGTCTCACTCTCTCTCTCATTTCAGTCTCTCTCTCATCCCCTTGTCTCTCTCTATATATATTATATGTAATATATATGTAGTTATATATATATATGTATTGTATATATATATATACATGATATATATATGTATAGTGGTATTAGGTTTATTATGTATAGACAGTGTATTATAAATATAAGTATAAGGGTTGTATTATATATGTTATGCATATATGGATTTTGGGTATATAGATATACATATGTATAACCTCTAGTTATAGGTTTATGAGAAAACCTAGACTATTGGCCTATGGCCAGGATCACTAGCCTATGGTTTGGACTAGCCCTAATGACCCAAAACCCTGCTAGAAAATCCTTGTTGACTAAGGGTTGACCAAAGTCAACATTTGGTCAAAAGTGACCTAGTTAACCTAGAAATGACTAGGAATGACCTAAATCAACTAGTTTGACTAGTTTGACTAAAACCCTAACTAGTTTAACTAGTATTGACCATGTTTGACCTAATTACCCTAACTGACTAGTCTTTGTTTGACCAATGACTTAGCTGGTCTAAGTTGATCTAGACTTGATCCAGATTGATCATGTTGACTAGTATTTGACTAGTTTGATTAGAGTGTAGACCAGGAGTTGACTTAAACCTAGATTAAACTTGTTTGACCTTGTTTGATCTTGTTGACCTTATTTGGCTTAGTATGACTTCCTGTGACTTAGTTTGACTATTAGAGTTGACCAAGAGTTGACTTTTGACCAGTTTGACCTAGAATCATGTAGTATGCATTGTATACTTTATTTTTATCATTGTGGATACATTGTGACCTGTATTACTCTGACTAGGAGCCACACACCTCTCCTCAGACAGTATATCCTCTTCAGACATTCAGTTATCAGGCGAGTACATTCTCTGACCGTTTCATACTTGTTCAGGCTTTACTTCTTGCTCTAGATTACTTTACTTGTTGCTGTCACGTTGGTAACACGGATTGGTTATATGGATCTTTACATGAGATGTTATCCCCCTCGGGAGCATCGGGTACTTCATGTTATGTGTGTTTCACTATCATCATGTACTCCCATGCTTCCATTATTCATGTGCACTCATGTGATCATGTACTCTCATGTTTACTGAGCCCTCATGTATACTATCATGTGCACCCTTTCATGGGCCCCATGTGATATCATGTACAATAACGTAACTTGTATAGATCCTTGTGTATTGATTGGGGTACGGGGGAGTAGAAGTGGACATGTGAATAATTCCAAAGTAGTGTAGTCATGTACAAACTCAGTAGTATAGTCATGTATAAATTCTAGCCATTCACATGCCTATCTTGTGCTCTACATCACTAGTCACTCATAGTTCTCTATATACAGTAGATATTTCATTACAGCTATCTCTTTTACAGCGTATATTTCCTTTCAGCAGTTCATGTATCTTACTCTATTGCCTGTATCGTATTTCCTAACCTGATATGCACTGCGTGAGATGTATTGTGCTCGTTCCCGTCCTGATTGGACCTGTTGAAAATATTACAGAGGATGAGGATGAGGCCTGGTGTCTACCTATTTTGGAGCAGGACTAGATGATACTTATGTTGTGGACCCCCAGCAGGATCCACCTGCAGCTGAGGATGTTGTTCCAGTAGTCTAGACCAGTTTAGCCTAGGCAGTCTTTTCTATATGTACATTTTGTCTCACATTCTGAGTTGTATTTTGAGATGTGGAGATGTATAGACTCTTAGACTTATTGTGTTATGAGTTGACATTCTGATGTTATGTTATCCTAGACACTTAGACTTATTTCATCTATGCTATGGTTCTCTTGAGTTACTATCTATCTTCTGTCTTTCATTCTTCTACCTTAGATGTGATTGAGACTATATGTTGTGATGTTACCTCCACTCGGAGAGTATAAACTGTACAGGTACTTGGTATTGATAGATGATTGACCTAGGACAGCGTTCTACCGCCGACACTGCGGCGTAGGCTGGGCGTTGTTACGTTCTCGTACCCTAACAGTGGGTGCGGGTCGTGACACGTTTTTAGTGGTGGCCTATGCAGGTCTCGAGTTTATGTAGTGGTATTCGAACTAGAGTATCACTACAGCCTGCGATAGGATTGAGGAATAGGCTTAGAGAGAGTGGATACTCAATCACTGCTAGGATACTTTGAGAGATTCCTGGGATGACCCTTGAGAATCTCATTTGAAATTACGATTTAAACTCCTTTTCCCTTGATTGAATTTGGTTTTGGAGGATTCACTGTAGAACTTTGAATCCTGGTATTAGTTGATGATTTTGAAATTTTTGTAGTTGTTGATTTTAATTTCTTAGTGTTAGATTAATATCTTTTATTTTTTTTGGGGTACTCAATCACAATTATGAGAAAACTCTTATTTATTTCTTGCCATCTAATCCTCTTGCTAATTGCCTTTCATTAAAATGAACTGTCCTCTCTATTTTGCATCTTGCTTAAACTCTTTCTACCAATCTATGTGACTGTATCCCAAACCTGACTTACTCGACTTTTCCTCCAATAAAGACTCATTAAGACCTTCTAACCTTGACCTTGATTGGTCGAACCCTAACTATATTCATCTAGTAGCCTATCTATCCCTAGGACTGTGTTCCTAAATTATTTACTGGATTCCTGATTAATTTTATTTCATTGGTTAATTTGATCTTCTTCAATTTTTGCATCAAATATCACGTCTTGAACTCCCACTTTCTATTCTAGATCATTGAATGTCCTTTACCATGACTTAGATATTCAGAGTATAATACTAGCTGTTACCTCCCAACAAACTTCACATGTAAGACCTAGACTAGCCTACCTTCATGTAGGTATTCCATGTCCCACTCCAGCAGAATTTCCATGTCCATATTACCTCTGAGTAGTTCCGCGTATCTCCCTCCAGAGTCATTCCTACCACGTTCATATCACCTCTGAGTAGGAAAGCTCTACCATCAATCTCATATTTACCACGTCCATATTACTTGAGTAAATATGTTGGTCCTCTCTCTCTCTCAACTTATTATCTGCACCTAAAACCAAGGTGCGCCATGGATGATAAGTCCACATAAATTCCCCAGTGGAAGTACCCAAACCGATCACGTCCATACTACCTCTGATAGGATTGTCACACCTAAACAGCTCTACCATTCATGCTTCTTGTTCAAAGTATTTCAAAACTTGTCCAAAAGTTTTAAAAACTTTGAAGGGAGTCTTGTAGAAGCATAAAAAAGAAGGGATCTTTCTTTTAATCCCACATCGGAAAGGAGAAGAAGGGAGGCCTCATTCCACTCTATATATAGAGACCTCTTGCCTCCTTTGAAAAGGGCACCAAAAATAAATAAAGAAAAGGGAGCCCGTTATCTAGGGAGCCCGTTCGAGCCACAAGTTGCAGTTGTTCTTCTCTTCTTCTGGGTCGGCTGCAAGCTCTTCACTCGCTGTCATGGCGAGGATAATTTGGACTCTGAGTACTATGCACCCCACGGGCTGGTACGAAGAAGTCCAAGGCGGCACGGGCCATGCGCCGCAAACGTGCTATGCCAATGGCAAACCAGAAGCATGCGCTCACAATCATGCGCGCTACTGATGGTAAGCTGTATAAGGTCGACTCGGGTGCTGCGGCGCCAGAAACGAGCCGACCTTCAAAGTCCTTATCTCACTTGGGCGCATCTATTACGTTCACAACCAAGTCGAGCAAGGCAAACCCAGTGGTCTTGAACTCCCGCGCCTCCTCTGGTTGTGCGTCTGAGGTCCGTTCAAGTCACTTCAAATGCTGTGGTTCCCCCACTACTGATCGTGATGCCTGCTTGGTATTAGATCAGGGGGCGCAGCACTCACTTGACCACCCCGACGCTTGGCCTTGCCATGCGCCTGATGGGGGTGTAAAGGTGGCACTCTCACTTGACCACCCCGACGCTTGGCCTTGCCATGCGCCTGAAGGGGGTGCGAAGGTGGCACTCTCCTCCAACGATCTGTGCAACGTGATCACTCACAAACGTCGATCAGGAGAGCCGACCAACAAGCATAATGCGCCCCTCACAGGGCACACTTGTGCTACGGTCGCCATCAACTGCTGCTACCGCAAGACAGTGGCTCCACCACCAAGACAGTCTGTGTTCAAACAGTTGCAACATGCTGTACCTGTCTTCCAGCGCATCACTCCGCCTCGTCAGAGTGAACCACTTCCTGGGGCTCTTCCATCATAATGAGGCTTAGGCGCATCTATGTCCATTCCAACTCGGCGAATCTCAGTCTTATGAAGGAGTTCACCATCAAAGCTTCTTCGAACAAAGAGAATCATCATCCACAGTACAACGTCTTGCCAAAAAGGAGGATCAGTCGAATCCATCTTCGTCGAGAAGTCAAAGGGAGAGACAACAAAACTCTCTCAAACTATTGCTATTCATAGGCCAGGGCAAATCAAACCCATGCGCCAAGTGGCAACCTTCCCGAAGTCGGTGCAATGAACTTGTATTTATGATGAATGAACTCGCTAAGTCGGAGAGCCATCAAAGCTCCGAAGAACTCAATAGCCGGACCAATGGAGATGCGCCATGCAACAGACGCGCCGGTCAGACAGCGCATCACACAGACGCGCCTTTCAGTACCAGGCGCATCACAGAGGATGCGCCCCCACACATCCCCATACCGAGTGGAACGCCAATCGACGCGCCCACTCAGCTGTCCATCGAACGTCACAAACATTAAATGCTGAACTGACAGAGTTGGCAGCACGCCTCCCAAAGTCTGAACAGTTGACAGCTTTTTTAGAAAACGAAGCGTCGGCAACGTCAGCATCATCATGACTTTATTTCGACGGCTACTGCCACGTGGCCACTCAACCAACCGCATGCGCCTCTACGGCCATGCGTCCAAATCAGTATGTGCCTCAAAAGCCATGCGCCCCAGACTGCTCTCTGATCCCGAAAGACAGAAGGAAAGTCGCCTGCATGCGCCTCAAAAGCCATGCGCCCCAAATGGTTTGTAACTCCTAAAGGTTATGAGCCGCAGCCTCCTCCTACGCCCAATCCAAGGCACAGCCCACCAGATCACTCCTCTCCACCAAATCCGAGATCTTCGAACCATGAGTCGACGACACGTGTCTTTTGACTCAACTCGTCCAAGATTTCAGCAACGGAAAGATCTTCTCCCTGCTACGTGCCGGCTCACCACAGCAGCATGAAGAGTTCTCCCCCTCGATCAGGGCGCAGCATCCATGCGCCTCCATCAGCAACCTCCACGTAGCGTTCCCACACCGGCGCATCCTACATGCGCGCATGAGCAGCCAGCCTGCAAAACTATAAATAGAAGGGTCATCTCCTTCACACACAGACAGAGACTCAGAACAGAAGACTCACAAAAAGAATCCACAACAGAGAATCACCAGAGAGGCAGTTCTAGACACTCAACGTCTTACTCCTCTCAGCAAGCTCCAGCACCCAGAGCAATCAACACCTTCAGAGAACCGATAACCGCCGTCAGCCGGTCAACGGAGTCAACGCATTACCACTCGCTCCATTGGCACTAAGGACCCAGCTTAAACAAAAGTGTACTCCTAGGACTACATCTAAGTCCTATATTGTATCACTGTTCTGTTTGTATTAAGATTTCAATCAAAACAATTTTAATGGCAAACACATACAATAAGTCTATATTAAGTGCGTACGTCTGCCACAAGTATGTCGTGACTATTACGCTATCTTCGGGTGCCATCGGAGAGTGTTGGTTGCATGAAGTGCAACGGGTTATGAGATTATGGTTTCCCCGAAGTGCAAGAAAGCTGCGAGTCGTCGGTCGCACGAAGTGCAACGAATATGGTGATGTTGACGGTGATGTTGGTTGCATGAAGTACAATGATATATGTATTGTTGATCGCACGAAGTACGAGAAGTTATGTGTTGTTGGTCGCACGAAGTACGAGAAAATATGTGTTGTTGGTCGCATGAAGTGCGAGGAGATATGTGTCGTTGGTTGCACGAAGTGCAACGAGTCGATCTGGTATGATACGTATTGTATGGCTATGCGGATGGATAGCGATATATTGTGCGAGATTGAGTAAAGACCTTAAGTATCGAGAATGAGTTGTTGTACGAGTTACAACGGGTGAGATTGGAAGATCGCGGATGCGATATTAACGAGTCGAGTTGAGTAGGCGAACTTGTAAGTTGGTCGCGTTGAATCAAGTTTCGAAGTAGGCAAACATTTATGTTGGCCGTATGTCGAGATTGAGATGTGAATAAGCGAATGTTGCGGGTGTGATCGATATGATCGCCAAGATACGGTTAGAGTGAATGCCTGTCAAACTTGAGCGAACGCTAAAGCTGGGATCGAAAAGGATCGCCATACGGGATAGTTGATTGGAGAAAGACGTCGAACCTATGCGGAGTGTGAAGTCGAGTAATGACTCGATTTCGAGTAGTATATGCAATACCGCTTGTACGAGCAAGTGTAGCAAAGCATTCTCGATAACGATAGGCTCGATCCTGAGTGGTATATGGAATACCACTTAACGATAGCTATGTTAAGCCGTTTGGTGACTTACGATAGGTTACATCGAGACGATTATGTTGTTACGATATGTTTGTCCGCAACGAACGGAGTAGTACCGAGACTCGAGTGGGAATGACTTGATAGAAATCGATGCAAGTATGCGCCGGTGAATTGAGTTGAACGATTACGTGCGAAGTCGTACCTATGCAGGATACGTCAGACGAGGAGTCCTTAAGTGTAAGTCGAACGATAGGCTGAGTATGGCAAGGAAATATTGTGTCGAGAAATAGTCGACCCGGTCGAACGTACGTGAGTTAGTACGAAGACTTGTTCGGAACGTGTTGAATGGGTACGAAGAAATCGTGTGAACGAATTTGAGTTAGCGCGAGGAGTCGGTGGCACGATTTGGAAGTGCGAGTTAGGGATATGAGAATGAATATGTGAATTGGAAATCGTGTTGCGATTATGGTAGTTAGTTATAACGTAATGAATCTTGATGTGTGCAAGACTTAATTCGTATTCGAGTTCGGATGATAACAGTGATTACAACGAGTTTGAGCTTATGAAAAAGGAAGACGTTCAAGTTATGCATGTCGACGATGGTATTGAGGCGTATCAAAGACGATATACAATAACTCGGGGATACTCTGATCGAATGAACGAAAATTATGTTGAGCATTGTTGTTGGATGAATAAGATGCAAGTTAAGTTATGGCAATTGAGATGATAATAGTAGGAGTGCTTCGGAAATTTAAGAGTGGACGGATGTTACTCGGATGAAATTGAAAGTGTCTGGATTGATTCGTGGATAACCACTATGTTGACATTCTTGTCTTATGCGAGTTCAACTCCAACATCACACATGCGTCACGCCAAATTAGGGCAATCATTCTGCGTGAGCGCTGGTATGGTGATTCATCCAACGGGGATGATCGAACTTGTGAGGCATGGCAAATTCGGATTTGACTTGTGGTTTGATACGAAAGTTATTCGAGGATGGTTTTGATGAGTACGGAATGTGTCAAGCTATGATCACGGATAGGTAAACTCGGACTTAAGGCGAGTAGATGTCATATGACTGGCAAGGATAGTCGATGGTAATATATGAGTGATTCGAGTAGTAACGGCATGCAATGTGCATAGGTGATTCGAATAGTTAACGGCACATCAGTTGCGCGGGAGATAGATAAATTGCGGATTTGTAAAGTATGTCGGATTGGGTAAAGTCCCGTAGGAAGTGTCGTGAATTAATTTGGCTCCGTAATAGGATATAGCATGGTTCGTTGTAACTATCCCTCGTTGATGATCTTCAATTATCGAGCGTAGTTTCGGGGCAGATGACCCTAGAAGACTTGACCGCCAAATCAAGTGAATGTTGAAGTCCCATAGGATGATCCTAAAGAAGTCGCATAAGAAAATTTTATCGAGGATGAAAGATGAGGTAGTGCATGTTGAGGATAAGTCTAAGCGAGTGAGTATCGTGTTTCGAAAGTTAGCGAGTAGCCTTCGACTAGATCGATATGGTTAGAAAGTTTATGATCGATCGAATGGATATGCGGATAGACTTGGTTAGTCGATGATCGAGTATATGTTAAGGAACGTGCCTAGTATAGTGATGCGGTAAGGCGATTGCAAGGATTCTGCAATGCGCGAGAGCGACGAATAATAGAATGACCCTAAGAGTTGTGTCGTAGATCGTTTTGAGTAACGGTTAGGCTATGTGTGTTGAGCGCACCATCGATATTACGAAACGAACAGGTCGGGATTGATTTGAGAATTGAGTAAGGAGTAGTACTCGGTCGAGAATCAGAGATAGGCGTGTCATCAGAGACCTTGGGTCGAAAAGATTATTGCCTTTGAGCATCGTAGACTCAAGTTGACCTCTGGGTCGGGAGAGATTAAGCATGATGTCTGGATAAGTTACCTAGCGGGGGTAGCCCCAGACGCGATATATATATGGTTTGAGAACGTGGATCATGTTGGAATAGTTGTGTGCGAGACTTAGTACAATGGTAGGTAAAGAAAATGGAGACATGTGGACGTAGTCCATGTCGTTAAGGCCAAATGTTATGAATGATTGGATGAAAGACTTGAGTTATGTGAGAGATAGGAAACGATTGTGCAAGTAAGCATTGCGGAGAATTGTTGCGATCGGATGCGCAACGGCTTAATGCAATGCATGCGTTAGATGGCCGTCAAAAAACTTATGAGATCGAAGTTATGGGTTGGATAAAGTTATATGCGAAGATGTTTGCGAGCAGGACTCTAGGAATATATGCTAAGATATGACTAAGTCGGGTACAGACTGATTGGTGCTTGAGATTTAAGTTGAGCTTGTTAGTTGTCCCGATATCCTACAACTGAGCTTGGCTGAAATGCATATATTGGTGGGACGCCTAAAATATGTGTATGATCCAAACTAAGTTGTATGATTCCAACGATAGTAGCACAAGATCGTGAAACGATCTATGCGGGACACTTGGATTAAGTGTTAGTTTCGGTTCGAGGACGAACCTTGTTTTGAGTGGTATATTATGTAATGTCCCGCACCGCACGGTGCATTACGATGAGTCGTTAACTCGAAGAGTTGCGTTGACCCGATGAGGTATCGATGCGAATCGATGCAAGAGTTACGTTGGCCAAAGGTAAGCTTTGAGTCGATTGTCTATGAATCGAATCGATGCAAAAGATAAGTCCCGTTGAGCAAGTACTAATTTTAGTTGATCTGGTGTGCAGGCTATGCTTTTACGCTGGACGATAAGAGGTCGGCATTTTGCCTTATGCAATAAAGTGTCCGCGAAACCAAATCGTAGCCTTGCAACGGATTGTGGCATGGGCGCGATAGGCCAAATCAACCGAGTAGTTCAAAGGAATGGCTAAGTCCGAGAGTTAGCTATGCGACCAAGTTATGGAAGCGAGCCGCTTCAACTCGGCAAAACAGCAAGGCGTATCGACTTAAGGTAGGCGGGTTCTTGACTCTCTCTCTCCCTATTCTTTCACGTCTAATAAGAGATATCATTGTATGCGTAATATGTTATCGAGTTAGCGAGCGTGGCTCGGCGATTAGGTGCCTTAATATGCGTTGAACACTAAAGTAGAACATTGAACATTGAACAATTGAAGCGACGTACATCAAGTGTACGAGTCGCGGTAGGGCAATGATTGTAGAACATTAAAAAAAATATCGAGATGTGCATCACGTGCACGCCTCCGAGAACATTGAACACTAGGCGTAGAACATTGATTACGGTGTTGAGCGTGCCCTCGGGCACTTATGCTACGAAAAGACTAAGTAACTACGAAACTAGGCTACCAGAATGACTTACGAATGGTACGCGTTGAATATGAGTATGAGATGACTAAGCCGTTGGGCGTCGTACATCAATATGGATGTATTGGGGCATAATGCCGACGGAGCTCCCCATATGGATGGTAGATTATATTTATGAGACGCGAATATGTTTATGGTGCGAGACTATGTTTATGGAACGGAGGATTGGTTGGACGATATGACTTGTATGCTATGGTACGCATTGTATGGTCAATAGACTCGGATGGCCTGTGCACGGGTGCGGCTTCCCATGGACGGTTACGACCGGGGCACCGGGACCGTTCGGCCTAGGAGGGAATTATGTGTGGTATTTATGGTGCACATCATTCGGACGGATTGCGACAGTCCAGTGCTGTGATAAGCTATGATATCCGTAAGTTTAGGATCCTTCGGATATTGGGCAAGCAACCCGTATCGAAGCGATCATAGGCTTACACATAAGAGATGCCAAGTCTATTACGGTGCAAAACACCGTGACCTTCATATAGATAGGGCCGGTGGGCTGAGATGAGAGTTAGGTGCAGGCGCAGGACCTGCGACCCTTATGCATTGTCTAAGTTTATGATTGGAATGTTGCGTGAATTATACGATTTCTTATGTAAGTTCTAACCAGTGCAGGCTATGGAAAATGGGATGGAGATGCGCACAAACACTATGTTTATGTTCATATTATGTCTAACTGTATCTGCCGCAGAGACACGGTATTGGTCACATTTATGATAAAGTGCTATATTCAAGTATTGCCATGAAACTGATCCTAAGGCTAAATAGAAAGATCACCAATTAAGATGCATGTTTCACTAAATGATTAAGTATTTGGTTTGGGTGCGAGCGGGTCTTGATCAGTGCAGCGAGGACGAAAGCCCTAATCCCCCACTAGTTTATGTACAGGTTCAGGTATGTTCAGCACGGGGCGGAGCTTAGCTTGGACGGGCCGAGGCATGGAGTCCTTGTAACACCCAGTTTTCTAAAATGAGGGTAATTTTAAAATTTTATAATTTTAGTCTTTTAATAATGATATTTAAATCATGATATGATCCTTGGTAATTTTAAAATCATTTTTTAAACTATTTTAAATCATGACTTATGATTTTGGTGTTTGGCTAGTGTAACCTTGGAGACTGTTGACCTAGAGCCTAGCCATGTGATTAGGGTATTCATGAATCATTTCTATCCTGAGGGTATTTTAGTTATTTTTGTAATTTTGGAAATTATTTGGAATTAATTAGTATTAATTATAATTATTAGAATTTTCAGTAATTTTTAGTATATTTGATTTGGTGTTATATTTGACTTTGACTAATATTGACTTAGGAGATTGTCCTAGAGGCTAACCTAGGTCATGACTATTTGGTTAGGTTATGGAACCCTAGCTTGACCTAAGTTAGTGACATTTAACTCATTAGAATTGGTTAGGAGGAATTAGGATTTAAATTGATTAGGGAATGACTTGTGATTTTGAACCATTGTTTTGACTAAGCCCAACCCATTAGCCATGAGCCAAACCCTAACCCTAATCCATGTGGCCGGCCACTAGCATAGGGATTCCCACCCTATAAATAGTCTCATAGAAATTAGGACTAGCCTCCTTAGAATTTCTCAAGTTTTAGAAAGAGGTGAGTCTCCATCTTCATAAATTCCTAGAAAATCCAAATTAACTCCTTTTTCCCTCAAACAAATTGCAATAGCTTTTAAATTAAGTTTTTTTGCTGTTGGTATATTTATTTCTCAGTTTGATAGCAATTTGGTGGAATTTGGGGAGCAAGGAGACACCCCTCTTTGAAGCTTTTTGAGGACTTGTGACACCATTAGGTAAATCACTAAAACTCTTTGTTAGATGTTGATTTTATTGCATAATGACCTAGATCTAAGTGTTCCCTAGCTAACCCTAGATTTTTGTAGGATTTTGTGTCCTTTTCGTGTCCTAAATGGACACGTATCTGTCCTAGTGTGTTAGTGTTTGATGAAATGCCCCAATGGGCATTTCGAATTATTTTTAGGAAAGTTTCTGAATAGGAAATCGTGTTTTAGTATTGCTTACATGTTTCTTGTCGACTGAGGTGGATTTGGTCTCGTGTCGTGTCGGTTTGGACACAAGGACACGCCCGCGTGCGCATGGACTGCACTGTCCTGCTGCTCGGGGCAGATTGCTCACTGGTTGAGACACGAGGACACGTGAAACTCGACACATGCCTTGGGATGGTGACTAACACGCCACGTGCAAGTTACAGATGACCACGTGGCGTGTCGAGGGAGAAATCACCATTGCACTGGTTTTTCACTGAGTCGTTCAATCGACTTTTCGGCCACTGATACGGGCTTGGACACGGAGCTGGACACTTCGTGGACACGACTCAGGCACTTAGACACCTACCTTGACATGCCACCTAGCTACTGACACGACCACGAGACACTTGGACACTTGTGTCGTGTCCTAGACCTAGGTGCACACACGTACGAGGCAGTACACTGCTGTGCAATGTCCTGTGTGTTGGCTTTTGGTTTATTGCCCTTGGACACGTCGTGTCGTGTCGTGGTGTGAACTTTGACACTAGACGACATGTACACACCCTATATCATCATTACCAACCTATAAATTGCATGATTGAAACGTTTTGATTCACATTTTGCATTATCCCTAAAAAACCTGATACTATGCACATTTCTGTATTTTCCAGTTTTTTTCCATTTCGAACTTTGGCAGTAAATTAACCTATTTAACTGATGAAAAATGTTGGTTTTAAACTCTAATGTTATTCTCCTACTTATAATCTAGCTATGGCTCAATTTTTGGGTTGTTTGGTTGTGTATTGAATCTGAAATGAGGCATTGAAGTTCTGTCAAAAAAACTGAACTATTTTTGGAATAAAATTGTTTCCTTTCCCTTCCTTCCTAACTCACTGCCTATTACATATTTTCCTGCACTCACTATTTCCTAATAACACTGTGCACTCACTGTTTCAGTCACACACTGTTTTGCACTCTCTCCTCTCACACACACAAGCTTTCATACACACACCCCTCACATTGTCTCTCACTGCTCACTGTTCACCTTCACATACACACACTATTTTACTTCCATCACTGTTATATTATTTTACACACTGATTTCCCCACAACTGTCAACACACACACTTCACCATTCACTCTCACACCCGTTCACTCTCTTCCTATTCCTCACTCCCACACCACTGTACACTATTACTCACTCTATGTACACACACTGTATAACACACACTCATCATTACCTGTGACACACACTCATAGCTAGCACACACACATTGCCCTTCCCTCTCTATCCTTCTATATATATATATATATTTTTCTATATATATATATATATATATATATATATATATATATATATATATATATATATATATTATATATATATATATATATATATATATATATATATATATATATATATATATATATATATATATATATATATATAGTTAATGATAAATGTATGCTAGCTCTATATATATATAATGTATATATATATATATAACTATATATATATATATATATATATATATATATATATATATATATATCTATATAATGTATGGTGTAATGGTATAACCTATATGTAATGTATATATATATATATATATTTTATATATATATATATATATATATATATATATATATATATATATATATATATATATATATATATATATATATATATATATATAGGTAATGTGTATGTATCTATATATGTATATGGTTACCCTATTGTGTGTGATGACTTGTAGTGTCTTGGCTTGAGTTGTGGTGCTAGTATAGGGTTGTATAGCCTTGGGTAGTCTTGATAGACTAGTATAGGCTAGTTTGACCTAATTTAGACTTGTTAGACCAAGTTTGACCATAGTTGACCTAGTTTGACTTCTAGGGTTGACCAGAGTTGACCAAGAGTTGACTTTGGCCTAAATTGACCTAGATTCATATAGAATGCATTGAAATGCATATTGTTATCATTTTAGAATTGTTGTGACTTGTGCTGTTCTGATTAGGAGCCAGACACGTCTCCTCGGACAGTACATTTTATCTGGACACTCAGATACCAGGCGAGTACATTCTCTGATCAATTCATATCCTGCTTAGAATTATTTTCCTGCTTTAAATTACTTTACTTGTTACTGTCATGTTGGTCACACGGATTAGTACTATATGGATCCTTTCTTGAGATGTTATCCCTTCAGGGAGCATCGGGTACTACATGTTCTGTGCGTTTTACTTACATGGCGTATCACTATGCTTCATTGGTTCATTGATCACTTGTGACATGTACTCTCATGATCACAGAGTCTTCCTTGAATCCTTATCCCATTTATTGGGTTTTCTAGAATCCCCATTTATGGGACTACCATGTACCACCCTACGGGGGCCGTTACATGGAATCATAACATAACCTGGTTGGATCCTTGTGTATTGATTGGGGGTACGGGGGAGTAGAAGTAGACATTTGAATAATATCCAAGTAGTATCTCATCAGAATCATTCTGTAGTGTCTCATCAGAATCATCCTATGCCATTTACATGTCTATATTGTACTCTAACTCACTAGCCACTGTTAGTTCTCTATGTATAGTAGATATTTCTATTACAGTTCTCTCTCTCTGTTTACATACTGCATTCTTTCAGTACCTATATCTTACTTTACTGCATGATTATATTTTATAACCTGCTATGAACTGTTGAGATGTATTGTGCTCGCTCCTGTCCTGACTGGACCTGTTGAAAATATTACAGAAGACGAGGAGGAGGCCTGTGTGGATACCTTCTACGGGGCAGCCCTAGACGACACTTGTGAGCTGGACTCTCAGGAGGACCCAGCTCTAGCTAATGACATCACCCCCATTGCCTAGACTAGCTTAGTTAGGCCTTATCTTACTTATGTTGTCTTGAGACTGTTTTAGATAGACTTATTTATGTCTTGAGATTCTGAGTTGTATATATACTTTCATATTTAGTAGCTGGGACCATGTATTTTTGGATATTTGCTGAGATGTTATCTTAGACTTTCTGATCACCTGTATTTCCTTGAGTTCTATATCATATCGTGCTTTCTTCTTCCTTAGTTGTGATTGAGTTTATTTACTGCTATGTCACCCCCATTCGGAGAGTATAAACTGCTTAGAATTATATTGTTAGATGTTGTGACCTAGGACGGCATTCTACCGCCGACACTGCGGCGTAGGCTGGACGTACCTACGTCTCGTGCCCTTATTCTAGGGTACGGGTCGTGACAGTCCTTGGCGTTCAAGATGAGCTACCGCATAGGCGTTCGGACTTACGACATGGATATGTTCGGCCGAAAAAAACTTGGTGGCTATAAAGGGGCATAATGTATGGAACAATATAATCCTTTGTGAGCTAGAGAGATCATGAGCGTTGTAGCCAATTGGCATATATGTTGGACTATTCAGAGCCTTTGTAACCTTCAATTTGTTATCAATAAAAGAGATTCTTATGTTATACTTTGTTTCCTTCCGCTGCTTACGTTATCAAATTAAGATAATCACAATGTGAACCGTTATCTTGCCTTGCACGAGTGCAACCCCAGGCTCGTACGGCATCACGCCCCAGCGATAACGATGATTTTGGTAAAATCTAGCGAGGACGAGCGATTTCCCGAATCGGGGCATGACATTAGCCGTTGGATTGTAGGCGGTAGAGGCTATATTCTGGATTCGATTCTTATCGCAGAACCGATAGAATGCATGGCTTGCAAATTGTAGACCATTATCATGGATGATCCTGCGAGGTAGGCCGAAGCGATAGATACCGTGATGTTTGATGAAACTAACCACGTTCGACTTCTTCACTTCGGTGAGTGGTATAGCTTCCGCCCATTAGGAGAAGTAATCGGTTATAGCTAGGATGAACCGATGTCTTCTGGAAGATGGCGGGCTGATTGGGCCTATGACATTTATACCCCAGGCTTCAAAAGGCCAAGATGTTGTCGTCGGGTGTAGAAACTCCGAAGGTTGATGAATGAAGTCGGCGTGGAACTGATAAGCCCTACACTTTTTTGTATATTTGACAGCATCTGCTATCATCGTGGGCCAATAATAACCCATTCGTTTGAGGCGATCTTATAATTTAGGGCCTGGTTGATGTGCACCACAAACTCCGTCGTGAGCCTCCCGGAGTGAATATTTGGCTTCTGTGTCTGATAAACATCGTAATAGTAGCCCGTCGTAAGAGCATTAGTAAGCATCTTGGTAGTTGTATCGTAGTAAAATCTGAGGGATCGCCTTTGGATAGACACTGCTTCATTTGGGTCCTCAGGAAGGATTCTACAGATGGCGTAGTCTATGAAAGAAAATCTCCAGTCTTTAACGTCAACGTTTGTTTCTGTTGTATAACTGTGATGAATATGCAAGGCATTTTTATATAGAATGGTTCTCGACCAGACACTGTGATCGACTGCTTAGTATTGGTAGGGACGGTCAAGGAAGCAGCGAGACCAGCTAAAGCATCTGCTTCTATATTCTGTAGTCGAGGCACGTGCTCGATGAAGAATCCGGCGGAAGTAGACGCCAACTCGATTGTCACTTTGTGATAGGAGATGAGATCTTCGTGATAAACTTCATAATCCCCTCGGACCTGACTAACTATTAGCTTAGAATCACCGTAAGCTTCTAGATAGTCAACTCCCAGTTGTTTTGCCAGTTGTAGGCCGATCAATTGGGTATTATATTCGGCCACATTGTTGGTACAGGATTCCACGAGAGAATATGCACGATGTATAACCAGATGGTCGGGTGACACAAGCACGACGCCTACTCCGGCCAGGATATTTCCTTTAGGTCCTATTCTTGATGCACCGTCAAAGAACATTTGCCAAATGGGGATTTCTTCAGTTACGGTGTTAGACTCCACTACTTTATCGGGGATTTCGTCGTAGAGTTTAGAAGATTCTGGCACCGGATGAGCTGCTAGGAAATCAGCTAATGCTTGGCCTTTTACTGCCTTCTGAGGAACGAACAACATATCATATGGAGTCAACAGCATTGTCCATGTAGCTAAACGGGAATTAAGAGAACCCGATTTAGTCATGAGTATTCTAAGAGGATTGACTTTAGATATGATGTGGATAGTCTGCCCAGACACATAGTGGCATGTCTTCTGGATAGCAAATACCAGTGCAAGACATTCCTTTTCCACAGGTGTGTATCTGTGCTCGGCACCCACCATTGTGCGGCTGAGGTAGTAGATTGCTTGTTCATGGCCGCCTTTAATCTTCTGAGCTAATAGGGCGCCAAGGGAATGGTCCATAACACGGACATATAGTAAGAAGGGCTTCCTCATTATTGGAGCTACCAATACTGGAGGGCTTATGAGATACTTCTTGATGTCGTCGAATGTGTATTGACATTGTTCAGTCCAGACGAAAGATACACCTTTCTTCATGAGCTGAGTAAACGGTTGACACCTTCCAGAAAGGTTCGAAATGAATCGTCTGATGTAGGCTAGCCTTCCTTGAAGTCTGCGTAGCTCTTTGAGGTTTGTTGGGGGATGCATATCGAGGATAGCCTTTACTTTTTCCAGGTCAAGATGTATACCCTTTGAAGTGATGACGAAACCAAGTTGGAGACTCCCAGAAAAGACTTTATTGGATTCATCTTGAGTTGGTGTGCATGCATTAGTTCGAACACCGTTCTCAAGTCCTGGAGGTGGTTTCCCTTGAGACGACTTTTAACTGCGATATCGTCTACATAGCATTCTACTGTTTTACGCAAATGATCGCAAAAAATTGTGTTCATAGCTCGCCGGTATGTCGCCCCTGTATTTTTCAATCCGAAGGACATCACCGTATAGCAATATACCCCCAACGGTGTTCGAAAAGATGTGTGCTTCACATCATCGAAGAACATCTTGATCTGGTTGTAGCCTGAGAACCCATCCATGAAGGATATCTCATCCCTAAATTAAATTCGTGATTTATTTTCGTAGTTATCGAAATCACGATTTTCGAATGCATATTTTGAACGTGGTGATTTGATTGTTCCTCATTGATATACCCTTGTACCCACTCAACCCCGTACTTATTTTTAATTTCGAGGACGAAATTCTTGTAAGTTGGGTAGGATATAAATTCCCTTAAATTTTTACTATGGTTTTAAAATTCTATTTATTTATTTGGTATTGATTTTGTTTTCGAATTTGAACATCGTACGCGAATTTGCGTTTTTCATATTTGCTCGTCGAGTGCAAATATGTGTGAGGTACATATTATGAAAATATTTTATTTATGGAATTTATTAATATAGAAAACATATATCTCATTTCAATATAGTATAGTAACTTGTTTATTTTGCTGGAAGGTATATAATTCCATCGCACTAGTGGCTACATTTTATTTATTTATTTATGTCGATTTCGAAAATAATATATACATAGATAATTCTGTACTAGTCGCATGCGAGATATATAAAATTTAATTCATGCATATATTTGAAATTTTCAAAATTCTTTTATTATTAGTTTATTATTTATCTTAATTTATTAAAAAGGTATTTTAAAGATATTTTCTATTAATATTCAAACATTTATTGCAATTTTTGAAATTATTTAATATTGATTATTTTATTTATAAAAGAGAATTTAAAACTTTGTTTGGTTTAAATTTAATTAATTATGATGATTAAAATTTGAAAAGATTTTATTGACTTTATTTTAAATAGATTTTTAAAAAAATAGAATGTATCTATATTGGATTAGGATTTGATCCAATTACTTTTAGTCAATTTGAATTAAATATGAAAAGATCTAATTAGGAATTTAAACAATCCCAGTCCTTATCCAACTGGGTCCTCCACCTCCTATATAAGGAGAGGCTAAATGCTCTCTTATTCTCCGCAAAACTCCACAACCACATCGTGCATTGTGTCCGTGTCCCCGTCCCATCCACTATATGTGTATTTCTAATACAAATACAATTATCTCATTCGTGTCCGACAGCCCCGGACACCGACCCGTCCCGTGTCTCGCATGACACGATACAGACTCCAAAAACAGTTCTAACCCTAACCCTAAACCCAGTTCTGGCCGCGACCCCGATCCCCGAAGCATCACCGCCATCTCCCCTGGATCACCACCCCACGGCCAATACTGCCACCACAATCTCCCCTGGAAAACCACCCCATGGCTAACACTGTCACCACCCCTCGAACAACCCGGCCCCCATCATCGCCAGTCCTGCTCGCCTTCTCCTTTCTCGACCAAACCCAGAACCAAACCGCCACCTCTGCCATCCCGATCTGCCCCGACTACCACAGAGACCACCTACTACCACCACTGACACCGGTCACAGTCGGCACCTTGACCATCCCAGGCCGGCCGAGCACCCCGTTCGACATCCCCCTCATCCTACACCTCGTCTCTGACACCAGGCCACTCCGGCCGCATGGTCACCAACACCCCCACACGCCCGCCACCGTCACAACAAAACGCCACCACCGCCACCAAACCAAGAAGAAGAAACACTCACCTACCGCCGACCGCCGCCCTAGTCCCCTCCCGCAGCCTGGACGCACGAACCACCGTGCCCAAGCGCGCTGCCGCAGCCACGAGCCGCGCATTGCTCTCCGACTCCGCTGCGCCACCGCAATAACCCCCGCGCTCAACCTCCTGGAGATCCGGTGCTGTCCGAGCCCCGTCCTCCGTGCCTCGTTTCCGCCGCCGAAGCTCCGTCGCGCGTGCGTTCTCCAGGCCCTCTCCAGACCTAGCCCCGGGGTGCAGCCGCATCGTACGAGGACGAGCAGCCTCGAACCAGTGAACTGTCGTACGATGCTTGTTCCCGCAGCCCTTGACGAGCCCAGCCTCCCTCTATTTCCTTCTGCTGCCAGCTCTCTTCTCCCGATCTCCTTCCTCTCTCTCTCTCTTTCCTTTCCTTTCCCCTTCTTAGTCCTTCTCATTTCAAAAAAAAAAAGAATAGAGCAGCAGTCACTTTATTCTCGTTTTTTTTGTTTTTTTGTTTTGTTTTTTTATTGTTTGTTTGTTTGAATTTCCCATCTTTTCTTCTGATATTAGCTATTGCTTTAGGAATTATTATCTATTATTACTTATTATTATTATTATTTTGTTGTTTTGTGTAATTAATTGTTTTCTTTTTTTATTTATTTGTTTTATTATTATTATTATTATTATTATTATTATTATTATTATTACCATTTGTTTTGTTCTTGTTTCTTTCTCTCTTAAAAATTAATACCAATATTAGTATTATTACTATTTTTATTCTTATTCTTATTAATATTATTATTAGTAAGATATTTGCTACTTTTAGATTTTCTTTATTCCATAATTATATATAAAATTTTAGTATTAGTTTTACCAACGATTTTTGTATTACTAGCAAATACAAATATTATATAGGGTTGACCCTATATTTATTTTCCAAAATAGGATTTCGAAACCCCTAGAGATATTATTTAGTTACATTTTCCTAGATAAAGTATATGGAAACATTTGATCAATAAAAATGTATTTTTACAAATTATAAAATAATTTTTGTTGGTATTTCTCAAATACTATCTAAAATATTTTTACTAAATAAATATAGTTTCTCTATCTCAACTTCATTTTTATATAAATCTTGCCTAAAACTATTTTTTTATACTTTTCAGTATTTATCTATAAATTATTTTACTAGTAAATATATATTTTTAAGGATTATAAATAGTATATATATTATTTATCCACTATCCTTCGACTATCTTTTTGTCTATGACTAATCCCGACATTCCTATTTCCTCTCCAATTCTGCACTTCATTATGTCAAACCTGACTAAGTTGACCGTTCTGGACCCGATGGAATACTCCGTGTCGTCAACAGAGGCTCCCTTGCGTAGTTGTAATATCGAAGTCGATCTTGTGCCACCTTTATTGTACCACACCAGGCAGCTCACCGGGCGTCACAATAGGCAAGTATACCTTGCTAATTTACTGTCATATTATTTATTTTCCGTATTATTTACTTTGTTTCATATTATTAGTTTTCTTTGTTATAAATTGTACGTCCAAGCCATACTTGGGTGCAAGCGACTCTATTAGTCATTTTACTTTACTATATACAGGTTAACTTAGTTTTAGCGGACTACCTTCTTGTTGGAGGATATCCTTATATCTCCTTGGGCCGTGACACTCACACTACACGATTTGAGACATTTTGCTAGGGGCACGACTTATGGACTGGCCATCTCTAAAGTCGTGTGACGGTAGTTGTTCGTAACTGCTATGACTAGGGTATAGAGACTCAAGCAGTTACAAAACTGGAAAGGTCATGGACATGACTTGATCAGTGTAGGAATTATTGGGGGAGGACAGTCGCTAGTGCGTATGAGAATCCAAACAGGTAAACCACAGTCTCCGGATGGAACTGTGGCAATTTATATTTGCAGATGCCCTCTAACATTTTGGACGTTAAGGACGGATATGGTTGACTGGATGCCAGTTATGTACTTATAGCCTAAATTTTTACCCAGGCGCATAAAAGTTGTCATCTAAATTGCACAATAGATGGTTAGCATTTTCTTTTGCATATTGGTGTCTAGGAGAGTCTTACATATTATTATTATTTTGACAGTTCATATTAGCTTGTTCTTCTTGCATCTTGCTACGTCCCTCTGAGGACCTGGTTATTCCCCAGGTGTGTGTTCATGTCTTCCGCAGGTATCCTAGCCGAGATCGTGGTCTTCTCCATTTATTCGAAGATGACGTGACTTGGTTCCTCCTTGCTACTTCCACTTGGTCCTTTTATATATCATGTACTTCTTTTTTTTTGGTTGGTAGTGGATGTGTCTCCACCCAACATATTATATCAGAACAATTCATTATATGATATCTTTTATTCTCTTATTTTGTGGATGAGATTAGTTAGTTATGGTTTACTGCATTTTACAGCTTATGTATACATACAAGGCCCATGTACTTTGTATGTATATAACTGGCATGTCTACATACTTAGTCCTACGTATTTTGGGACTGGGGCATTACACAGAACAAACTTTCTTTCACCAATTAATCGACCGAAGATGATTAGTTCTTCACCCTTCTTTCTAGCTGGAACGATGAAGGAGTGGATATCTTCTGTCCAGACTTTTTCCTGCAGATGAGTTATCGTGACCGGCATGCAGAGGTGTGGTCATATGCCGTTCTCTAGAGCGTATATCGTATCTACATACTGGTTTACAGATTGGTTGACATCGGAGTAATTCAAAGATAAACCTTTACTAAAAAAAATATGCAAGTTCTTCTTCAGGGATAACATCATCCGCTGAAGGTACATTATTATGAGTATTTATATACTCATTGAGGGGATCATTATCTGGAAGAGGAGCCACAGTCTTGGCCAAGTTCGCCACATAGGGTAACTCTTCAGGAATGGGAGGACGGACTTCAGTAGGTTCCACCCGAGGTGTCTTACGGAGAGTGATGGTCAATGGTTTGACCTTATCAGGGTTCTTCTTTTTCACCTAGATTGTGAAAGGCTTTGGAGTACTTTTTGGAGTAGTACTTCCTTTGACTCGGATAATCAGGGGACCATCACTGGAGGATGAACTCGCTTCAGCTTCATCGTCGGCTTCATTGCCGTTATCCTTGGAGGGCTGAGATTGGTAAAGTACTGAATCTCTATAGTAGGCTTCAATGCCTTTAAAAGGATCGACATCGACAAACTCCGTCTTCACGATGCCAATGCCGTTGACGTACTTGAAGCACTGGTGAAGTGTGGAAGAAACGATCATGTTCTCGTGTATCCACGGACGTCCCAACAAGATGTTGTAGGATACATTGGCGTCGATTATATAGCAAGAAACCTCCGTTCGGAGATCACCAATCTGGCACTTGAGACAGATCTTGCCCAGCGGGTGGCTTCTTCCAGCATTGAAAGCCATGATAGTTGTATTGGTTGCAGATAGCTTATGCAGAGGAATTCCTAGAATTTAGAGCAAACTTCTAGGAATGATGCTGAGGGAGGAACCTGGATCGATGTGCATCCGATCCACCTTAATAGCCCCGATATACCCTGTATAGTACAGAGGTCTATCATGACGATTATTTTTTAGTAGCATGTCCTCCTGTGAAAAGGTGATGTTGGGCACCACTTCCATAGTACTGTGGCAGTGGGGACAGGAGACAGGGTCTTTAGCGGAGGCTTTGACTTCAGCGGGATAAGAGTCAGCATGTAGTAATGTCTCACTTAAGGCCATATGTATTTCTTTGGAGAGTCGTAATAGATCGAACAGAGACAACATGGCAGGTGTATTGGCCATCTGTGCCAGTATGTCAAAGTTGTAAGGCCGATCCATGCCTTCGGGAGCTGGCACCTTCAGAGACTTGTCAAATTGCGTCTCTTTCTGCTTGGCTTTGTCAGTAGTCGAAGGCTTAGACGGGCCGGCTTCTGAACTTGTGGGGCTAGTAGAAGCTTGAGATGGTACTGTTTCTTCTTGTGCAGGGTCATAAGTTCATAGGTAAGCCTTTCCAGATCGCGTCTCGCCAGATAGAACTTCGTAAATGGAAGAATACGCCATATGACACGATTTGTATTTCTTGCCCCTCTTTACTTTAGGAGATGCCACCCCCTGCATCATTTCTTGCACAAGGTCCGGATGGACCCACATGATCTTACCACGTTCAGTCGTGAGTGGCACCAAGGTTGAGTTGCGAGCTGGCGGCAGGTTGACGACTTCCATTATTACCTTAGGGATCGGGACTATGCCGTTTGGGACTTCTGTGGGAGGAAAATTACCAAATTGAAGAGAGAACATGTTAGAAGATATGACATTCTCTTCAGCTTCGAGGTTCATCACTTGGCTGTCGATAAGCTGTTGAATCTTCTTCTTCAGGACGATGCAATCCTTGGTAGAGTGATGCACGTACTGATGATAAAGACAGTACTTGGGATCTTTGAGTTGGTTCGCTTCCGTAGGACGTCGTGGTGGAGGCAGTGTCAGTTTATTACCCTTCGTCAATGTGTAAAAAATGATAATAACATCGTCTTCGTCAAAGGAAAAAGTCTCCTTAGGTTTGTCAGAGGTGCCCTGAGAATTGGAAGCTCCATTGGAAGTGTCGACCTTCAAGACTTCTTTTCCTTTATCCCTACGGACAGGGATAGTTTGAGGGTGCTTCCCTTTGTCTTCAGATTTGGGTATTTTTAACCCCAGTAATTCCAGATTAGGGACTTCGTTTTTAGCAGCATCAGCGGCCCCAATGAAAACGGGCCATGTATTATACTTATGTATACCCAGACAGAACTTCACTGTAGGAAGGAAGTTATGTCGACAAGTATCCATAAGTTCTGAGTCTGGTATACCGAAGGGCATCTTCAACGCTAGCCGCCTGAAGCATTCGATTGAAGCAATGACAGACTCAGTCCTCCTTTGCTTAGTCTCGATGAGAGTGGACATACTAACATGCATGCCACTCTCGTAAAACCTGTTGAGGAATAACCTCTCCAAGTCTTTAAAAGAATTGATATAACCGTCAGGCAGACTACAGAACCATTCAAAAGCAACCCCCTGTATGGTGCTAATAAACAGCTTTGACAAGAACAGATCGTCCCTGGGTAAGTGTAGAGTCTGCATGTTGAAGTATGTCATGTGTTGGCGAGGAGAAATCATCCCGTCAAATAAATTTAACGTCAGCGGCTTGTAGTTAGGAGGGCAAGTAGCATTCGCCCATTCAAGGAAATAAGGTTGAGATATCCCCATCTTCTGAAGCTCGTCTTTGTATGAGATGGTATTGAGACGGGCAATAAGAGAATCGATTATGTCATGTTGATTGAACAGGTGTTGAGAAACGGCTGTTGTACGGTTGTCAGGCGTTGTTGGTGAAGGACCACCCCTAACATTTGCAAGATTTGGAGGAGGCACAACGGAATGATACTCCTTCTATAGTAAAGGAGGGTTGTTGTTATGAGCCGAACTAACGTGTGCCGAGACATTTTTTTGAGGTGGAGGAACAGCCCCAGCAGCTTGGACTGCCATGATACTGGTAAGCATATCAGTGATCTTGGCAAATGTTATTTCAAGACCCTCTAGCCGTTTGTTGGTCTGATCACTGGCTTATTCAGGTCTTTCTCCATCCGCCATATATGTAGATAACATGCAAGGTCGAACAGAGGAAATAGCACAACTGGTGTTGATACTGTCTGTCTCTGAGTTGACAAGTCCTTCGTCTTCAGGTAGGGGAGGTAGATAGTCGCCGTCAGACTTGGGGAGATCATCGTCATCTGGAAGGCTACCCCCAGTGTGAAGGTCATCTGCTTTAGACTCTGAAGGAATACTACCCCCAGCTTGGGATTCCTCGTCATCTATACGGAATCTCATCCTCGACCGAGTACCCATATAGACTCCTTCAGATGTGACAGCCTGCTGGCTATCTATTGGCAGACTTCTTCTTCTTCTGTTCGTGGAACTGAGAGAAAAAGTTAGGTTCGTGGTCCACCTTCTTTGATTGGGGCTCCCGTAAGGAGGGACCCCATGACGCCATGTTGGATGAAACACACAGTGGCTTTTCATCGTCAGAGCAATGCAATTGTCGAAACACGGACTGCCTCTGAGGCACTCTCGTTGCTTTGGAGCAGCAACAGTTGATGACAATACTGGTACACGGATGTACACCATGAATTGTTGTATCCTTTCTCGCTTTACGCTTATGATTTATCATATCACGTAAGTCAGCGGAAGGGAGTTTTGCCTTAAAACCTATGTCATATGCATCGTCGAACTTTGTATATGGGTTTATAAGGAGAGTTGGTACATCCGAACTTAGTTCACGTGCAGGGGCAATCCCCACACCTAAGTCCTGTGATGACCTTGAAGACAGCCCCGTGTTATACGCGTTGGGGCCTGTCTTTTTGCTGTGGGCGCATAGGCACTGGAATCTGCCTTTGGGCGCATGCTTCTTGGCAGCATATCTAAGCTTCCTCGATATGGGCGCATAGTATGGGTCAGTCGAGCTTGGGCGCATAGCCTTGGGCGCATGACCCTGGATACATAATCTGTCTAAGATAAAAGTCTTCTGGACAGAGTTATGCGCCCACACACCCCTTGGACGCATAGCTTTGGGCGCATGCTTGGTGGAGCAGCGCTATTTTCTTCCAGCTTTGCCTCTTTCATTTGTGAGCCTCGCTGAGTTTGTCCAGAGTGTCGAACACTCCGATTCTTGGCATCGTAGTATTTTTCTTTGCCAAGTCTCGAGCGTTGAATACTCTGTTGTTGGTTACACAAGAGAGGAGTTGCTGGGCTAGTAGAGCCCAGAACGGTGTGAGCCTTCTTTATTTGTTGAGCTTCTGTAGCAGAGCCATGCGCCCATGTGACAGAGTCCTTCAGTTGCATATCTGCTATGACATTGGCAGGATATGCACTACGAGCCTTCGGAAGCCAAGTCTTACGAGACTTATTTGGCTTCGCTGATTTTGAGGGAGTAAAGCCGTCCCTCGATAACATCTCTTCGAACGCCTGCTGATCGAACTTTACGATCAACATCTTTTGAGTGCTTCTCACTTTATCAGTATCGGATTACGTCACCACCTTCTCGTCAGAGAAAAAAGTAGTCCCCAGCAGAGTCACCATTTTTGTGGACACATACAAAAAAAAAGAAGAAACGCTATCTTTTCTTATTGGTGCAAGGCACCACAAATCGAGTACGCCTAAGAGATCCTGCGATGAGGATCCCCGAGTACAAAAAAAATTCTGGAAAATGGGACGATGGAGATCGAGCGGCTGTTGCTCCTTTACTTCGTTGACACTTTGATTACAAAAGTGAGGAAAAATCTAAGAAAATTGCTAACTCTCAGCTCATTGGCAAAAAGTGCAGCAATTTGGCTCTTGAAAATGCTCTCCGTTCTGTCTTTTGAAGAGGTATGAGACCCCTTTTTATAGTTGTCTTATGCTGGAATGATGTTATGCACCCATATGAGAAAACACTGGTTTTTATGTGGGCGGATGGTCCTGCTTTGGGCGCATAGGGTATAGGTGCATGCAGACTGCGTGATCGTGGGTTGATCATGGTGTTGACGTGGCCGCATGCTTCGGTGCACGACTAATCGTGGAGACTGACGTGGCCGTATGCTTCGGTGCACGATTGATCGTGGGTTTGACCGAGTTGGGGGCTGTTTTGGCTTGGACGTATAGCCTGAAACGGGGCTATGAGCCCCCTTCTGGAAGAGCCTAGAGTGGGCGCATGGGCGCATAGCTCACTCTAGTGACTTGGGCGCATATGACCTCACTGGTAGCTTGGGCGCATATGACTTTATTGGTGACTTGGGCGCATATGTCTTTGTAACACCCAGTTTTCCAAAAGAGGGTAATTTTGAAATTTTGTAATTATAATTATTATTTAATGGTATTTATTTCATATTATGATTTTTAGTGATTTTTAATTATTTTTAAACTATTTAATTCATGACTTGTGATTTTTGGTGTTTTGCTAGTGAACAGTAGATACTGCCTACCCTAGAGCCTAGCCATGTGATTAGTGTATTTTTGGACATTTTTAGGATCATTTGGATTTATTATAATTTATTTGAATTTATGGAAATTTTTAGAATTTATTTTGGAATTGTTTGAACGAGGGTTGACTAGGTTGACTTTGATTAGCAATGACCTTGGTAAGCTAACCTAGAAGCTAACCCTAGTTGTGTTTGGACTTGGTTAGGTTATGTAACTCTAGTTTAACCTAAGTTAGTGAGGATTAACTCATTAGAATTAATTTGGAGAAACTAGGATTTGAATTGATTTAGAAATGGCTTGTGATTTCACAAGTCATGACTTGTGACTTAGGCTTAATAGCCCATAGGCCCACACCATGAACCAAACCTAATCCTAATCATCCCATGGCAGCCAACCTAGGGTTTCCGACCCTATTTAATGCCTCTTCCACTTGTTCTTGCCTCCTTTATTATTTTTCTCTCAGGCTTTAGAAAGAGGTGAGCCTCCATCTTCAAAAATCCATAGTAATTCCATTTTATCTCCTTTTTCCCTCCAATCAATTGCATTAGATCCTAATTTTCGTTTTCTTGCTGTTTGTGGTGTTCAACCTCAGCTTTGGGGCAATTTGGAAAAGTTTGCTAGCAAGAGGAACCTCCCCCCATTTGAGGCTTTTCTTGCATTTTGACACCAATAGGTAAATCAATGTAAACACCATTAAAATTCTAGTTTCTTTGCATGTAGACCTAGCCCTAAGTGTCCTGGTCCTGTAGGTATGCCTAGACCTAGGTTTCGTGTCCATTTCGTATCCTAAATGGACACGTATCAGCCTATAGACCTAGGTGTTTGATGAAATGTTCCAAAGGACATTTTGACCTAATTTTAGGATTCTATTTGAATAGGAAATTAGGCTTTACTCTCGCTTACATGTTTCTTGTGTCCTGATGTGGTTTTCGTGTCGTGTTGGGTCACAGGGGACACGCGGGTGCACGCGCGCGCGCACACGCAGTTCCTTGCCCTGCTTCTCGGGGTCTATTGCGCGCTGTACACGCCACGTGGACACCTAAGATTTGACACATCCCTAGGGGCAGACACTGACACGAGGTCCTCAAAGTTTGAGACAATCTCGTGTCGTGTCGGACACGCACGAGCGTGTGTACCGCGCGTGCACTGTGCGGTTCAGTGTGTCAGTTTGTGTTTTCTGTCTTATTTCGATTTGATTGCTTTTAATTGTGTTCTAATTGTTGTTTAGATTCTAAATACGATATATTATCTATGGTTAATTAGTTTTATATGTTGGTTTGAGTTTTAATGTGATTTTGGGTTCGAAATGGATTTCTGATACATTGTACTGAAATGAATTCTTTCTAAGTTTGATTTGCTGATTACCTGAATTAATGATGTTGAATGTTTAAGTAGGTACACCTACATATGTAATGGGTGATGTTCATGTTAGTTTGGGATTGTGTTGAGCAATAGGTTTTTGAAATCGACTTTTTGATATGTTAACTACTAGGGATGAATTTCATTGAGCTGTCATTCAATTTCTTTTTAAAAAAAAAGTTGAACTTGATTTTCCCTCTTAACTGATTTGGAATGTTAATTGCCATGTCTCAGTCATTGCAGGCATGCTAGTTCACTGTTGATTTATTCATTTGATTGTGTTGGGATAGGTAATAGGTTTCACATTGGTTGGTTGTTGAACTGTCAGTTGCATGAACCTGAGTTTCCTCCTCTCTACTGAAAACCTGAGAAATTCCAAACTACTTTGCTCCATTGATTGATTGGATTTTATTGCAAGGAGATTTCCTATATCTAACTTAAGATTTATGACTTGGTTGAGGTAAAACGAGGAATGTTTTGAATTGGCATAGGACTTGACTGAAACTGTTAATGATACATTGTTTCTGATTTTTCACATTTTGGGTTTAGGACTGTCATTTGAAAACTAAAACTGAGGTTGTTTCCTTTTCTTTCTTTTTACTGAATTTTGAATGAGTGTTTTAATTCATTGTTGACTGTCGTAGGAATTTAATGTCTGAGAATTTATATCCTGAGATTATCTCCATGCTTCCTCAACTGATATTGACTCATTCCCTTTTAAACCGATTTGTAGTTTAGATTCAGTATAGGTTAAATGTTTTGTGCTATCCACTGTTAGAGTAAGAACTGAGAATTTAGTTCTTTTACTGTAAACTGATAACTTAAAATTGGTTTCCCTTCCCTTTCTTCTAACTGCTTTATATACACTGATTTCCTGAAAATCGTTTCCTTCATATTCTTTATGTCCTGCATATGACACACACTACTTGTCACACATTGTCTCTCTGACACCACACACACACAGGTTTTAATGAACTTACACAAACAAATGTCATCCAATTTTTCTGAGATTTTTACAACACTAATTCCTGAGTTTTGATTCACACATTGTTAACTCACTGTCTTCCAGGAAATTCCTATTTCCTGAGTTGATTCCTTGTCACTGTTTTCATTACACACATGTACCCCTTCACTGATTTATATTCACATTGTCATGTGCTTACTGTTTTCATGACCATTTTACTGAATTCCCATTTGTATTCACTGTTTATGCATTTCACTAATTCCCAGTTTTCCTATACCTGGACTGATTTCCTATGCCTAAAACATGTACTGATTTTTTCTTCCGTTTAGAATGAACTGTAGATTGTTATAGGTTACCTATAAGCTGAAATTGGGTTTCAAACTTTCATTTCTCAGATTTATTGATTTTGATTCACAGTCTCCTTAAAACTGTGACCTTGGATTAAGTTTTGTTACATGAAAGTTGTTCTCAGGTTCCCTAGAATTCTCAGATTTTGGCCTGCCTTCTATTCTCAGTTTTTCTTTTGCCATTTCCAGTTTTATCAACTATGAACCCAGTTGGTCATTCAATTTGCATTCTAATGTTTCGTTTTTAAACATTGAACTAAAGGTAGTGATTTGAACTCAGGTTGAACTGAGCTTAATGTTCTCAGCTTCATTTTTTAACTGTAAGGATTTGTTTGAGTTGTATAACTCTTTAGTTCTCAGGTTCTTAATTCTCAGATTTGCTCTCCTTGGTATCCTCATATTTTCATTGTTTTTATTCCAGTTTTCTTAACAGTAGACTTAATTGGGTTCATTTTCCATTCCATTTCATGGGTCTTTTGTGTTTCTAAATGTATAGAAGTAGATGGATAATGTTTATATAGATATATACCTATATAGTGGTTGTATAGATATATGTTTATATATAATTGTATGGTTGTATATAGAGTATAGACTATATGTGATATGTGATAGCCTATAGGGTTGTATATAGGGTTTTGTTATGGGTTACCTATAGGCTATATGCCATATGCTAGCAAGTGTAGATGTAGTATATATTCATGCTATACAGGTATACATAGATATTGGTTAGCCTAGAATTGTTTAACTTAGACTTTGTTAGACCTAGTTTGACCATAGTTGACCTAGGTTTGACTTTCAGAGTTGACCAAGAGTTGACTTTGGCCTAGATTGACCTAGAATCATGTAGAATGCATAGTAGGACTTCATTATATCATTTTAGACTTGTTGTGACCTGTGCTGTTCTGATTAGGAGCCAGACACCTCTCCTCGGACAGTATATTTCATCCGGACACTCAAATACAGGCGAGTACATTCTCTGATCATTTTATATCCTGCTTAGAATTATTTTCTGCATTAAATTACTTTACTTGATACTGTCACGTTGGTCACACGGATTAGTACTATATGGATCCCTTCTTGAGATGTTATCCCCTTAGGGAGCATCGGGTACTCTATGTTCTGTGCGTTTCACTTACATAGCGTATCATATGCTTCTTTGGTTCTTTGATCACTTGTGACATATACTCATATGATCATAGAGTCTTCTCTGAATCCTTATCCCATTTATTGGGTCTATCAGAATCCCCATTTATGGGACTACTATGTACCACCCTTTGGGGGCTTATCACCCTTCGGGGGCATATCACCCTTTGGGGGCTTATCACCCTTCGGAGGCTTATCACCCTTCGGGGGCTTATCACCCTTTGGAGGTATATCACCCTTTGGGGGCTTACCACCCTTCAGGGGCTATTACATAGAATCATAACATAACCTGGTTGGATCCTTGTGTATTAATTGGGGGTACGGGGGAGTATAAATAGCCATGTGAACAATTCCAAAGTAGAATAGCCATGTACGCCTCTTTAGTATAGCCATGTACAATCAAGCCGTTCACATGTCAACTTTGTGCTCTAAATCACTAGTCACTGGTAGCTCTTTACTTATAGTAGATATTTCTATTACAGTTCTCTCTCTCTGTTTACCTACTGTATTTCTTCAGTATCTATATCTTACTTTACTGCATGATTATATTTTCTAACCTGCTATGAACTGTTGAGATGTATTGTACTCGCTCCTGTCCTGACTGGTCCTGTTGAAAATATTACAGAGGACGAGGAGGAGGTCTGAGAGGATACCTTCTACGGGACAGCTCTAGCTGAGGACATCACCCCCACTGCCTAGACTAGTTTAGTTAGGCCTTATCTTATTTTTATGTTGTCTTGAGACTGTTTAGCTAGACTTTACTTCTGTTCAGAGATGTGGAGTTATACATATTCTTTCATATTCAGTAGCTGAGTTATGTACTCTGGATATTTGCTGGGATATTATCTTAGACTATTCTATCTTCTGTATTTCCTTGAGTTCTATATCATATCGTGCTTTCTTCTTTCTTAGTTGTGATTGAGTTCATTTACTGCTATGTCACCCCCATTCGGGGAGTATAAACTGCTTAGTATTATATTGCTAGATGTATGTTGACCTAAGACAGCGTTCTACCACCGACACTGTGGTGTAGGCTGGGCGTTGTGACGTTCTCGTACCCTCACAGTGGGTGCGGGACGTGACACCTTTTTAGTGGTGGCCCATGCAGGTCAAGTTTATGTGGTGGTATTCGAACTAGAGTATCACTACAGCCTGCAGTAGGATTAGGATATATATTTTGAAGGTCCTCAATCACAGTTAGGATTCCCTGAAAGATTCCTGGGACGACCCTTGAGAATCTTATTTAAACTTCAATTTGAATCATTTCTCTTGTTTTGTTGCTCTCACTCCTTGATTATTGAATCTGATTTTGTTGGATCGTTGTTGATTTGATTTTTCTATCGAGATGAATTTTTATGGCCTGAGTTACGATATTTTTCTGATAACATATGTCGACGGGAATACAGGGATGGTAAAATGTCTGCTTGGTTATGGAACCTAGAGTTTATTGCAGCTATATTAGCTGGCATGGCGGAAACATAGAGACCTGACTTCGGATGTACGTATCTTGGTTATGAGATTTGAAATTTCTCGCAGCTATACTAGTCGACATAGCGAGAATTCCAGACGACATGATTATAGAGGTGCATGCCCCTGTTATGGACTCTACCGTTTATCGCAGCCTTGCTTACTAGCGTGGCGGGGATTCTGAGTATCATGATTTTTGGACAGACGCATATGATTATCAGATTGTATCTTGGAAAGGTTCTTAAATATATCGTCTCTATCTTCATTCCAGTTATTATAAATTGCTTTCCATTATCAAATAATTTAGGAGTAGAGATATTTCAGCTTTATAGAGCTTATGCATATGTATTTCTTTCTTAGTGTGACGATTTGATGACTTGTGATTAGGCCCTTGTCTTAGGAATGATAGTATAGCCTGGCTTTAAATAGTGATTCTTGTAGATGGTTCTCCTTTGTTTATATTTACTAGTTTTTCAGCCTTGATGATTGATTTATTTTTCTTTTCTTTTCTTTTCTTTCAGTATGGCACCCATGACCCGAGCCCGTCGCCTGAGAGCAGCTGTAGCTACTGAGAGTGTGCCTCCACCCCCTACTGTTCAGGAGGTAGTGATCCCTCTATCTGATCAGGGGGTGGTGGCACCTGATCAGATAGAGGAGATGGTGGTAGCCTCGCCAGAGAGTCTTTCTTCATCTCCTGTCGTTCAGGAGAGAGCTGCAGTTTTTCCTAAAACCGAGAGCCTTCCCCTACCCCTTGGGATGGTACTCCCTACTATACCACCCGGAGGTTTGTTACTTGACGCAGCCCAGATGTTTGGATATTTCCAAGAGAGGCTGTTGGAGTCACAGAGAGTTCATGGGGAGGCCATGAGGGAGCAAATCCAGAGGTTGCTACGTCTGCGGGACTCTGTGCTTCTAGGGGGAGAGCCTAGCTCCAAGAGGGCGAGGAGCAGTACCCAGTCCTACCCAGAGTTGGAAGAGTACCCATTTATCCAGCCTATATCATCATACCCAGCCTAGTCTCCTGTCCAGCAGAGGCCAGCTGAGCCAGAGCCTATATGTGCCTACTGCAAGAAGTCTGGACACAAGTAGAACAACTGTAGAAAGAGACTAGGATTGTGCCTATTCTGTGGTTCAACTGCACACTGGGTGCAGCACTGCCCTGATATACCTGCCCCAACCAGGGCCCTACTTCCAGGAGAGAGTTCTGGTTCTCAGACCTAGCTGGAGGTGAGTTTTGACCTAACCTTAGTATTTCTTTCTTGAGAATTTTGATACATCCCTTGCTTGTATGTTCTGATACCTTGTGATTGCCTAGTACTGTAGCATGGTTGGTATAACTAGATGAGACCCCAGACTGATATTGCATGCCATGACCCCATAGGTTCCACTTTCCAACTGTATGATTTAAGATAGATTTCTGAGACTATGATTACTGGGGGCTTAACCTAGAAAAGGATGCGACCATCTTAATTTCGAGGACAAAATTTTTATAAGGTGGGTAGGATTGTAACACTCAGTTTTCCAGAAGAGGATAATTTTAAAATTTTGTAATTATAATTATTATTTAATGGTATTTATTTCATATTATGATTTTTAGTGATTTTTAATTATTTTTAAACTATTTAATTCATGACTTGTGATTTTTGGTGTTTTGCTAGTGAACAGTAGAGACTGCCTACCCTAGAGCCTAGCCATGTGATTAGTGTATTTTTGGACATTTTTAGGATCATTTGGATTTATTATAATTTATTTGAATTTATGAGAATTTTTAGAATTTATTTTGGAATTGTTTGAACGAGGGTTGACTAGGTTGACTTTGATTAGCAATGACCTGGTAGGCTAACCTAGAAGCCAAACCTAGTTGTGTTTGGACTTGGTTAGGTTATGTAACTCTAGTTTAACCTAAGTTAGTGAGGATTAACTCATTAGAATTAATTTGGAGAAACTAGGATTTGAATTGATTTAGAAATGGCTTGTGATTTCACAAGTCATGACTTGTGACTTAGGCTTAATAGCCCATAGGCCCACACCATGAACCAAACCTAACCCTAATCATCCCATGGCAGCCAACCTAGGGTTTCCCACCCTATTTAATTCCTCTTCCACTTGTTCTTGCCTCCTTTATTATTTTTCTCTCAAGCTTTAGAAAGAGGTGAGCCTCCATCTTCAAAAATCCATAGTAATTCCATTTTATCTCTTTTTTCCCTCCAATCAATTGCATTAGATCCTAATTTTGTTTTCTTGCTGTTTGTGGTGTTCAACCTCAGCTTTGGGGCAATTTGGAGAACTTTGCTAGCAAGAGGAACCCCCAATTTGAGGCTTTTCTTGCATTTTGACACCAATAGGTAAATCAAAGTAAACACCATTAAAATTCTAGTTTCTTTGCATGTAGACCTAGCCCTAAGTGTCCTGGTCCTGTAGGAATGCCTAGACCTAGGTTTCGTGTCCATTTTGTGTCCTAAATGAACACGTATCAGCCTATAGACCTAGGTGTTTGATGAAATGTCCCAAAGGACATTTCGACCTAATTTTAGGATTCTTTTTGAATAGGAAATTAGGCTTTATTCTCGCTTACGTGTTTATTGTGTCCTGATGTGGTTTTCGTGTCGTGTCGAGTCGCGGGGGACACACGGACACGCGGGTGCACACGCGCGCGCACAGGCAGTTCCTTGCCCTGCTGCTCGGGGTCTATTGTGCGCTGTACACGCCACGTAGACACCTAAGATACGCCACGTAGACACCTAAGATTTGACACAGCCCTAGGGGCAGACACTGACATGAGGTCCTCAAAGTTTGAGACACTCTCGTGTCGTGTCGGACACGCACGTGCGTGTGCACCGCGCGTGCACTGTGCGGTTCAGTGCGTCAGTTTGTGTTTTCTGTCTTATTTCGATTTGAATGCTTTTAGTTGTGTTCTAATTGTTGTTTAGATTCTAAATATGATATATTATCTATGGTTAATTAGTTTTATATGTTGGTTTGAGTTTTAATGTGATTTTGGGTTCGAAATGGATTTCTGATACATTGTACTGAAATAAATTCTTTCTAAGTTTGATTTGCTGATTACCTGAATTAATGATGTTGAATGTTTAAGTAGGTACACCTACATATGTAATGGGTGATGTTCATGTTAGTTTGGGATTGTGTTGAGCAATGGGTTTTTGAAATCGACTTTTTGATATGTTAACTACTAGGGATGAATTTCATTGAGCTGTCATTCAATTTCTTTTAAAAAAAAAGCTAAACTTGATTTTCCCTCTTAACTGATTTGGAATGTTAATTTCCATGTCTCAGTCATTGCAGGCATGCTAGTTCACTGTTGATTTATTCATTTGATTGTGTTGGGATAGGTAATAGGTTTCACATTGGTTGGTTGTTGAACTGTCATTTGCATTAACCTGAGTTTCCTCCTCTCTACTGAAAACCTGAGAAATTCCAAACTACTTTGCTCCATTAATTGATTGGGTTTTATTGCAAGGAGATTTCCTATATCTAACTTAAGATTTATGACTTGGTTGAGGTAAAATGTGGAATGTTTTGAATTGGCATAGGACTTGACTGAAACTGTTAATGATGCACTGTTTCTGATTTTTCACATTTTGGCTTTAGGACTGTCATTTGAAAACTAAAACTGAGGTTGTTTCCTGTTCTTTCTTTTTACTGAATTTTGAATGAGTGTTTTAATTCATTGTTGACTGTCGTAGGAATTTAATGTCTGAGAATTTATATCCTGAGATTATCTCCATGCTTCCTCAACTGATATTGACTCATTCCCTTTTAAACCATTTGCAGTTTAGATTCAATATAGGTTAAATGTTTTGTGCTGTCCACTGTTAGAGTAAGAACTGAGAATTTAGTTCTTTTACTGTAAACTGATAACTTAAAATTGGTTCCCCTTCCCTTTCTTCTAACTGCTTTGTATACACTGATTTTCTGAAAATCGTTTCCTTTATATTCTTAATGTCCTGCATATGACACACACTCCTTGTCACACATTGTCTCTCGGACACTACACACACACACACACACAGGTTTTAATGAACTTACACAAACAAATGTCATCCTGTTTCCTGAGATTTTCACAACACTAATTCCTGAGTTTTGATTCACACATTGTTAACTCACTGTCTTCCACGAAATTCCTATTTCCTGAGTTGATTCCTTGTTACTGTTTTCATTACACACATGTACCCCTTCACTGATTTGTATTCACATTGTCATGTGCTCACTGTTTTCATGACCATTTTACTGAATTCCCATTTGTATTCACTGTTTATGCACTTCACTAATTCCCAGTTTTCCTATACCTGGACTGATTTCCTATGCCTAAAACATGTACTGATTTTTCCTTCCTTTTCGAATGAACTGTAGATTGTTATAGGTTACCTATAAGCTGAAATTGGGTTTCAAACTTTCATTTCTCAGATTTATTGATTTTGATTCACAGTCTCCTTAAAACTGTGAACCTTGGATTAAGTTTTGTTACATGAAAGTTGTTCTCAAGTTCCCTAGAATTCTCAAATTTTGGCCTGCCTTCTATTCTCAGTTTTTCTTTTGCCATTTCCAGTTTTATAAACTATGAACCCGTTTGGTCATTCAATTTGCATTCTAATGTTTCGTTTTTAAACATTGAACTAAAGGTAGTGATTTGAACTATGGTTGAACTGAGCTTAATGTTCTCAGCTTCATTTTTTAACTGTAAGGATTTGTTTGAGTTGTATAACTCTTTAGTTCTCAGGTTCTTAATTCTCAGATTTGCTCTCCTTGGTATCCTCAGATTTTCATTGTTTTCATTCCAGTTTTCTTAACAGTAGACTTAATTGGGTTCATTTTCCATTCCATTTCATGGGTATTTTGTGTTTCTAAATGTATAGAAGTAGATGGATAATGTTTATATAGATATATACCTATATAGTGGTTGTATAGATATATCTTTATATATAATTGTATGGTTGTATATAGAGTATAGACTATATGTGATATGTGATAGCCTATAGGGTTGTATATAGGGTTTTGTTATGGGTTACCTATAGGCTATATGCCATATGCTAGCAAGTGTAGATGTAGTATATATTCATGCTATACAGGTATACATGGATATTGGTTAGCCTAGAATTGTTTAACTTAGACTTTGTTAGACCTAGTTTGACAATAGTTGACCTAGGTTTGACTTTCAGAGTTGACCAAGAGTTGACTTTGGCCTAGATTGACCTAGAATCATGTAGAATGCATAGTAGGACTTCATTATATTATTTTAGACTTGTTGTGACCTGTGTTATTCTGATTAGGAGCCAGACACCTCTTTTCGGACAGTATATTTCATCCGGACACTCAAATACAGGCGAGTACATTCTCTGATCATTTTATATCCTGCTTAGAATTATTTCCTGCATTAAATTACTTTACTTGTTACTGTCACGTTGGTCACACGGATTAGTACTATATGGATCCCTTCTTGAGATGTTATCCCTTCAGGGAGCATCGAGTACTCTATGTTCTGTGTGTTTCACTTACATAGCGTATCATATGCTTCTTTGGTTCTTTGATCACTTGTGACATATACTCATATGATCACAGAGTCTTCTCTGAATCCTTATCCCATTTTTTGGGTCTAACAGAATCCCCATTTATGGGACTACTATGTACCACCCTTTGGGGGCTTATCACCCTTCGGGGGCATATCACCCTTTGGGGGCTTATCACCCTTCGGGGGCTTATCACCCTTCGGGGGCTTATCACCCTTTGGGGGCATATCACCCTTTGGAGGCTTACCATCCTTCGGGGGCTGTTACATAGAATCATAACATAACCTGGTTGGATCCTTGTGTATTAATTGGGGGTACGGGGGAGTATAAATAGCCATGTGAACAATTCCAAAGTAGAATAGCCATGTACGCCTCTTTAGTATATCCATGTACAATCAAGCCGTTTACATGTCAACTTTGTGCTCTAAATCACTAGTTACTGGTAGCTCTTTACTTATAGTAGATATTTCTATTACAGTTCTCTCTCTCTGTTTACATACTGTATTTCTTCAGTATCTATATCTTACTTTACTGCATGGTTATATTTTCTAACCTGCTATGAACTGTTGAGATGTATTGTACTCGCTCCTGTCCTGACTGGACCTGTTGAAAATATTACAGAGGACGAGGAGTAGGTCTGAGAGGATACCTTCTACGGGACAGCTCTAGCTGAGGACATCACCCCCACTGCCTAGACTAGTTTAGTTAGGCCTTATCTTATTTTTATGTTGTCTTGAGACTGTTTAGCTAGACTTTACTTCTGTTCAGAGATGTGGAGTTGTATATATTCTTTCATATTCAGTAGCTGAGTTATGTACTCTGGATATTTGCTGGAATATTATCTTAGACTATTCTATCTTCTGTATTTCCTTGAGTTCTATATCATATCGTGCTTTCTTCTTCCTTAGTTGTGATTGAGTTCATTTACTGCTATGTCACCCCCATTCGGGGAGTATAAACTGCTTAGTATTATATTGCTAGATGTATGTTGACCTAGGACAGCGTTCTACCGCCGACACTGCGGCGTAGGCTGGGCATTGTGACGTTCTCGTACCCTCACAGTGGGTGCGGGTCGTGACAGTCTTCCCAGGTTTGGGCACATGGTTGTCAAGTCTACTAAAATTTTCATGCTTCTACAGGGCCGAGTTTGTTCGGAACTCTATCCGAAATCTGGTATTCATATTTAGGTGAGAATCTAGGTTTAAAATAGGTTTTGGGCTTTCTGGACTGTTCTTCAAATATAGATTTTGGGTTGTCTTAAAAACAAGTTCATTTGTAAATAAGACTGGGTAGTTTGAAAAATATTTTGGATTAAGCCTATCTGCTAATATGACGCAGTTTACATTTCTTCTAGACTTAATAAAATTATGTAAAATACATTTAAGAATGAAAAATAAATATAAACGTGTGCGTCGATAGAGCAAATCTTGAATGGTAGCAGTACTGGCTGTCGTAGTTCGTTGTGAGTAGCCCGTATATTGAGTCCGCGTTTAGACGATTATTAAAATCAGTTCGACATAACCAATGGGCCAACAATCTCTCCCATTTTGATAATTGACAAATCTTGGCCGATATAACACCTTGATAAAAAATTAGTCTGAAAAATACTTCAAAGTTGTACCCTCTCCTCTTGACAAGTGTATTTTCTCTTCTGTTGTCATTTACCAAAATTCTCCACCACAATTAGTGCGCACAAAAAAGACAAACGTGAAGAAAGAGATAATAAAGCAAATATTTTACATAGAAGTTATATTGAAGAAGATGTATCTATGCTAAACTACAAAACATAAAATATGTGCATATTGCCAAAAGAAATAGAATACAAATAAAACTACTAGCTTCCATAAAGAAAAACATCCACTTAGTAGAGATGAAACTGAAAGTTTTAATCCATACAAGCAACTAGTGAAAATAAAACTGCATAAACTGATACTACATGTTCTCAGAATGTAAGACATTTCTAAGACATGATGATAATAGATAGAAAATCTAGTAAACATGATACCTAAGTTAATTACAGTGACACCTAGATATCATTAATCCTCGTCTATGTCCTAATCAACAGCATCGTCATCACCACCAGAAGTGTGAGCAGGCTTACCAGAAGATCTGAACCAATCAAAAGTACTAGCAGGATTGAAGTATTAGCGTACTTCCTGATCCTCAATACGGTAGAGAAAAATATAGGATCTCTAGGAAAGAAGCCTGGGCCACCAGGCTGATGAGTCTGAGCAAAGAGGAGGTCAGCTAGTGTATTAGAGATCGCCTGAGTGTGAATGACATCACGGTATTTGTAATCCCTCAACCATTTAGTCCAGCGAGTCTCTAAGGTACTAACTTGACCAAGAGTAGACTAATGTTGAGCCTGGGTCAGCTATACGTGATCTCACATCATATGGTGGAGACCCTCAATAGTCTGTGGATAATCAGTGGGTGGAACGGTAGTGGCTGGGGTGGTAGGTGCTGGAGTTGAAGGTGGAGCAACAGGAGAAAAAATAGAAAAATCTTAGAACGTCTAGCCGCACTAAGATGTGCGGGTTCAGCAAGGACGTTGCACTCATATAAATCGATATCAAAGTGCCGAAAGACAAGTGGCAAGTACATTACGTAAACAAGATTTCTTTTGTTCATGCGAGTATGTACCATCATCTCATCATAGTCTTTCAGAATAAAAATGAGATTCCAAAGTGAATATGGTAGATGGCAGACAGCCCAAGAGCAGTGAATATGGAAGTCTGCTTCGGAAGGATAACATAAAAGATGATTATGTGGAGGTTATAGAAATATAAAATCAAGTGTTTAACCTTAAGTTTGTCAACTGGACAAGGTCCTGGATGGCAAATAGAGCCTTTAAAATTGTTCAAAGACATGTCAGGAGGAAAACTAAATTTAGAGGGGTCGGTTAGCGCTTCTCCTTCGTTGGGTACTCGAAGGGTCACCGCTAAGTCTTTTACGTCAAATTAAATATATATTCCCCCAACACAGGAAGAGATAACACTAGAGTCATAAGTTATGTTGCAATAAAATAACCTAATACATTAAGAGCGATAGAAAATGATGTTGCTACTAAATCAATGACTTATAGAAGCTGAAAAGCTCCGAGATGGTCCGAAAAGATATTAAAATTAATCAGGGCTCTGGCATAGATGGTGCAGTCATAAAAATTACTAAACCAATCTTTGGATTGATCTAGCGTCGCAAAGGAGAATCTGCAAAATGAACCGTCGTTCGTTTGGACCGGAGAGAGAGAAAGGCTGTTGAGAGGAATATGAAGATCCTTCATCACTCTTCTTTTTCTTCCTAAAGAGCGTAGGGGTAATTGGAAAGTAAAGTATCTAGCAATTGAAATTGAGGACAAAAGAAAATTAGAGATTATACCTTCCAGAAATTGAGTATGTTGTGGAGAACGAACCCGAGATCCAGAATCCAAAATTTGGAGTTGAAATACCAAGTAGATTGGGAGAGAAAATTGACTTAGGGTTTGGGTTTTGGTATGTTTGTTCGTTGTTGTTCGTGGAAGAGGGAAGAAGATGGAAGTGGGTGATAAATAGGAGAAGTGGGGCCCACTGGGTCTGCTGCAACTTAACCAACATAGTTCGGCCTGAACTCTGCTGAACCCTATTTTTGGTAGTTTATAACTAAAATAATGTTCACTTTTACAAATTTATCAATTCCTTTTCAAGTTTTTAATTCAAAATTATAATTTTAAAGTTTAATTAATATAATTAAAATTATTTAACAAATTAAATTTTGTTACGCATTTGATCGTCTTAGATTAGATGTAGGAACACTGTCCCAGCTAGCGGAGATCCATGAGGGATGCTTAAGTTTCTTTTCGCTTAAGCTCTTATCGCCTTGGTGATAGACAGGTCCTTTGTAGGCTTGTCTCTAAAACAATCGTTACATATTAGGATTAATTTAATAAATAAAGTTAATTAATATTATTAATATCTAAAATTTCTAATTCTCGACGTAAATAGTTGAACCTATCTTCTGCCAAAGATTAGTAAAGATATCAGCTAGTTGATGTTCTGTGTCAACATATTATTGTCTCCATTTAGTTGATGATCTCTAAGAAAGTGATGTCGTATCTCAATATACTTGGTGCGTGAGTGACAGACGGGATTTTTAGTCAAATTGATCGTGCTAGTGTTGTCACAGTATATGGAAATGTGTGAATATTGCAAGTTGTAGTCTTCTAGGTTTTCTTCATCCAAAAAATTTGTGCATAACAACGTCCTGCGGCGATATACTCGACATCAATAGTTGACAATGCAATAGAATTTTACTTTTTGCTAAACCAAGAGACTGAATGTTTGTCTAGGAAATGACACATACCGCTAGTAATTTTTCTATCCACTTTACATCCAGCAAAATTAGCATCCGAATAACAAGTTAGGTCAAAGAACGTAGTTTTAGGATACCACAAGCCAACAGAAGAAGTACTCTTAAGGTATCGGAAGATACACTTAACAGCGTGCAAGTGTGATTCCTTAGGGTTAGCTTGGAATCGTGCACATAGACAAATACTAAATATTATATCAAGACGACTAGCAATTAGATATAATAAACTACCGATCATACCTCGATACTTACGTGTGTCGACTGGTTTGCCTTGTTCATCTACGTCAAGCTTGGCTGAAGTTGCCATCGGAGTTCCAAGAGGTTTGGCTGACTCCAGATCGATCTTCTTTAGCAGATCATTTGTGTACTTGGCTTGGTTAATGAACGTCCCATTTGTGGTTTGCTTGATTTGCAGTCCAAGGAAGAACTTCTCATCTCAAACTCATTATGCATACACTTGAAAAAATCTTGACAGAGAAATTCATCAGTAGAACCGAAAAATAATGTCGTCAACATAAATTTGTACTAATAAAAGATTATTATTTAAAGATTTTATGAAAACTGTTGTATCATCCTTCCCTTTTGAAAATCTTTTTCAAGTAGAAAAGAGCTTAGGCGGTGATACCAAGCACGAAGGACTTATTTTAGTCCGTATAAGGCTTTCTTCAATTTGAAAACATATTCAGGATTTTTGAAATCAGTAACACCAGGAGGTTGAGCAACATAAACTTCTTCTTTTATAAACTATTTAAAAAAAGCACTTTTAACATCCATTTGAAATAGTTTAAAATTACAAAAATAGGCAAAAGCACGTAACATGTGAATGGATTCTAAATGCATAACTGGGGCATATGTTTCATCGTGGTCAATACTTTCCTCTTGGTTGTATACTTGAGCTACGAGTCGAGCTTTATTACATTTAACTAAACCATTCTCATTTAATTTCGGAATACCCATCCCAATTATCGGATAATCAATGGGCTTGGGAACAAGTTCTCAAACTTGATTTTGTTCAAAAATTTTTAATTCCTCTTGCATAGCATATAACCAATAATTATTACTACAAGCTTCTTCTATGTTTTTAGGCTCTAGCTGTGAAATAAATGCTACACTAGAAGCTATATCTCTAGTAGAGGAACGAGTACTTACACCTTTTGTAATCTTACCTATTACCAAATCCTTGGAGTGGTCAAACATAAACTTCATTTTCTTTGGCAGACTCTCCAAGTAGCTGGTTCCAGGTTCCGCTTCGGTTGGTGCTTTCCTTGGTGTACCGTGGTCCTCATCATTACTATCATTGTTCGTCTGACTGTTCATCTCATCGAAGGTGACTATTGATTGATTTTCAATTGACATTGATTTCTTGTTGAAGACTTGGTAACCATTACTCTTAGCCGTATAACCTAAAAAAATACCTTCATAGACTTTCGAGTTAAATTTGTCCAAATTATCTTTCGTATTCAAAATAAAATATTTGTAACCAAAAATCTTAAAATAAGAAACAGATGTGGTCCTATTAAACCAAAGTTCATAGGAAGTCTTTTTTGAGTTAGGTTGAATCAGAACCCTATTCAGGATATAACATTGTATTGACAGCTTTAGCTCAAAAATATTTAGGTAGGCTAAACCGGTTTAACATAGCTCTAGCCATTTCGCTAAGAGTCAGCATTCTCGAATTCGCCACCATGATCGTTTCGAATGCGAGTGATCATGAAGTCTTTCTCATTTTGAACCTTTTTATAAAATGTGACAAATTCTGAAAGTGCGTCATTCTTATGAATAAAAAAATATACCCACGTGTATCTGAAGTAATCATCTACAATTATAAAGGCATATAGCTTACCATTTAGACTAGCAACTTACCAGGTCCAAACAGATCCATATGTAATAATTGTAGAGGTTGAGTAGTACTTACAGCATTGATCGACTTAAAATTTTATTTTGTAGCTTTGTTCTTTTCATAGTCACTACAAACCATGTCTTTCTTGAAGGCGATCTCTGGTAAGCCTCGTACCAATTTCTTTGTTCGCAATCATGTTCATGTTTGCATGTCCTAGCCTCATGTGCCTCAGTTGACTCTCGTCATTTTTGGTGTATAAGCATCTACCTACAGTGTTAGTATCTTCCAAAAGATAGAAAAATAGATATTATCTTTCCTAATTCCTTCAAAAATAATACTACTAGTTAAGCTATCAACTACATTACAATTGCCTTTGACAAAATTAATACCACAACCATGGTCAGCTAAATGGCTTATGCTGAGTAGGTTATGTTTTAACTATGTTACAAGACATATATACTTAATAACGGGATAAAGAGCCTTACAAACGTTATCAATGACTATAATGTATCATTTCAAGTTATTTCCAAAGGAGACGTATTTTTTTCTTCTTCGACAGTGTTGCAAATAAAGATGCATTGCCGGTCATGTGCCGTGAGCAACTGTTGTCGAGAATCCACTTACTTTTAGAATGGATTGGATGTTCCACCTGATCAAACGCCATTAGGCACACATTTACAGTGTCTTGAGAACTGTCATCTTCTGAATCGCTGGCTTCACTTTCGTGCCATATGCTCATATTTGTATACTTTTTGGACGTCGATATTGATGTTAACGGACAGTCATTCTTGATGTGTCATTTCTTTTTGCATTCGTAGCATATTTTTTCTTCATCGTTATTGTTTTTGTTGAGGTTCTTGCTTCGACGATTGAACTTAAAAAACTTTTTAAAGTTTCTTACCAAGAGAGCTTGCTCTTCACCATCTGAGTCACCGTCTTCAGATTCCTCTTCAACTATTCTCTTGTGTTGTGTCTTGAAAGCAATTGATTTCTCCTTGGGTACTGATTCTCCAAAGTCTTGCAAGTCCAGCTCGTGAGTCACCAGTTTCCCCATGAGTGTTTTAAGTGACATTATTGTGAGGTCGTTTCCTTCAATGATTGTTGTAGCCTTAGGGTTCTAGTTCTTTGTGAGATCCCGCAGTACTTTGTGAATCTTCTTATGATTGTCGTACTCCTTGTCGAGGGAAAACAATATATTTACTATGTCAAGGAAACAGGTGAACATCTAAGTAATCGTCTCATTTGGCTTCATCTTGAATGCTTCGTATTCCTGAGTCAATCTACTGATCTTTGATTCTTTGACTTGAGTTGTACCTTCATGAGTCACCTCTAGAAGCTTCCATACTTCATGAGATGTTGTGCAAGTGGACACCCTCTTAAATTCAATCATGTCTACTGCACAAAATAATGCGTTAATAGCACGAGCGTCAAGACTAACTTGTTTTTTTATTATCAGTGTACTTGTCGTGTGGTTTATCAATAAGTGCACCATCAACAACTATACATGCTGGCTATTTGTAACCATCAATAACAATTGACCAAAGGTCAAAATCTAACGACTTCAAGTAGAAGCAAACACAACGATATATCCTGGTCTCCCTCTTGTGAGGACTATTCTAGGCCGTAAGACTCTTTCTTCGAGCTGAAATCCACTATCGAAAATACAAACTTTTATCCGAAGTGCTTGTCGACTTCTAACAACTCCAAGCTTTAATTCGAAGTGCTCGACCGACTTCAATTGTGAAGTATGAACTTCTTGATTAAGCCTCTTATTACAACTCTTTGTAACTTCTAGACCGTACTGTACTAGCAAGTAGACTAGAGATTGTAAAACATGCTTGTGATTTGAAAATGAAAGCTTTGAATAGCTGGAAAATCTTATAGAAGAGAAGATAGAAAGTGAATGAGTGAATTGAAATGAAAAACTCTTTTCTATTTATAGGATTTCTGAAAACCGAGTTCTGGCCGAATTTGGATGCCAAACTTTCAAAAAAATTGACCGTTAATTACAGCCAAGTTTCTAGGAAGAACAAATTTATAGGGTTTACCGAATCTGGTATCCGAGTTCGGACGGAGTTCTTTTCGAACTCTGTCCGAACTTTGGTATTCCTATTTAGGTCAGAATCTAGGTTTAATATGAATTTTGGGCTGTTTTTCAAATATAGGTTTTGGGTTGTCTTAAAAACAAGTTCATTTGTAAATAAGGTGGATAGTTTGAAAAATAGTTTGGCTAAGCCTATTTGCCAGTACGACACGGTTTACATGTTTTCTAGACTCAATAAAATTGTGTAAAATATATTTGAGAATAAAAAATAAATACAGACGTGACAACTAAGCAAATCTTGAATGGTAGCAGTACTGGTTGTCGTAGTCCGTTGCGAGTAGCCCGTATATCGAGTCTGAGTTTAGACGATGATTATCAAAATTGGTTCGACCATGACCAATGGGCCAACACGTTCAAGTCCATCACTCCAATTAAACATAACATCTCTCTGTTCACCAGAAAAATCAAGTCCTCCGGGCATCCCATCTCTCCAAGGTCGACACGATCTCAGTGCCCTAACAAATATTCGAGAGACAACACCTTATGCACAAGTTGTTCAAGGCTAATGCATAATGTGCAACGTAAACTATCAATTAAAATAAAAAATGTAACACTATATGCGAAGCATTTATTTTCTTGTACCATTTCCACACCAACGGTCAAGTCGTGAATCTTAGAGCCTTAGTTCCGTTCTTCCTTTCCGTCATATTCAAACATTCCTCTGACCACGTGGAGTACAAGCTTCAGAGTGTTCCATAATATTTACTTTCTCACAGTACAACAAAATACTTCATTTGACAGTATTCTTCCACGTAAACAATGATAAGCAAAATTGTCACGACCCGATCCCAAATAATTAGGTCGAACCAGATCATGCCCAGCCTGCACCGTTGTTGAGACGGCGGTAGTAAGCCATATCCACTATTGCAGGTAATCACAACAACATCTAAATATTTGCATAACTCAATATTCGGAAATTTAAAACTTTATTCAACATTTGAAAAGTACAACCGGAATAGAAAGACTGAAATAAAATGCGGAATTCAAATTATCAAAATTCTAAAACAACCAATCTGGAAACAGAAAATCTAGCTAAGCGTTCGGCTCATCGACCTCAGGTCCTGCGTCCTCCAAAGGGGACTCTGGCAACACCACGGGGTACAGAACCGGATCATAATAGCTGTTGTATAACAGCTCAGCATCTTCAAAATTCCCTAAAAATATTATCTCCAGTCAGGAGGGAGCAAAGTACAATTCATGATAATCTAACAATTAAAATAATAATAGAATCATGTACTTTTAAACAATTTAAAAATAAACAGTTCTCCAGCAGTTAAAATATTGTGATGTGAATAGGCAATGAATATGACCGGCTTGGGTTGTACAGTGAATGATATGGCTTATCCCCGTGTGTATGAGGGGTAAGCTAATACAGTTCTAAATTATTACTTTGGATGTGGTCATACTCATTACACTACTCCCCCAGTCCCCAAACAGTTACAGTAGTTACAGTAGTTACAGTCAGTGCTCTCAGAGAGAGTTCCGTGTTGCATCGTGGTTTAAACTTGCAATAAAACGATTATTAAATAATTGAAAACTAACACAAAATGTACTTGCCTTTGTTTACGACTGGAAACGGTGTTGGTTCCGGGAAGTTGCTAGGTTCATCTCCGAGATCCTACAGTTGGAGAACTTGACTTAGAACCATTGAAACCAAGCTAGGTGTGCTAGTTGCAATCTCTAGTAGCAGGTCCTAGTCAGATTTTAAGTTTGTTTATTCTACAGCTAACGGTTTACGATGCGTACTACGTTGGTTCTTCATTTAGTCGGATAGCCAGTTTCTGGTTTTACTTGGAAAAATCGTCGTTACCGGTTAATTCGCAAAACTTTGTATTTTTAATATTATATATATAAAACTACATTTTCTTTCAATAATAAAACGTAGGTTTTGTTAATTATAAATATTTTAATCAAGTTATTTTATCGTAAGAAATTCTTATTAATTTATACAAAATATTTATCAGTCATTTTGTTACGAAGCGCCTAATAATATAAATGATAAAACCATCCAGAAAATTAAAGCAAAAACAACCCAGAAAATAAATGAAAAACCTAGACTATGCAATACAGGGGCACAGCTGACAGAATAGGAATCTGGGCTTATGCCCTTACAAATTATTGAATTTAAATAAGAAATAGACCTGGGTTAGTCCTGAAATCTCTCCTACAATTTAATTATAAATAAAACTAATAATTAAAATAAATTTAATAGTGAGTCTCAGATATTGGTCCAATCGTCATATAGGCTAATGCCTCAACGTCCGGGCGAAACCGGTTTCGTTTGCACTTAGCCAGGGCCCATTGACCAATACGGTCGTCGCCCAAAAAATCCAAAATAATATTCTTTTCCGAAAAAACCATTTTAAAATTATATAATTAAATTTTATAGAAAAATTCGGCAGCACTTTCTCTATTTTCGGTCAACCCAAAAACTGGAAAGTGTGCCATAATCACCATTTATAAAAAGTCCCAAACCAGGGAACACCCAGAATTCAACTTCCAAACCAGGGAACACCGTAATTAAAATTCACAGAATAATTCCCAAATCTTAATCGGAAACCCGCAATATAGTTTCGGGAATTCCCGAAATGAATTCGGAAATCACAGCGCCTAAAATCCAGAAAATATATTTCGGAAAGGTCCGAAATAAACACAGAATATCATAGAACATCTTCGAAAATTTTGGAGTTACGACATCGCTAAAAAACCGAATTCCCGGGAGGGAATCGGAGACCAATTTCATCATTGACTACCGAAATGGGACGGGACAGAGGAGTTATACCTTGGGTTGCTCGGCTAGAGCTCTCAGATGAAATTTATAGAATGATAATCGCGGACAGCAAGTCGGGAAAACCCGGGACAGCGTTGTTCGGAACAGCGAAGGCACGGGAGACTCGCGGAAACCACGCCGGAGGGGCGCTGGTCCAGAAGGGGGCCGGTCTCGGGGAGGTCCGCACGGCAGAGGGGTGCAGTGCCGGAAAGCGACGCCGGAGCTCGGGGGTCCTGCGGAAGACGCGCGCCGGAGAGGGCGGAGCCGCGGGCGCGCGGACACGTGTCCGGCAGGGGCGCGGGGAAGCCGGGGAGGCGCACGGCCGGGAACGGCGGGCGGCGCCGGCAGGGGAGGGCGGCCGCGGCTTGGGCTGTGAGTGGGTGGCCGCGGGTCGCAGAGCCGGAGGGCGCGGCTGGAACTCGGGAGAGACTCGATTGGGGCTCGGCTAGCTCCTGAGAAGTGAGGAATGAGAATGAGTGAGGGAGAGGAGAATGAGAAGTGAGGGTTTTTGAAAGGGAAGTGGTGGGTTTTTTTTTGTGGTGGAGAGGGAATGGAGGAGAGAGAAGTGAGGAGAGTGGGGAAGGTGGTTGAGAAAGGAATGAGGAGAGGAGACCCATTCGTGGGGTTTGTCTCCTGGAGGAAGGAAAATCGGGTCGGGTCGGGTTGTGGGTGCGGGTTTGGGTAGTTTAAGTTTTAGCCCAAAAATGCTATTGTGTATATAAAAAATATTAATTTTAAGATTCCAGTTGGGTTCGGGCTCGGGTCTCGCAAACAAAATCCCAGTTATTATTTATTTAAAAATAATTTTAAACCCACAATATAATAAGAATATTATCTAATAGTAATAATAAATAATAGTATAATAATATATTCCTAATAATGAATAATTGAACTAAAATTACACTAACAATCCAATAAATCCTAAAATCTGGGTTTCACAATCTTCCCTCCTTAGAAAATTTTGTCCTCGAAATTTAAAGAGTAGGGTAGGAATTATCTCAGGTCAAGTTGGTACGAGTACTGCACCCGTAACTCAGGTCCAACAATAAGAATTTCCAAGGCAGTCGTGGATGAGACGGTTTAGGGACAAGTTTCATTTATGATATCATCCATGCAGAAAAATACAAAAGTGAACCAAAGTACACGAGGTTGATCAAACCATCATGCACCGGTCCTGATTAGACAATATATTAGTGGGTGCACCCAATAAAATACTGTCATGATCAAGCTTGATAAAGAAATAGCTTGCAAAACTAGGCTAACTTAGCAACATCAGTCAAGTTTAGAACGAAAAGATAAGAAATAGGAGTTATGTGATGGCTCAAATTTTTCTGATCTTCTTCTCACATCTGACTACGCTTGCTACTGGTTTCTCTGGCACTGAAAGGTTGAGTCCAATCTTCAGCTCTGAATTATCCAAAATGTGACTCGGATTCGGAATGTAGCGTCTGAGCTGTGATACGTAGAAGACGTTGTGCACACTCTCAAGATTAGCTGGTAGAGCTAACCGGTACGCTACTTTTCCAACTCGTCTTAGAACTTCAAATGGCCGGATGTACCTGGCCTCAATTTTCCAGCTCCGTCAAAACTGATCGTTCCTCTGGTAGGAAAAAACTTCACAAAAATGCTATCTCCTTCTTCAAACTCCACTGGTCGACGACTACTATCAACCCAATGCTTCTGTCTGTCTTGGGCAATCCTGAGCTTACATTCACCTTCTCTACTGCGTCAGTCACAATCTATGGACTCAGCAGTACTCTTTCTCCTACGTCGTCCCATGCAAGTGGTGTACGGCAACGACGTCCATAGAGAGCTTCAAATGGGGTCATACCAATACTGGCTTGGTAGTTGTTGTTGTAAGAGAACTCTACCAAGTGCAAATGATCTTCCCAAGACCCTCCAAACTCCAAGACGCAAAATTTCGACATGTCTTCAGGCGTCTGGATTGTCCTCTCTGATTGTTCATCTGTCTGGGAGTGATAGGCAGTGCTGAACTTCAATTGTGTCCCCAGGCTGTCATACAAACTTTTCCAAGAGTGAGAGGTAAAACGAGTGTCTCGGTCAGATACAATGCTTACCGGTACTCCATGAATCCGGTAGATATGTCGCATGTATAGTGCCGCCAACTTCTCGGTGGATAAACCAACTTTGAAGGGGATAAAGTGAGCTGACTTGGTCAGTCGGTCCACTATAACCCAAATGGCGTCCTTCCCTCCTTGGGAACGAGGCAGTCCTGACAAGAAGTCCATTGTGATGTGCTCCTACTTCCACTCCGGAATGTCCAGTGGCTGTAGAAGTCCTGCGGGTCTCTGTCTGTAGCCTTCACTTGTTGATAAATTAAACATCTAGCAACATACCTGGCCACGTCTTTCTTCATTCCAAACCACCAAATAATGGTACGCATATCCCGATACATCTTGTTAGCTCTAGGATGTATGGAATATTGCAACTAGTGTGCTTCCTTCATCAGCTCGTTCCTCAGTTCGCCAGATGCTACGCAGAGCCTCATACCATTCTTCAGTGCTCTATCGCTGGCGATTGAGAAACCCTCAAGTGATCCTGCCAACACTTGATCTCTAAGTTTGCAAAGTGTCTCGTCTTGAAACTGCGTCTCCTTGATTTTGTCCATCAGACTCGAGCTCACTTGCAACTTCATTGTAGCTCCCCTTTCCGAAAATTTTGAAATATTTTATTTTATTTATTTTTATTTAAATAATGATTTTAGATTATTATAAATAATTATTTAGTTAATTATTACGGCAGATGATTTTTTTAATCATGATTAAATTTGAAGTACAAAGTGACTAGAAACCATGGCACTGATAGTGCAGTAGCGTACTTCGACCAGTGTATTAGCCTTGGTAGGGAAGACCCAGCCATAGCTGTGCTCTAACTAGAAAAACCAAGCTAAGTTGCGACCTAACTCCTAGAAATAGTTAAATGGTTAATTATTTATGTTATTAAATATTAAGAGATCTGGTTGTACCAAATCAGTATGGATTGGACTCGAACCGAGCCCAAGCCCATGTAGTCATACGGGATGTCCTATGACATTCGTGTTGATGTACCTTGGTATGATGGTGTCGAATTCCATTTTAATTATCTGATGAATATTTTCTAAGTATTCTTAATTAAATATTATAAATACCATTATTGGTTTATTAAATTTAATATTATTATTATCATTATTTTATTGGGAGTGTTATTTAATATTATTATTTTATATTAGTTTATTGACTAACAAATATTATATATGTATGTATTTATATGTATATAAATGTATACGTGTATATATATGTGTATATGTGAATATATGGATATAAGTAGATAAATATACATATAGGTATATACGTGCATAAATATATAAAAATATTTATATAAGTGTACATGTGAAGATATATATATAAATATCATATATGTACGTATGTGCATGTATATATAAATATATAAAGGTATACTGTGTGTATATATATATAGATACATATATTTATATATATATATATATATATATATATATATATATATATATAAAATATATATATATATATATATATATATATATACATATATATATATACAATAGTGGTTAAATAGAAATAAATAGAAAAAGAAAACAGAAAAAAAGAAAAACAAAGAGATGGGTGGAGCAGCACAGCCCAACTGGACCGGCCAGCTCCCCAGCCCGAGTCCTAATAAACCCCCATCGAATAGCATAGCTAGGCCTTAGCCCCATGACACAGCCCAATGAAATCCTCCTCCTTTCATTTGCAACAGAACCATATATAGATGAACGCGAGAGAAGGATCGAAGGAGTAGTCATCCAATACCCTAACTCCTAGACAACGGCGACACCCTATTCACGCCCTGGGCGGCCACCAGGAGCCGCGCGCGTGCGCGCCAGCGCCACCGTGGACGGCCGTCGACCGGCGACCAGGGCCGCTCGCATGCGCGCACAAATGCGGAGCACAGTAGCAGGCGCAGAGTTTAAGCCTACTTCGGAGTAACGATTCGTCGCCTCCAGTGGATCGTTTAGCGAGCCGTTCAATCTAGTATGAACTTGGTATAACCATCTCTAATTCCTTTTAATTGGTTTAAATTCTAGTGGACCGAAACTCGATATAAATCAAGTTGAACTTGCCAGAAATCCTGTCAAAACAGGACATATATGACAGTCCCGACACCCGATTTAGGAGGCTATTTTCTGTCGAACGATCACCAGTTTTGAGAAACTAATTGAAAAGTATTTTAGATAACCTAACAGGGATTAAAACCTCATTATTAGTTTTGATTCTAGTGGTTTATACAGGAATTTAAATCAGTTTAAAAATCAGGAAAAACCTGTTTTCAAAATCGTGAAAATTTAAGAAAACGCTCGATACGACGTGCGTTCCGCCATTCCGGGGGACGTGGTCGCGAACCGAAGGCATCGAAAGGTGCGTAACGGCTTCGTGGTCGTGTGGGCTTTGACGGAATTCAAATTGGTCGCGTGTGCACGACAAATTTGATGCGTATCCGTCGAAATTTACCTTATCGTGCACTTTGCAAATTCTCCAATTACTTTGTGCACGCTCGTCAGATTGAGACAAAACTTACGCCAACAGGACCGTATCATTTTTCTGGTCCTGTATGCCAAGTTTGGTCCAATTCTGAGACACTTGATAAAATTACCGTTTTGCGGGTCCTACGGTCCCACTCAAAAGGCAATTTTGTGCACGGCCCGCCGGAATCCAACTCTGGACATATGGTTGGGTTCGTATCGGAAAACTGGATCCGTAGACATATAGTTTGACGACTTTAGAGACCGTTGACTCTGGCACGCTTTTCGGTGCAAAGCGGGTCCAACGACGGACATCGTTTTGACCCGAAATTACCGTTTTGCCTCTGTGTCCAGAATTGGACTTAAGGAAAGGCAATTCTAGCTATTTTGACTATTCTGAGAACATTGGTAATGTTTATTTCAGCTTTCGGAGACTGTTGTACGGGTTTTGACTATTGTGGCATAGTGAGTAGTCAGATTGTCTGTTTCACCAGTAAAGGACCACAGGCGAGTACAGTTTATTGTCAGCATTTCGATATTGATCTTTACTATATTTCATTGATTAGTCATTGGTTATGTGATTTTATACTCTATTATAAATTGTTGAGTCGGGAATGAGAAGTACCAAGGATGTGTTATCCGACCGTAGACCGTGTTTATTTTCATGCAGTAGATCTTGTAGACCGTATTTATTTTCATGCAGTAGATCTCGTAGACAGTATTTATTTTCATACAGTAGATCTCGTAGACCATGTTTATTTTTATGCAGTAGATCTCGTAGATATTGTTTATTTTTATGCAGTAGATCTCGTAGACATTGTTTATTTTATTGCAGTAGATCTCGTAGACATTGTTTAATTTCTGCAAGTAGATCTCGTAGACCGTATTTATTTTTTATGCAAGTAGACCTCTTAGACCGTACGGTGTAGTGGCCCAGACTGATCACATATCAAAGGTACTTCTAACAGTTGGGGAAAGTATTTTGTGTCTATTTATTGCTATTGGTTTTCCGTATTTACTGTTTATTTTCAAAACTCATGATTAATGTCTAACCTTTGTTTTATAGTCATTTTCTTTATTCGAAATTGCATTCAGTGAATTATGCTCGTTCCATTCCTGACTGGAAACCATATTTTTCAGGTTAGCCGTGGATTCATTTAGCATGGAAGATACGGGGGTACTTGCAGACAAAAGTCTAGAGATTAGCTAGATGGTGGAGTTGTAGCCATTCAAATAATTGTACAAGTTTATATTTTCAGCAAATGAAAAACTTATGAATATTATGAATTAAATTAATTTTTGTGAATGAGCATTATTTGCGATTTTGATCTTCATGGACGTGACAGTGTTCTACCACCGACACTGCGGCGTAGGCTGGCTTAGACACGTCTCGTATCCTTTTAAAAAAAATGGGTGCGGGTCGTGACAAGTTTTTGTGATGGCCCATGCAGGTCAGTCTTCGCAAATCATGCGAACTCGTGATGGTACGTTAGTCGTACTATTGCGAGCCTGCGCCTAAGAAATGCTCATTCACAAGTAGGATTAAAATGATTTAGGAGAATAACTAGGATAAGGGTCCCTTAATTTTTTTGACTAATTGGGTAGTTAAGGTTGTTAGATAGGCCATGCTATTTTGAATTCAGATAACTTGCCCGATCTCTATAGAGACACTATTATTTTTGATATGACAATATGACCCCATGCAGATATGCTATTCACTTGGTAAGTTAGGCTTACCTAAAATTAAGGCTTTGAATCTTGATAAACTATTTTAAATTTTCTTTTACTTTATTAGATATAAACCTTATATCGTAAATTAGAATTGCCTATTTAAATTCTCTTTTGTTGTAAGGATTTAGTTTATAATTTCTGATTCTGCAATTCGTCTGCGAATCTCGAGGTAGATTGATTTGAGATTTTCCCTCAACCATAGAAATGCATATGAAATAAATACTAGAATGTTTGTATCTCTTTTGTCTTTAGTTATTTCATCCATATTAACTCCTTTATTTTAAATGTTGTGACTGATAGGACAAATACCTACGCTCTATTTTAGTCAACTTGTTTGAATCTCCAGAAGCCTATAAATTTTTACGGTTATAGTTAGAGAAATATTAGCTAACCCATAAAGTTTAGACAGCAGCGCACTGTCATCAATTATTTGAGAGTGGAGAATGTGGGTTCACTGCAGCCAGCAGCGCACTGGCGAGGCACAACCCACAGAATTGAAATCATTTCGAAGAATCATAGTCTATGGAACATTGCTAAGATTATGTTCTTGTCGACCTCTTTAGATCTTAGATACCTTTGTGCCAATATAGAGTAGAGTACCTGATAGCATATCGCCCCTGAATCACGGAACCAAGGGTTTGTCACAGCCAGAGTATACAGGCAAGGCATAATTCCCGGTGAAATGATTTCAGACGTGATTATAAGTTTAGGATGCTATAGAGGACAGGGACTGCCTTGTATGACCCTAAGATCCAAAGCCGATATTAGTGGAAGTTCTGTAAGTTGAGTAGCATATCTTCCAACCTAGCATTATGTGGTCCATGTGATCTATTGACGAGGTAATTGACCGACACTAATAAGTTACCAAGAATATAGAATCCAGAGTTCCATAACCCATTAGTTGACCAAGACCTTATGGACAGGAAGATTTTAGGAAGATTGTATAAGCAAGAACACAAGGTAATTTTTGATTCTCTCTAAACTCGAACTACTTGTATCTCTTTTCAAAAATCTCGCGTACTTGTATTTGACTATCTTGACCAACGCTGCTATTACAGTCTAGTTTTTGCAAGCTTTCTCTTTTACCGAGCTTGATTCAAGACATATGCTTATTGGGGACGCCCGCTAACATATTGTCTAATCAGAATCATTGTATTACGGTCTGATCAACCATGATGCATTTGGTTCACTCTTCATCTAATTATCCTACGTGGATTGAGATATATATGTCTCTAGGATCTCAACCGCGACTGCTTTGACAATTTCTCTTGAATTAAACATTCGTCGTTGAATCATGTAATTGTGTTCAGTGACATCTCTCTTGAACTCTTTATTGTTTTCGTCTTCACTGATTGGAAAGACGAAAGCTCATAATTGATAGATAGATACAGAGTATTTCCATGGCTATGATAGTTGTATATGCAAGTATAGCTACCATCGGCCAGTCCAGTGACAGGAACCTTGCCACCATATCCTAGCCTCTAAGGTGGGTAGACCGCATGCCTTCTAAAATTTTAGGATATACCAGGACTGCCGAGTGATTAGAATAATTTCCATTATGATGATTATTAGTGCCCTTGGACTCCCACTTTTCATTTAGATCCTTTTGTGTCCCCGGTCGTGTCATTAATATTCGGAGCACGAGACCAACTGTTACCTTCCAACAGATTTCACATGCAAGATCTAGACGAGTCCACCTTCATCCAGGTATATCATGTCCCACTTAAACCCGTCCCCTTGTACTCTATTTTTGAGGTACGACTTTCAGGACAAAAAGATTAGCTATAACTCTTACCATAGAAACCGTATACCTTCCGATTTCCACTAAGAGCCTCAACCTTGACTCAGTTCCTTTGACCCAATATATGGTGGCGATCTACTCGAAGCCCATTATGCACACGCCACTAGTGTGCCACTTGATTGAGGCCTCATGTGCTACTTAAACACAAAAGTCACTGAAGGCGCATTTTGGGCTTTAGGAACCTAGCTAACCAACCTGACTAGCAATTAGCTCCACCACTTGGGTGGAAACCTATTCTAGGGCACACTAACCTAGTAGAAATAGTTTATCTTGAGATCTCGTTCAGTCCATATAGATTGAGATCCAAGGTTCATCCAACCAACTAGTGATGTCCAAATAGAAAATCCATTAAGACTCAGTAAAACCCATCCATGCATACCACCACATTCAGACTAGAAAACCAAACTATTTGAACCAGGTCCCTGTATCTAATATGTAACCTCCACCCCTTAGAATGTGAATCCATTCGTAACCTTTATCCCATCTACCTGAAAGTCACGATACGGTCTTGTACTGCATTCATATTCTTTGCTCATGCATTTTAATAACCGCGGATAGATCACAATCTTGATTTTCCTAAATTTCGTTCTATTATGGAACCTTGTTTAGAATTTCAAAAATAGGATTTCTGTATTACACAGATTATAAGCCCCTCTAAGAAGCGAAGGGTTCTTCGAGTTAGCAAGTGATGGGACTAGAGTAGCCCAATTTGCAAATAAGGCAGTGGTTCATAAACTCTCTTTCTATCTGTAATATTGGATACTCTCTTGAAACGTTATATTTGCTCTCGATAATTATTCTATATTTTCCCGTCCTTCCTATTTCGAAGCAACGAATGGCCAAGCTTATTAGAATCTATCAATATTCTTAGTTACTTGTGTAAATTATTGCTTGTTAAATTTTGGGTTGCTTGATAAATAGGAGAAGATTATAGATGATATATGCCCTAGATATCTATTGGTAGTAATTTTAGCAATTAGTTGAAAGATTATAAAGTTTTAGCGACAAGAGATTCGATAGAGTAGTGTGACCAAAGGTGGGTAGAAGTCCTCAAGTATTCGGAGTTACGAAATGGCTATGAGGAGGATATAAATATTTTGAGAAATTAAAATTTGAGGATATTGTGGTAATAGTGGATTTATCCTTTTAATTTTATGTTTGAATTTTTGGCATGTTTGTGAGTTAGAATTTCGAGGACAAAATTATTTTAAAGGTGGGTAGATTTGTAGCTCCCCTTCCCGAAAATTTTAAAATATTTTATTTTATTTATTTTTATTTAAATGATGATTTTATATTATTATAAATAATTATTTAGTTAATTATTACGGCAGATGATTTTTTAATCATGATTAAATTTGAAGTACAAAGTGACTAGAAACCATGGCACTGATAGTGCAGTAGCGTGCTTCGACCAGTGTATTATCCTTGGTAGGGAAGACCCAGCCATAGGTGTGCTCTAACTAGGAAAACCAAGCTAAGTTGCGACCTAACTCCGAGAAATAGTTAAATGGTTAATTATTTATGTTATTAAATATTAAGAGATCTGGTTGTACCAAATCAGTATGGATTGGACTCGAACCGAGCCCAAGCCCATGTAGTCATGCGGGATGTCCTATGACATTCGTTTTGATGTACCTTGGTGTGATGGTGTCGAATTCCGTTTTAATTATCTGATGAATATTTTCTAAGTATTCTTAATTAAATATTATAAATACCATTATTAGTTTATTAAATTTAATATTATTATTATCATTATTTTAATGGTAGTATTATTTTATATTAGTTTATTGACTAACAAATATTATATATGTATGTATTTATATGTATATAAATGTATACGTGTATATATATGTGTATATGTGAATATATGGATATAAGTAGATAAATATACATATAGGTATATACGTGCATAAATATATAAATATATTTATATAAGTGTACATGTGAAGATATATATATAAATATCATATATGTACGTATGTGCATGTATATATAAATATATAAAGGTATACTGTGTGTATATATATATAGATACATATATATATATACATATATATATATACATATATATATATATATATATATATATATATATATATATATATATATATATATATATATATATATACAATAGTGGTTAAATAGAAATAAATAGAAAAAGAAAACAGAAAAAAAAAAACAAAGAGATGGGGGGAGCAGCACAGCCCAACTGGACCGGCCAGCTCCCCAGCCCGAGTCCTAATAAACCCCCATCGAATAGCATAGCTAGGCCTTAGCCCCATGACACAGCCCAACGAAATCCTCCTCCTTTCGTTTGCAACAGAACCATATATAGATGAACGCGAGAGAAGGATCGAAGGAGAAGTCATCCAAAACCCTAACTCCTAGACAACGGCGACACCCTCTTCACGCCCTGGGCGGCCACCAGGAGCCGTGCGTGCGCGCGCCAGCGCCATCGCGGACGGCCGTCGGCCGGCGACCAGGGCCGCTCGCGCGCGCGCACAAACGCGGAGCACAGCAGCAGGCGCAGAGTTTAAGCCTACTTCGGAGTAACGATTCGTCGCCTCCAGTGGATCATTTAGCGAGCCGTTCAATCTGGTATGAACTTGGTATAACCATCTCTAATTCCTTTTAATTTTTTTAAATTCTAGTGGACCGAAACTCGAGATAAATCGAGTTGAACTTGCCGAAAATCCCGTCAAAACAGGACATATATGACAGTCCCGACACCCAATTTAGGAGGTTATTTCCTGTCGAACGATCAACAGTTTTGAGAAACTAATTGAACAGTATTTTAGACAACCTAACAGGGATTAAAACCTCATTATTAGTTTTGATTCAAGTGGTTTATACAGGAATTTAAATCAGTTTAAAAATCAGGAAAAACCTGTTTTCAAAATCGTGAAAATTCAAGAAAATGCTCGATACGACGTGCGTCCCGTCATTCTGGGCGACATGGTCGTGAACTGAAGGCATCGAAAGGTGCGTAACGGCTTCGTGGTCGTGTGGGCTTTGACAGAATTCAAATTGGTCGCGTGTGCGCAACGAATTTGATGCGTATCCGTCGAAATTCACCGTATCGTGCACTTTGCAAATTCTCTAATTACTTTGTGCACGCTCGTCAGATCGAGACGAAACTTGCGCCAACAGGACCGTATCATTTTTTTGATCCTGTATGCCAAGTTTGGTCCAATTCCGAGACAGTTGATAAAATCACCGTTTTGTGGGCTCTACGGTCCCACTCAACGGGCGATTTTGTGCACGGCCCGCCGGAATCCAACTCTGGACATACGGTTGGGTTCGTATCGGAAATCTGGATCCGTAGACATATAGTTTGACGACTTTAGATACCGTTGACTCTGGCACGCTTTTCGGTGCAAAGCGGGTCCAACGGCGGACACCGTTTTGATCCGAAATTATTGTTTTGCCCCTGTTTCCAGAATTGGACTTAAGGACAAGCAATCCTAACTATTTTGACTATTTTGAGAACATTGGTAATATTTATTTCAGCTTTTGGGGACTGTTGTACGGGTTTTGACTATTGTGGCACAGTGAGTAGTCAGATTGTCGGTTTCACCAGCAAATGACCACAGGCGAGTATAGTTTATTGTCTGCATTTCGATATTGATCTTTACTATATTTCATTGATTAGTCATTGGTTATGTGATTTTATACTCTATTATAAATTGTTGAGTCGGGAATGAGAAGTACCAAGGATGTGTGATCCGACCGTAGACCGTATTTATTTTCATGCAGTATATCTCGTAGACCGTGTTTATTTTCATGCAGTAGATCTCGTAGACCGTGTTTATTTTCATGCAGTAGATCTCGTAGACCGTATTTATTTTTATGCAGTAGATCTCGTAGACATTATTTATTTTTATGCAGTAGATCTCGTAGACATTGTTTATTTTATTGCAGTAGATCTCGTAGACATTGTTTAATTTTTGCAAGTAGATCTCGTAGACTGTATTTATTTTTCATGCAAGTAGACCTCGTAGACCATGCGGTGTAGTGGCCCAGACTAATCACATATCAAAGGTACTTCTAACAATTGGAAAAAGTATTTTGTGTCTATTTATTGCTATTGGTTTTCCGTATTTACTGTTTATTTTCAAAACTCATGATTAATGTCAAACATTTGTTTTATAGTCATTTTCTGTATTCAAAGTTGCATTCAGTGAATTGCGCTCGTTCCATTCCTGACTGGAAACCATATTTTTCAGGTTAGCCGTGGATTCATTTAGCATGGAAGATACGGGGGTACTTGCAGACAAAAGCCTAGAGATTAGCTAGATGGTAGAGTTGTAGCCATTCAAATAATTATACAAGTTTATATTTTCAGCAAATGAAAAACTTGTGAATATTATGAATTAAATTAATTTTTGTGAATGAGCATTATTTGCGACTTTGATCGTCATGGCCGTGAAGCGTTCTACCGCCGACACTGCGGCGTAGGCTGGCTTGGACACGTCTCGTATCCGTTTAAAAAAAATGGGTGCGGGTCATGACATTCATCAACAATGAATCAGCATCCAGCTCCTTCCTTCCAGGCAGTATAATCTCCAGTCCAAGCTTCTCGATGTCCTCTAGTAGGTGCCGCTCCTTGGTCAAAAATATCGCCATAGGGTATCGACTAAGTGCATCTGCGAGCACATTAGCCTTACCCGGGTGGTACGGTAGATCGATGTCAAAATCCTTCATCAGCTCCAGCCATCTTCTTTGCCTCATGTTCAGCTCCTTCTGAGTGAAAACATACTTCAGACTTTTGTGGTCTGTATATATTTCCACTCTCTCCCTCTCCAAATAGATATAGCTTCAAAGCGAAGATGACTGCCGCAGGATCCAGATCATGTGTGGGATAGTTCTTCTCATGAGTCCGTAATTACCTAGATGCATAAGCAATCACTTTTCCATGTTGTTGAAAAACGCAACCCAGTCCTTTACCTGAGGCATCACTGTAGATTGAGAAACCACCAGTTCCTGCGGGTAGCGCAAGGATTAGTGTAGTGGTAAGTCTCTTCTTCAGCTCCTCAAATGATGCCTAGCAATCTTTCGTCCAGATGAACTCTTCATTCTTCCGAGTGAGCTTCGTCCTCGGCTCAGCAATTCTGGCAAAATCCTTTACGAACTTCCGGTAGTAGCCAGCCAAGCCCAAGAAACTCCTGATTTCAGCAACTGAGCTTGGGGCAGACCACTTCTCAACAGCGGCTATCTTCTTCGGATCCACCGAAATTCCTTCTCATGTGACAACATGGCCAAGAAAATTCACCTTGTCTAGAAAGAATTCCCATTTAGAAAGCTTACCATAAAGCTTCTTCTTCCTCAAAGTTTTCAGAACTTTTCTGAGGTGCTCTTCGTGCTCCTCTTCCGTCTTTGAATAGATCAGAATGTCATCGATGAAGACAACGACAATTTGATCTAGGTATTCATGGAAAACCTTGTTCATAAGGTTCATGAACACCGCATGAGCATTCGTCAGTCCAAATGGCATGACCAAGAATTCAAACTGCCCATACTTGGTGTTGAATGCCGTCTTGGGAATATCTTCCTTCCTGACCCTGATCTGATGGTAGCCAGATCTAAGATCAATCTTCGAAAACATCTTGGCTCCGCTCAATTGATCAAATAGGTCATCGATCCGGGACAGAGGGTACTTGTTCTTGATAGTGATATTGTTCAGTGCCCGATAGTCGATGCACGTCCGTACTGTTCCGTCCTTCTTGGGCACAAACAAGACAGGTGCTCCCCAGGGTGAATCTCCGTTTCGAATGAATCCCAGAGCCTACAGTTCATTGATCTGGTCCTTCATCTCCTTGGCCTCCTTTAGGTTGACTCTATAGCATCCCTTAGAAATAGGGGGAGAGCCGGGGACTAGGTCAATGGTGATCTCTATGTCTCGATCTGGGGGTAATCCAGGAAGACTATCAGGGAAGACATCTACCATAAAGGTGTAACTAAGAATTTTATTCATGTGGAGAATTACAGCAAAAACTCTCATGATTGATCTAAGGACATCCTGTTACAACTTCTTATAACAATAGATAATGCTATTCAGCAGTCCTAGGTACTATTCTTTATGGTTCTGGCTCTTGCATGAGCAGTCTCCAACTGCTTCATCTTCTATGAACCTCGAGTCTGCATCATGCCTTATTGTAGGAGGCAAGGTCTGCTGGATAGGAAGAGAGTTCCTAGGTTGTGGCCTAACAGGTGTTGCTGGGATATGTGCTCTGGTTTGATGGAAAGATAAGGGGCAGTCCTTTATCCGATGTTCAACTGATCCACATGCCAAACATTTCTCCAATCTCTTGCGACAAATATTGGCTTGGTGACCAAGCCTTTTACAGTAGTCACAAACCAATAGCTTCTTACGATATGACTGCCGGATAGGGCTCAAATATCTTCTAGATTCAGGGGTATCCCTCCTAGGACGAGGTTCCGCTCCAACTTGGTTTAAGATAGCTAAGGCTACATCATTGACGTTCTTTATGACTTCTTTCGTGATATTCATCTGTTCCTGCTGGGCTTCAGCTTGATCCTTCTAGAACTCCAGGATTTCTTGAAATAGGGCAACCATTTGGGAGGTGTTTGCTGGTACTGGTGGAGCAACAGGAATGGATACTTCACCAAGGAAATGCAACTCAGTTTGAGAAGAGGTAGGAATCGCCAGTGTAGTGAAAACTTCACTGGATGCATTATGGGGACGGTCAATCAGCTGTTAGGGAATAAACCCTGAACTTGGTTGAGAAGATGGGGCATGATCCGAAGATGACACCTCATCGCCAGCAGGATTGGTCTTGTCAATGGCCATTCTCTGGAAGGTTTAGGATGCAAACATAAGCAAGGTATCCTACCAGTCTATAATCAAACAAAAATATTTATGTATAATATTCGGACCTATGTTGTGACAAATCAATGTTCTAGTGTTCTAATTGTTTCTAGGTATATTTTCCTAAGTTGTTGAGACCTGCATGGGCCACCACTAAAAATATGTCACGACCCGATCCCAAATAATTGGATCGAACCGAATCATGCCCATCCTGCACCGTTGTTGAGACGGCGGCAGTAAGCTGTATCCACTATTGCAGGTAATCACAACAACATCTAAATATTTGTCACAACTCAATATTCGGAAATTTAAAACTTTATTCAACATTTGAAAAGTACAACCGGAATAGAAAGACTGAAATAAAATGTGGAATTCAAATTATCAAAATTCTAAAACAACCAATCTGGAAACAGAAAATATAGCTAAGCGTTCGGCTCATCGGCCTCAGGTCCTGCGTCCTCCAAAGGGGACTCTGGCAACACCACGGGATACAGAACCGGGTCATAATAGCTGTTGTATAACAGCTCAGCATCCTCAAAATCCCCTAAAAATGTTATCTCCAGTCAGGAGGGAGCAAAGTACAATTCATGATAATCTAACAATTAAAATAATAATAGAATCATGCACTTTTAAACAATTTGAAAATAAACAGTTCTCCAGCAGTTAAAACATTGTGATGTGAATAGGCAATGAATATGACCGACTTGGGTTGTACAGTGAATGATATGGCTTATCTCCGTGTGTATAAGGGGTAAGCTAATACAGTTCTAAATTATTACTTTGGATGTGGTCATACTCATTACACTACTCCCCCAGTCCCCAAACAGTTACAGTAGTTACAGTAGTTACAGTTAGTGCTCTCAGAGAGAGTTTCGTGTTGCATCGTGATTTAAACTTGCAATAAAAGAATTATTAAATAATTGTAAACTAACACAAAATTTACTTGCCTTTGTTTACGACTGGAAACGGTGTTGGTTCCGGGAAGATGCTAGGTTCGTCTTCGAGATCCTACAGTTGGAGAACTTGACTTAGAACCATTGAAACCAAGCTAGATGTGCTAGTTGCAATCTCTAGTAGCAGGTCCTAGTCAGATTTTAAGTTTGTTTATTCTACTGCTAACGGTTTACGACGCGTACTACGTTGGTTCTTCATTTAGTCGGATAGCCAGTTTCTGGTTTTACTTGGAAAAATCGTAGTTACCGGTTAATTCGCAAAACTTTGTATTTTTAATATTATATATATATAACTACATTTTCTTTCAACGATAAAACGTGGGTTTTGTTAATTATAAATATTTTAATCAAGTTATTTTATCGTGAGAAATCCTTATTAATTTATATAAAATATTTATCAGTCATTTTGTTACGAAGCGCCTAATAATATAAATGATAAAACCATCCAGAAAATTAAAGCAAAAATAACCCAGAAAATAAATGAAAAACCTAGACTACGCAATACAGGGGCACAGCTGTCAGAATAGGAATCTGGGCTTATGCCCTTACAAATTACTGAATTTAAATAAGAAATAGACCTGGGATAGTCCTGAAATCTCTCCTACAATTTAATTATAAATAAAACTAATAATTAAAATAAATTTAATAGTGAGTCTCAGATATTGGTCCAATCGTCATATAGGCTAATGCCTCAACGTCCGGGCGAAACCGGTTTCGTTTGCACTTAGCCAGGGCCCATTGACCAATACGGTCGTCGCCCAAAAAATCCAAAATAATATTCTTTTCCGAAAAACTATTTTAAAAATTATATAATTAAATTTTATAGAAAAATCCGGCAGCACTTCCTCTATTTTCGGTCAACCCAAAAACTGGAAAGTGTGCCATAATCACCATTTATAAAAAGTCCCAAAACAGGGAACACCCAGAATTCAACTTCCAAACCATTTTACACCACAATTAAAATTCACAGAATAATTCCCAAATCTTAATCGGAAACCCGCAATATAGTTTCGGGAATTCCCGAAATAAATTCGGAAATCACAGCGCCTAAAATCCAGAAAATATATTTCGAAAAGGTCCGAAATAAACACAGAATATCACAGAACATCTCCGAAAATTCCGGAGTTACGACGTCGCTAAAAAACCGAATTCCCGGGAGGGAATCGGGGACCAATTTCATCATTGACTACCGAAATGGGACGGGACAGAGGAGTTATACCTTGGATTGCTCGGCTAGAGCTCTCAGATGAAATTTATAGAATGATAATCGCGGACAGCAAGTCGGGAAAACCCGGGACAGCGCTGTTCGGAACAGCAAAGGCACGGGAGACCCGCGGAAACCACGCCGGAGGGGCGCTGGTCCAGAAGGGGGCCTGGCTCGGGGAGGTCCGCACGGCAGAGGGGTGCAGCGCCGGGGAGCGGCGCCGGAGCTCGGGGGTCCGGCTGGAGACGCGCACCGGAGAGGGCGGAGCCGCGGGCGCGCGGACACGGGTCCGGCAGGGGCGCGGGGAAGCCGGGGAGGCGCGCGGTCGGGAACGGCGGGCGGCGCCGGCAGGGGAGGGCGGCCGCAGCTTGGACTGTGAGGGGGTGGCCGCGGGTCGCGGTGCCGGAGGGTGCGGCTGGAACTCAGGAGAGACTCGATTGGGCCTCGGCTAGCTCCTGAGAAGTGAGGAATGAGAATGAATGAGGGAGAGGAGAATGAGAAGTGAGAGTTTTTGAAAGGGAAGTGGTGGGTTTTCTTTTGTGGTGGGGAGGGAATGGAGGAGAGAGAAGTGAGGAGAGTGGGGAAGGTGGTTGAGAAAGGAATGAGGAGAGGAGACCCATTTGTGGGGTTTGTCTCCTGGAGGAAGGAAAACCGGGTCGGGTCGGGTTGCGGGTGCGGGTTTGGGTAGTTTAAGTTTTAGCCCAAAAATGCTTTTGTGTATATAAAAAAAATATTAATTTTAAGATTCCAGTTGGATTCGGGCTCGGGTCTCGCAAACAAAATCCCAGTTATTATTTATTTGAAAATAGTTTTGAACCCACAATATAATAAGAATATTATCTAATAATAATAATAAATAATAGTAATAATAATATATTCCTAATAATGCATAATTGAACTAAAATTACACTAGCAATCCAATAAATCCTAAAATCTGGGTTTCACAAAAATTATAATATCTCAAAAGAAAATGATATTTATAACAAGATTATTTCAATTATTAAACAAAGTAAGCCCCGACTTTTCTTCTCTACAATCTTTCTCAAATTAAGTTCATATGATCATTTTTCGTGTCTTATAAAGAGCATACATATTTCATGTAATTATAATTTGTGTGAAAGAAACTCTACTTTTTAGAACCAAAATAATTATCTATCCTTTATGACTTCTTTATTAGTCGTGAAAGAATCGGGAAAGAGAGATCTTGTCCATCTACCTTAGGTGGAACGCCTTGTTGTCCCAACAAGAGAGCTCATACTGAAATCTTTTCTCTTATTCGAGCCAGCAAACCAATATATATGGTAACATAATACCACACCTAGGAGCGGGACATTACCGCACAATTGTTATTTTACCATAAATAGTCCAGAATTATGTGTCATCAGTGATCGTCATATAGTTATAGGCTGCATGCTAATAACAATTATTTTGCAGGCCTAACCAGTTGATGCAGGGACTGACTCTTGACACCTATATGATGAACTTTAATATTGCTTTGTAGAGATGCGAAAAAATATAGAATTGTAATTTGGTATGTTAATCTTTATTTTGCAGGAAGAGGTGGTGGTCTTGGGTAAGACTCACTATGTCAGCGACATATTTATGCTTCATGGCTGTGTTACGAAATTTGTTAGCTGGCGTTAGAGAAAGTAGAATGATCACATAATAATTTTATTTGTTCTCACACGATTACTATGTTGATTTATGTGAGTCGTGTTGATACTGCTTGACAGTGTTTCAATGTGCTGACCCACGTTTCCATATGTGTGAAGAATTACTTGGACAATATTAGACTTCCGGAACTATTCGACAAGATGAAGCTTTCTTTCAAGAATATTATCTATTGTTAGGAAAGACATAATGTAACGAGTTCATTGTATTAATTGATTCTGGGCCGGCCCTGAGCAATTGGGGGCCCAAGGCAAAATTTTCTAAATGGGTCTCGTACATAATGTAAAAAAAAAGTCTAAATAGAATAAAATTTTGTTGTAGTTAAGATTTGAACCAATAACCTCTTAAATAAAAGTCTAGCATTATAACCACTACACTACAATACTTTTTGTTGAAAAAAGACATATGATACATACTAGTTCTATTATAGACAGTTCTATGTTGGTGCCCCCTTTCGTGAGGGGGCCCTGTGCCGTCGTCGGGCCTGCCCTGGGCCAGGGCCGCCCTGAATTGATTGGTCTTTGAGATTTAGCTCAGACTTGTCCGAACATAGGCCGGCTTGGACTTTGACCGGACATAGGCCGGGGCCTAGCACGACTTTGACCGGATAGATTCCAGGCCAATTTTCGAACTGTTGGGCCCACTGAACACCTTGACCTGTTGATAACTTCAATATGTCTTCATCTTCCTCCTTTCCTCAATTCCTTTGAGCCCCATCCCTCCATCCAAGCCATTTCCGGGTCAAACGGGACTCATCTCACCTACCGGAAGAGTTTCGTTCACGTGCATGGACGCAATCCATGACTCCACGATGACCACGACGTGGACAACTAAGTTTGATGAGAACAATGTGCACCGTCACATAAAATAGAGAGATAGAGAAGAGCCAACCACACAAGAAACATCTACATATAAGACTTTTGGGAGAAAGAACAATGAAACAAGGAAAAGACTTTGTATGCATTTAACATTAACACCTAAACCCACAGTTTACCAACATTTATAGGACGTATTTGTTTTTAACACAACCTTACTTTACGAAACAAAACCAAATATAATTTGTATGATCACATTTTACTTAAAAATTAATTTAGTTGGGCTTGTTGCTACTGGTTACTGTTGCTGTTGTTGCTGATGCCGGATGTTTGATTGCCGCTGCCGCCTTTGCTTCCGATGATCGAAGTGATGGCGGCCGCGAGCGCAGCCGTGAAGTTCGGGTCAGCTGTGATCGCAGCTGTCGCAGCGCTGACCGTGTCGGCCAGCAATGACGGCGGCGCCGCCGTCGGCACAATCGCGTGTTGGAACTTTACAGCATCCGCAACTGCAGACGAGTGAAGCCCTGAAAATTTGGACTGGCTGCCGAGGGTCTTGCCAAACACCTGCGGCAGAGAAGGTGGCTGCATCGGTACGCCTCCAAAACCGGCTCCAACACCGTTCGGGAAGTTCATCTGGAACTGCGACGACTGCGGTGGTCTCTGGAACTGGAGGGGGGTCGGAGAGTGGGTGAGGTCTAATGTAACAGTAGGAAACGGCGCGGAAGCTGAAATAGTAGCCATGCTCGACGAGCAAGGCAGCATGGTTCTGGTCAGGAAGTCGGAGTTCATCAGCCCGTTGGCGCTTGACATGGAGCCCGACAGAAGCATCGAAGCCGCTGCCGAGGTTGTAGATGCCATCGCCATGGCTGCCGGAGGCAGTGGATGGTTGTGGTTGCCCTCGTATGTCGTTATCAAGATTGTTCGATCGTCGGCACATCTTTGAACCTATTGCCACAGCAAAATTAAGCGCAGATAATCAGTCGGATTGAACTACTTAACAGATGACTGAACCAAATTGGGACAACCCGTTCTTACTTGTTTACGAACCGGACAACCGGTCGCCATGGTGCACCGGTAGTAAGCCCGAGGGCACGGGTTCCCTTTGGCCATCTTCTGTCCGTACTTCCTCCATTGGCAACCGTCAGTGATCTAACATAATTCATCACCAAAATTCGTAAGAAAATGATTTCAGTTGTGATAATTATGTATACAAATTAATTAATTATATTCAATTTACCATGGGAGCTTCTGATCGAGCTCGAACTGACACACGAGCTTTCCTCATGGTGGCTTCTTGCGCTTGTTCGGGACTCTTTGAGTCGACTACCTTGGTCTGACTTTTGGGCACCCAGCCTTGTGATCCCTGGTCCGGGCTATCCTCCCTAGCAAATCCTCTCCCTCCACCGCTGACAATGCTACTAGTCTTCTTTAGGTGATAATCTACTATCGACGACTCAACATTGTTCGTCGGGGACAGGGACCGGTCGGACGAAGAGTTCGAAGGCTCGTCGGCGTCGGCGTCCGCCGACATGCCCACCAGGCGCCCTAGATCCATGAACTGTCTCGGCAGGAGAGGTATTCCGCTGTCGTGCTGTTTAACTTCCATTTTTTCGTCGGCAGCAGCCTAGATAAATTTTATCAAATCAATTAGCATAATATATCAAAACTTGACATGGTTGATTTCTAGCAATTAAATTAGAATTCTCAATCAAGTCACCTCGTCTCCATTCCGCTGGCTCCGCTGCTGCATCAGTGCGACGAGATGCATCTGGAGGCTGTTATAGTTGCTGGTCACCTGGTTGAGCATGCCCCTCAGCCTCTGGTTCTCTTCGTTCACCCGATACAACTCGGCTCGTATCAACACCAACTGCTAAACAAAACAATTAAGTTTGCGAACGGATTTGTTTAATAATATTTCACAAATTTACAATTCAATCACAATTGTACATAATTCATAGACTGATCGACCGATCTGCTAGCTACGTTACGTTACGTACCTCGTTCTTGTTCTCTTTGTCGTCGTCTTCGTTGCGCGACAGACCGTCGTCCACGGTCGACTGGTCGCTGCCCGTATTCGCGGTTAGCAGACGTAAACCAGTCTGTACGAATCACAAATTATCGGTTAGTGAATTATGAAGAGAGTACATGAGTATCAAGAAACATGCAATATTAATACTAACGTTGACGGTGAAATCTTCCTTCTTGATACCGAGGCTAGCCGGCTGCACCTTGTCTGCGACCGCGACAGCACAGGCCTTCTTCTCGACCGGAAAGAAGTCCATCTCCGCGACACGTCCGGCATCGTTGCTGCTGCGACAGCTGAGGGTGAAGTGATCGAAGTCCACGGATTGCTTCCTCTTGTGCAATTGGCTAGCGAGTGTCGTGTCCAAGCTGAGTCGACCACCACCACTGCTGTTCTCGTCCATGTCACAATATTTTGTTTGTTATAGACAAAGAAAAGAGAGAGAGAGGGAGAGAGAGATTGGTTAGAGAGGAGAAGGGAGGGAGTTGCGAAGTGTGAAGTCTTTTATTTATTGGTGAGATTGGCGAGGGGGAGGGAGTGACATCAGACGGTGCGTCAAGTGGACAGCTGGCGAGATCCTAGTGGTGGTGTTGGCCCACACGCTTATTACTAGCGGGTCGGATTCTATAATCTAGAGTTTGGCTTTGGATTTATCCGAAACAATCGTGTAGTACGTGACATGTATTTTACTTGATTGTTATGTGTGCCAAGAATTTGGATTCCATGCTTAAAACCAAAAACAAATAACTCCTAAGATTAACAATTAATATTGTTAATTATCCAGTTTAACAATAATTTTTTTTGGGATAAACATTCTCCACTTGTCGCATATGTTGCAAGAACCAAAACTACATATTGTCTTCTCCAAACGATGAAATGTCAATGATTCATGTATGGCTTGATGCAATTTGGATGAGGAATCATCGAGAATATCTCAACCAATCGAACATGTCCGATAACTATTTCTTCAAATAGCTAACAAACACCTGAAATTATTTTCTAATATTTGTTACATATAATATTTGTTGTTATATACATATTCTATTTACATATAAATGATATTGTTGGATCTATAAATCTATTGTCTGAAATAAACTAGTTAGCGAGGAATATTAGTTTAAACTTTTGTTCTTATAAGTTTAAATATATATTATTTATAAACCGTCAATAATTCTGGTATATTTTACTAAATGATCACTGAAATAGTGTTTCCATGACGGATAGTAAAAACCGTCAACGAAATATCTTTTGTTGGTCGTATTGTCTTTTGTTGATTTTTCAATACTACCATCAACAAATACACTATCAAGAAAGATTATTTTCTTGTAGTGTTAGTTTAAAGAAAGAATAATAAAAAAAATTAATAATGTAATAAATATTGTCATATCATCAAAGATGTGGTAATTAGGAGAAGAAAAAAGTTGATGTAACATTTATTGTACTAACTTTACTGTAACCGAACATCGAAAAATGATGAAACTAAATTTATTTTCTATGCAAAATAGAAAGTTTTGTTTGCATATGCCTAATTCATAAAAAAAAAAAAAATGTAAGAGGGGATGGAAAGAAGGAAGGAAGGAAGGAAGGAAGGAAGAGACAATATTATTAGAAAAATAACCTACCAAAAAGTTACTGTATTTTTTATTTTCTTAAATGTTTATCACAAGTAAATACAAAATTATTGACATTTTTTTCTTTATGCTTTTGGAGAACTACATAATAGAGAGAGCTGAACTCAGAGTAATTCTTATGGTTATAGGAAAAAAAAACGTAAGATTCTGACTCGTTGACAAAAAAATCAATAATTTGCTATACAATTTTGTGCCTAACATTGTGAACATAAGAAAAAAGAAGGCCAATATGTAAAACAGAATTACTATTTTGACCGTCATGGAACTAGTCCATGGCCACGCAGCTCGTCAGTATTAATCCTCCAGTCAGTAGCGAACCAACGTTAGTGAAAGAATCAATGGCTTACCCTCACACGGACACAAGAGCACGGACTAGTTGGGCGGAAGTTCAAAATAGCTTTCCTATGTGAAATGACCCTTCCCAACAAACAAACAACCCCCTCCTATTGCACTTCCGGGTTACACGTCAACACACTTGACTGGACCCTTACACTTAGTAGTGGGTCCCA
>JANAVB010021797.1:11002452-11087452 GCA_029216955.1 Iris pallida | reverse complement strand
TACTTAAAACGATAGAAGAAAAGATGATTTTGACAGCGATCACGAAAAAAGTCTGACTATCTGACTTGCCTCTTGGTATCTAGTATATGATTTTTTATATATATCATATAACAAAAGTGGCTAAAATGATTAGAATGAGTCTGCTGGACAGTTATTCATAATTGATCTTACATACATTAAATAGTATGAAAAATTGATGCCTCCAAAAATTTTAGTCTGAAACAACCGTCTCATAAGCCTCGTAAGCCTCGTATCAAGTCCGGACTTGAATGACCCACACTGGTCATTTTAGTGACAAGACCCCACCCAACAGAAGTCCAAAATTATTCTGTGTTGGGATAAAATCCAAACATACATAAAGGATAGGATATATTAGTATATAAATATATGACACTCAATAATAATTAAAAATGACTAGATACAGTAGAAACTCTATAAATTAATACTCGATTATTTAATAAACTCTCTAAGATAATATTTTTGGCCGGTCCCGACTCGGGGATAGGGTGCTAAATTAATAATTCGCTAAAATTATAAGATAATACATTTTTGATAATTTCTTCAGACCCCATATAAAATATAAATTAATAATTCCTTATATATAGCATATTACATGAATGATTTATGAAGGTTTCTTGAAAAATGACTCAAGAATTGAAGGTTTCTTGAAAATATTTTTAATGTCCATAAAGTGATACACTGAACACAAGAAGCATAATAAGGTGGGAGATTGAAGGTTTCTTTCAAATTGGGCCCTTCATTTGATATACACATGCATTGTATACAATAATTAAGTGGAAGCTTGAAAGGTGTTTGTAAACTACGTAAGTATTTTACTATAAATTAATAAAATATTAATTAATATATAAATTAATAATTATTAATTTATCGATTAATTAATAACTCTTTTAATTAATAAATTTTGGTGGTCCCAAGTGTATTATTTTATAGAGTTTCTACTGTATTAGGTGTCGAGATAACATTCTTACTAGTAAGATACGATATTGGTAATTATTAGGTTAAGGTTTCGTCATGTTTTTCTACTTTGGCATATTTTGATTTTGTGCAGTGGTACAAATTTTAACGAGTGTAGATTAACAGTGTAGGATTGACTTTGGATATTTCTTGTGCAACTTGGATAGAGGGCACTGAGATATAAACTCTGAAAGAACTAGAATTTGATCATTGTTTCACATCTACGGGCAAAGGACAATTTGATGTAGATAGTTTCTCTCCTAGTAGCCCGGTATCATGTCGATAATTATGAGTTCAACAATATTTCTCTTCTTTTATATATATCTATTCTACAATATAATAGGAAAACTTGGATGGTGAAAATTTTGAATTCCGAAAATATCCTTGCATATCTATGATAATTAAAAATTGTTCATTAATTTTAATAAAGACAACTTAATAATTAAGAAGACTAACCTTTGGTCTTCCTAAGTTAATTAAAAGAATGTTAAAATACGTGCAAGACACGTTCACATATGCTAGTATATATATATATATATATATATATATATATATATATATATATATATATATATATATATATATATATATGAGGAAAATGTACCTAAGGTCGACCTTAGGTAAGTTACCTAAGGTCGACCTCATTTTCCTCACTTTACAACATTTTTTTCTTGAATTTTTTTTTATGGGATTCATCTACACCTTATTGATTGGCAACATACCAAATTTCAAGAAAAAATAATATTGTTTAGCCCCCTATCTGTCCCTTGCAAAATCGACGATCTAAAACTTTGCTGCTACACCGTCGATTTTGCACCTTATTGATAGGGGGCTAAACAATATTATTTTTTCTTGAAATTTGGTATGTTGCCAATCAATAAGGTGTAGATGAATCCCATAAAAAAAAATTCAAGAAAAAATGTTGTAAAGTGAGGAAAATGAGGTCGACCTTAGGTACATTTTCCTATATATATATATATATATATATATATATATATATATATATATATATATATATATATATATATATATATATATATATATACTGGTTTTTTTTTTTTTTTTTTTTCTGTTAGTGACTGATTAGCAAACATTACTTTTGAGGTTAATTATTATTTGGGGAACATGACCATAAAAGTATTTTTTTTCTTTTTTTTTGAGATGTCCGAAATTATGTATGAAATTGTGTACACGCCTCCGTGATTCGATCCATTGATCTTCTATCATCCAGTCAGAATTTTCTCTCTCTTTTCTCGATAACCTCATGATGGATCAAGAAACTAAAATTGGGATGGACTATATACATTGAATTAGGGAGGGCTAACCCATATAACATAAATCAAAAATTAAAAAAATATATTAAAAAAAAGAGTAAAAGAAAATTTGGGATATGCTGGAGCCCACGTTACCTTATGGATGGATCCGCTCATGGGATCACTCGAGTTCGACAATATGGCCAATGGTAAGTTGTGCTTAGAAAACTATTGTTTATAACTTACCTCTACGCCTGTTTCCACTTTCCAAACACTTTGATTCATGAACAACAAAATTATACATGTTAGGATGTCAACGGAAATCTTTTGAGGTTCTAAGAGTGATTAACCTCTAATTTTGTCTCTTGTGCTGTTGGACTATATCCTTTATGAGTACTCTTTTTATATTGGACCAACAACTAACTTTGGATTAATATATTGGAAGGACCTCGCCCTTGAACTCCCCGTAGCATGATTGATCCCGAGATCTCGGCCAACTCAACTATATGTTTGTTTTCTAATGCTTATATGGACGATGATCAACTTGTCCATATATACCCATTGCAAAATGGATGTGCTTTTCAGAAAGTGGATACATATACAACCATAGTAATTAAAGAATGAGAATTTTTGACTTGCCCTCCACTTTGTTTGTCCAAATTAAGGGTGCACTCCACTGTTTTGCATTAATGTACATCATCCCTCACATTGGACGGATTCCGTCACAAATATTTTTTTGGTCTAAAATGCCCTCGTCTTCTTCCTCTCTCTTTTCTCTAACCCCCCTCCCTACCCCCCCCCCCCCCCCCCCCCCCCCACCCCCGCGCGGCCACCGCCGCCGCTCCCCGCCTCCTCCACCGCCACCGCCACCCGCCCGCCTCCGCTCCCCTCCTCCGCCAGCGCCCCCTCCCCCTCCGCCCCTCCCCGCCTCCGCTCCCCTCCTCCGCCACCGCCACCCGCCACCGCCACCGCCACCGCCACCGCCCCCTCCTCCCCTCCCCGCCTCCGCCTCCCCCCCTCCGCCACTGCCCCCTCCCTCCGCCTCCCTCTGCTCCCCCCTCCCCTCCCCGCAGCCGCAAGTACTAGCAGCAGCAGCAGCCGCGGCGGCGGAGGCAGCAGCGGTGGCAGCAGCGGCGGCGGCGGCAGCAGCGGGGGCGGCAGCAGCGGCAAGCGGCGGAGGCGACGGTGCGGGGGCGGTGGCCGCGGTGGTGCGGTGGCCGCCGGGGGGGGGGGGGGGGGAGGAGGAAAGAGGAAGAAGAAAATAGAAAGGACATTTTGGTCCAAAAATTTTGGTCAAAACGTTTGACCGTTAATTTTTGACGAAATCCGTCAAATGTGGGGGGTGATGTACATTAATGCAAAACAGCGGGGTGCACCCTTAATTTGGACAAACAAAGTGGGGGACAAGTCAAAAAATCTCTTAAAGAATCTGTTGCATTTTCTAGGGATCTACAAGCCAACCACTATTATATTCAAACATGAAAAGGTAGTGTAGGCCACTATAAAAATAACCCAAAAAGAGTTACATTACAACCTTAGAAAGTAAGTCGTGTTACATGGGGAACTCATGTATTAGAAAAAAGAATTAAACAAAAGTCGTACTAAGAGGATATGATGGTCTATGAAAAGTTAACCTTTTATATTGGATTAGGTTAACATATGTAATGTATGGGTAAATATATAATTTATATGGATATCTATACTAGCACATTATTAAATTAGAATTTTTTTTCTGGAAATAATAAGTTTTATTAATATTACCTATAAAGGAAAAAGTTAGAAAAAATTTTGTGGAGAAAGAGTCCGCTAGACAGTCTAGTGGAACGGTTAGGGTTTGGGATCTTTTAGGATTATAATTTTTTTAGGGTTAAGATTTTGGGTTAGGATTTAGGGGATAGGATTATAGGGTTAATTTTTTTAGGGTTAAGATATATATATGATCCTCCAACTATTTCGGTCCACTCAAAAAAAAAAAGTTTTACGGAATCAATAAAATATTTACATGTCTCAAAAATAAGAAAGTGATACATTTTTTTTTTGTAGAAGTATATACTAAAGAAAGATCCCTGCATGCAAAAGAATGTGATTCCTTGACTGAAGAATAATTTTCACGCGGGAGGCCTCCACGTGAAAATTCTAGTTTATGCGTAGGAGGCTTCCACGTGTAAATATATATTTTCACGTGGGATGCTCTCACGCTGAAAATCTCTTCGCATCATTCTCTAAGTAAAGACAAAGTAATAACTGTCTTTACGGATCCCGAGAAGATGCACGACTTTTAAGGAGATTCACTACAGAATTCAAAGAGACCTGCATGATTTACGCCATCGTAATTATGGTAATTTACTCAGATTTGTGTAGTTGTCAGACACGTGTCCCGTTGACAGTATTTCATGTGGACGTTCGTGTCCATTATGTGCAAGAAGGCAGAGCATTGCTGAAATTGATGTTTTCATGGCAGTGCAGTCTGCGCAAAAATAAACAAAATAATACAAAATTGCTTATTTTCATGTTGAAATTAACATACCGTTAGACTATAAATAGCCTCAATTTTGTAACCAGAGGATCACACCAAAGCATCCAGAGCACCTTTTTGCTAGAGCACTTTGCCTCCAACATCGTTTATGATCATCAAAGTACTTAGCAAGTTTTTCATCTTAGCATCATATTGTCAACAGAGCAAAGGGTCGAGTGTCATGAACCGTACCCGAAAGTTCGGACACGAGTATGTAAAAACACATCCAGCCTATACCGCAGAGTTGGAGGTAGTACGCTGCCTAATCCTCAAGTAACATCAATCCAGCAATAAGAATATAAATCTCAATATCAGGAATCTAACTCAATCACAAGTACTAACAGACAGATATGAAATAGAAAGATAAGTCCACAAGATCCAATCCAAAAAGTCAGATACATGAATCCTCAAAATAGAGTACATCTCAATAAATGTTCTGACAACATAAATCTAATCAGCAATAAGTAAAAGCTAAACTAAATCTAAGCATCCTCCACTGGTAAGTCCGCAACTACATCTCCAGCATCCTCAAGTATACCGTAATCAGTCTCAGGTGTGTCATAGTAAGTGGGGCACCAGTCCTCTAAGTCATCGCCTAAAAATGTGGTTATCCAGTCATGATGAAAGCAAAGTACAATACATGAACTACTATTCATAATACGACAGAAACTATGTAACATAAAATAGAGTAAGAGAACATAAATAAATAAACTATATGTATGAACAAGATCTAAAGCAGTATACTCTAGAGGGGGTTAATAGATCAGACAGCAGAATAATAACTATTAAAAATTGTTAGTAGCAAAATCACAGAAATGTATCACAGATATGAAAATATAAAAGTAGAGTGTAGAGAGCAAATGCAAACACAAGAATGTATACTGGTCTTCCTCTTGTAAGGACTAATTCAGTCGGAAGAACTCTAGCTTCCGTTGAAATCCACTATAAAAAAATCATAAATTTTCATACGAAGTTCTTGCAACTTCTATAACGTGAGCTTTGATCTGAAGCACTCGACCAACTTCAATTGTGAAGTGTCTTACTTCTTGTCAAGCCTCTTGATTACAATCACTTTAAAACTTCTAGATCGTACCGCACTGGCAAATTGACTAGAGGATTATAACTGGCTTGAGATTTAAAAATGAAAACTTTAGAAGGATTTGGAAGAACGTAGTAAGCTTAGAGAGAAGAGAAGAGAGAATGAATTGGTGTGTTGAAATGGTAGAATTTTTCTCTATTTATAGGTTTTTTAAAGGGAAAATTCGCACAGAATTAGAGCAGAATTCGGACAGAATTCTTTGAGAGAATCTCGACAGATACTCGTCGCATCCATAACGGTGGAAAGACTAAGTTTAAAAAGCAACGTACACTTAGCCGAATTCAGGGCAAATTTGCCACGAGTTCTGCTGGTACAGAATGGGTAAATTTGGATTTTGAAACTCAGTGGGCTTTTGGATTTTCAAATATTTTAAGCAGTTAGGAATTGGGTTTTTGATTTTGGGCTTGCTTTCAAAATGAACGGATATTTTGAAAACGTTTTTGGTTAGCCTACTTGCTAGTATGACTCGGTGTACAGTGTACTTCCTAGACTCAATAAAATATAAAAAAATACATTAATAATTGATAAATGAAAATACATACGCAATGAAAAAATACAGTTCCAAGTCTTGAACGGTAGCAGTAGCAATTCTAGCAAATCGTCCAAATAGCCCTTATATCAAGACATGGTTAGATTAATTATTAAAATCAGGTTCGACCATGACCAAAGGACCAACAATATCCCCTATTTTGATAATTGACAAACCTTGACCGATATAACATCTTGATCTTTTGATTTAACAAAAAAAAATCAAAATATGGTATTGGTACTGTACTATCTCCTCTTGGTAAAAGTTTAACCTGAAAAAGATGTTAGATCATTTTCTCCTCCATTGCCACTTAGCAAAATAATTGCAAAGAAAGAAGCTCTCCCACAATTCGTGCATAAGAGACGAACATTGAAGAAACGTAGAGATAATTATATATAAAGAGAAAAAAACATAAATTTTACAGGCAGTTTATGATTTGAAGCAGTAACAAAAAGATAGGACAAAGCATAAACTACAGATGTGCAGACCAAAAAAAACAATACACACTACTAATAAGAGTTTGAATACATCAACTCAGCATATCAGAAACAGTCAAATAAGTACGAGGAAATAAAATTTTCTACTATCTTAGAATGTCGGAGCATTTTCAAGAACACAGACAAAATAGAGTCTAATCAAATGTAACTACCACTTTTCTAAAATGAGGGTAATTTTGAACATTTGTAAAATTATTATTTAGTTATTTTTTGATAGATTAAAATAATGATAGTGATATCAATTGGTGAATTCTTGATTATTTTTATATTGTTTAATTTAATGTATTGTGATTTTGTCATTAGCTAGTGAAACCTTAGAACTACTTTGCCTAGAGACTAACCATGATCCTCGGGACCTAACTAGTGGACTTAGACTAGTCAGTAGGACTCTAATTATGATAGAATGACTAATAGAGGATAGTTGTGACTTGAATTAATAAGCCACCTTTGGGCCTTTCCTTAAAAGGCTTGAAATGACACATTAGAAGAGATCTTTAGCCATTTTAGCCAACCAAATCCTAGTCCACACCATTATGGTCGGCCACCCCACTATATAGGTCATTATTAGCCCCCTTCCTTCCTCTTTCATTGAAACCCTAACCCTAGTTTTGGTGTTCTTCCCCAAATTTTCTTCCTTTCCTCAAATCAACTCCAAATTCAACCAAACCAATTGCATTCCACTCCCCTTGAGTAAAGGAGGTCCCTAATGGCTAGCTAGGAAGGACTTGGGACAATTTGATCATTGGATTTGGTGGAAGATCATTTCAAGAAGATTTTTATTGGGATTCCAACTCCCAATTGGTAAGAGCCTCTAAACCCTTCTAATTTCTGTTTTCTTTCCATAGATACATTTATTTAGTGTCCTCTTAGCATTAGGCTAAGTTTGGTTCAATTTTGAATCCATTTGGGGTGCGTATTGCAAGAGTATCAGATACGTGTCTCAAGTGTTCGATAAAATGTCCCATAGGATGTTTTGTTCTCCAATTTCTAAATAAATTAATAATTAGGTAGCTAATTATATGTAGATTATATTGGTATATGACTGAGTTTATTTTTGTGTCGTTTGCTGTGTCATTTTGGACACGGGGACATGCAGGTTACTCTGTACGGGCACTGTAGCAGTCCCCTGCTACTGCTGTCCTCGTGCACACTCGACACACCACTATTTCAAACCCTAGCTACTGTTTGGTAAAGAACATGACTGACATGTAACCATGGTTGTGGTGTTTAATATGGAAGTGATTTCGATATGTGGCATTAGCCCCAGATCCAAGTTTTGTGCAGTCGGGCACTTGTTCTGCTGTACACATGTTTTTCCTTGACACTGCACTTGCAGCATGAAACTCGGACACTTCTTGACACCACTTGACACCCATTCACCTTGTCTTGACACACACGTGCACATGCTTGCGCCTCACACTTGATTTCCTTGCCTGCACACCTTTGCTTTGACACTTGTCCACTGTTCTGATACTGAACACTTTGTGACACCATGTCTGATACACTTCATTCGACACTATGATTCATGCACTTTGACATACTGCATTCCCATGCATCCACTGCACTTTTAGCACATGCCTTGCATATTGCCATTGCCCTACATTCCTTGTATGATGATTCATTGCATTGATGTGTCTGTCCCTTGGACACTGATTAGCACAGAGTTTTGGGGTGTTTTGGTTTGATTGTATCAGAGTTTGGGGCTAGATATCATGTTAGGATAAGGGTGTTAGAGTTTTGTGTGTGAGTGAGTGAACTTTTGTGTTGAGTGCTGAATGTAGAGCATTAGAGTTATGTGTTAGTTGGGTCATCAGAACATGGAGAGGGAATTCGATTTAGAAGATGTATCAGAGTCTAGATTAGGTATCAGATGTGCAATGGTGTGAGGGGTTAGTTATATTAGGATATTAGGTTTTGAGCTAGTGATATGTAGAGTAGTGGATGGGGGAAATTAGTAATATGTTATAGATTCACCTCTTGTATTCACTGCATAACTCCATTCCTTCATTGTACATACATTCATTGCATCTTTATCATGACCTGCATCTGCATACAGTGAGATATTGCATATTAGAACATTCCATGCATACTTACCTGTCCTCTTGAGGTATCAGATCCTTGATTATTTAGTATCAGTAGATCAACCTGACATTAAGTCCTTGGCATCCCTTATATTACCTATAGTTTTGATTTATCTATCCAATCCACTGCATACTGTACTCACTTAGATTAGTCCAGTTTCCTATTTAGTTAAGTTCTCTAATTGTGATGAGTTCAGATGTTTGATTCAACCTCCATTGATCTGTCCTGACCCCTTGATGACTGTTTTGAAATAACTTCATTGGTCCAGACCCTACTTTCTTCTATCCAGTTGATGTTCATATGGATAAGTACAATTGTTACATTATATTTGCCTAACATTTCATTTGGTTCAGTCATGTATCCTAATGAACTTGAAGTTCTTCAAAATTGCTCAGTCCATAATCCAAATCCCCATAGCATACCACTGCAAGTTAGCCTACAGTAGACCCCCTTTACTGCATTCTCACTGTACTGCAGTTGCTATCTTGACATGCCTGCAAACACATTACCTTGCCTGAACTTGCATGTTATGCATCATGACCTGCAAAGAGACATGTATGCAACATTGTATTACCACCTTGCCTTGCAATCACCTGCATATGAAAGTCTACATATTACAATCTGCCTGCACCTTGCATTCATACAATTTAAATCCAGTCACATACATCCTTCACTGTATTACATCTGTGCTTCACAATAAACCTTCCCTGCATGCAACCACATGACTACCTACATTCAGACCTGCATAGACCCTTCCTTTGACTTAGATGATGGCTTGAGGCCAAAGGTTCATACCCTACCATTCTCTTCAATATCCTGTACATGATATCTGTAGCCATTGCATCTGCTCAACCTTGAACTGAACTCATGTCCTGCAAGTGCATTGTTCTGTTTCTGTACATCCCCTATACATGTCTGTTCTAGCTGATGGCTGCAACACATATGAGCCCTACCTCCACATTTTATTCCTTGTAAACATTTAGGGAGTCCCTTGCATTTGTTTTCCTGATCAGTCAGTTTGAGTTTGATGATTGAGCATTAATTGGGAACTGTTGGGTATTATGGTTCATATATCCTACATACTTGAGGCCAGAATGTGTTGTCCTGCCCTTTACATTAAGTCCAGTGACAGATAACATGTATGCCCAGTCCCTATGTTGAATGTTTCATTATGTGTGATGTATATATATTGCATATAGGTATGTTTTGGTAAGGTTATAAACATGTTATATATATAGTTATATATATGTATCAGATGTGGGGGTACCTTACTTATAGGATATTAGTTATAGACATGTGGGATTGTGTTGAGGCTTTAGGTTATACATGTTAGATATATATGAGTAGTATTCCATATAAAAAGGATATGTTAGGATATGGGTGCTATGTTAGACTCTATATTTGATAGGCAAATCTTTTACATTTAGGTTAGAGATATATTGTATATAGGGTGTATGAGTATTATATGTGAGGACATAGTATATATATATATGGTATGGAATATAGGGTATAGGTATATATTTTGTAATATCTTGTTATCCTAGCCTAAGGTTGAGATACCCTATAGATTGACCTAAAATGGACCCAATAGGCCGAATTGAACTTGTTGACTAGAGTTTGACCAAATCCTAGACAGTTGACCAAGTTAGCTAGATGTTGACCTAGTTTGACTAGAAAGTTGACCAAAGATGACCAAGAGTTTGTTGGCACATTTTATTTTGATTATTAATAGCATCTTCGTAGTTTAGTTTTCTGCGTCTTCAGATACATATCCTCTCCGAAGCTCAACTACATAAAGACTTTTCGTTCAAGAGCATCCATCCTTCGCATCGAAGATTGAAGCAGCTACCGGCGCTCCTTGCATAAGATGGCGTTCTCCTACTTAGAGTCTTCGTGTCTGTACAAGTCTAGGTATATCTGTAAACACCTAAGGACGAATGACAAGTAAAGGAACAAGTCAAAAATCAAATACCTACAGAGCGGCATACCGGCGGCATGCTTCGGCATACCGACGGTATACCGTTTTTAGAGTCTAAAAAGTTGCTGTGACAAATTGTCGGCATACCGGCGGTATACCGATTTTTGTGTCCAGAAAGTTGTTGTGACAAATTGTCGGCATACCGACGACATGCTCTGGCATACCGACGGTATACCGTTTTTAGCGACCCAAAAGTTGCTGTGACAAATTGTCGGCATACCGACGGCATGCTCTGGCATACCGACGGTATACCGTTTTTAGCAACCCAAAACTTGCTGTGACAAATTGTCGGCATACCGACGGCATGCTCCGGCATACCGACGGTATACCGAGTTTCAAATATTTGATTTTTGATTTGCTCTGACTAGCATTAATGGCCGCATTTAATGCTCTCAAACGGTCATTAATATGACCGTTACTATTTGGCCGGTATATCGACGGTATGCCGCTGCATACCGACGGCATGCCGGTCTGCCTGTATTCAGAAGCATAAAATGCCTCCAACTCTTGGTTTCTCTATAAAAGAAAGCCCTCTCTCTCTTGAGGACTTTACCAACTCTTGCCATAAATTTTCCAACAACCAAGAGCTCCACCATTAATACTCTTCAAGCTTTTAATTGTCATCCTCTCCAAAAGTGATAGAGTATTTAAGAGTTGTAAATTTCGATCTTCACGTGTTAGAAGATCAACAAGTTTCTCTTCTCATTTGTTTGAAGTTGGCGAGCCTTCGTAAGAAAACTCGTGTGTAGAAGTTGGCGAGTCTTCGGATCCAAACTCGTGTTGTAGTTGGCGAGTTCTTCGGATCCAAACTCGTGTGTACTATTTGACTAAATAGTGGATTTAAGCCGGAGAGAGTTCCGGGACTGGATTGCCTCAAGTGAGGATACCAGGATACATCTTGTGTTTGATCTTCTCACTCTTTACTTTTATTTGTCATATATTGCTTCTGTTGCACTAGTTATTTTTTATTACCCTATTCACCCCCTCTAGGGTTCTACAATTGGTATCAGAGCTTTGTTCTTTTGATTTAGATTTATATCCTTTGAGTGATCTATGGCCTCTAACCCTAGTATCAACACCTTCCACAATGAAGGACACTCCACAAATAGGCCTCCCCTATTTGATGGAACCAACTATAACTACTGAAAGATTAGGATGAGCATTTATCTGAAGTCCATAGATTTCGATTTATGGAATTGCGTGATAAATGGTCTTCCTACTCCTTCCAGAGTTATTGAGGATCTTGCTTCTGACACCCTTTGGGACACACTTACTAAAAACACCAAGAAGCTTGCGAGTCGAGATGCCAAGGCAATGAATGCTCTTTATTGTGCTTTCGATAGTAGTGAATTCAACTGAATCTCTACTTGCAAGACTTCCAATGAGATTTGGAAGTTACTTGAAGTCACACACGAGGGAACTTCACAAGTGAAGGAATCCAAGATTAGTAGACTCACGCAAGAATATGAGTCCTTTAAAATAAAGCATGATGAACCTATTACTTGCATGTTTACTCATTTTGGTGACATTATTAACCCTCTCTCTTCTCTTGGTAAGGAATATCCTGCTCATGAAAAGATCAAAAAAATTCTTAGAGGATTGACGAAAATGTGGAGTCCTAAAGCTACCACAATCATTAAGGGGAACGATCTAACAGTCATGAACCTTGAGACCCTCATAGGTAAGCTGATGACTCACGAGCTCGATATGAAGGATCAAGAGGAATCCTCCATACAAGAAAAGGAGAAGGAGAAGACCAAAGAGAAGGAGAAATCTCTTGCTCTCAAAGCAACAAAGTCCTACTCCAAGGATAGCTCCGACGACAATGAGTCGGACGACGATGAAGAAATAGCTCTCACAGCTAAGCACTTCCGGAAGTTCCTAAAATTCAACAAAGCCAACCGCTTCAGACGGGACAATGAAGAAAATCCGGCGTGCTATCAATGCAGAAGACCCGGACACATCAAGAGGGATTGTCCGATGATACGAAAAGACTCAAGCAAGTACGAGAAGCCTAGCAAGGGAAGCTCGTCCTCCAGAAAGTTCGCCAATACAAGCATTTGGTGTGAAAGTGACTCGAGCGACTCCGACAACGACAAGGAGTGCAAACATAATGCCAATGTCTGTCTCATGGCAACCGATGAAGTACTTGATGATTTCTCCTTAAACACTCTTACCTATGATGATTTGGAGAAAGCTATTCTTGAATTGCATGAAGAGCACAAAGGTGTTCGGAATAAATACAAGAAATCTCTTAAAGAGGTTGAAGCTCTTCAACTTGAAGTAGAGAGGCTCTCAAGCATCATTATTGATGTAAAGGGAAAATCTCCTGCTTCTGACACGGATGAAATAGAGTCCTTGCGACTCAAGTTTCATGAATCTCTTGACACCATCAAGAAAAAGGATGATGAGATTCAATCCATGAGAAGATCTTATGAATTTGCTATGCACAAAGTTTAAGATGCTAATAGGAGAGAATATGACACTTCTATTAAGTATAATGATCTTCTTATGCAGTGTAAGAATTTTGGTAATAAGGACACTACTCACATGCATGCTCCTAGACATCTCCACACTCACCACAATGCTAGGCATACTTCACACATGAACACTACACACAAATCCTTTCCTAACACAAGGAAAGGACCTTTTGTTAAGAAAAACACTTCGCATCATGCTTTTTATTATCATCATCACAATACTAATGCTAGAGCTCCTCGCACTAGAGATTCACACATGCATGATTCTCACATATCTTCTTCTAAACCCTCTATGATTTGCAATTACTGTGGCTTGTATGGACATACAACCAATTATTGTCATACAAGGAAACTTGTTGACAAGAAAGTTTTTATGTGGGTTCCTAAGACTAACCCTCAAGGACCCATAAGATCATGGGTACCAAAATGTTCATCTTCAACTTATGTTGTAGGTGAAGAGTCCTTCTCATGCTAGAAGCATGTAGATTCTCGATAGCGGTTGTTCACGGCACATGACCGGGGATGCTTCATTATTTACAACACTATCGATGAAGAAGGAAGGACACGTCTCTTTTGGTAACAATCTTAAAGGTCACATTATAGGGAATGGTAATATAGGTTCCCCTCCTTATCCTTGTATTAAGAATGTGTGTCTTGTTACTAATCTTAAACACAATCTTCTTAGTATTAGTCATCTTACCGATAATGGTTATGATATCAAGTTTGTTAAGCTCAAATGCTTCATTACCGATAGTTCTAATGGATCTATTGTTTATGAAGGAATTAGAGAAAACAATATCTATTTTTTATATCTTGTTGAAGACACTAACAATGACAGGTGCTTAGTTGCTAAAAATGATGAGAGTTGGCTTTGGCACATGAGGCTTGGACACGCCAACATGGATACCATCTCTCGTCTTGCTACCAAGAAGCTCATAAGAGGACTCCCAAGTATCCCATTCAAAAAGGATATGGTATGTGAAGAATACGAGAAGAGTAAGTTAACAAAGTCTTCCTTCAAATCAATCAACTCTGTGAGTACTTCTAGACCCCTTCAACTTATCCATATGGATCTTTTTGGGCCTAGTAGAGTTGCTAGCCTTGGAGGCAAGCTTTATGCTTTTGTTTTAGTTGATGATTTTTCAAGATTTACTTGGATTATTTTTTTTGCTTGCAAAAGTGATACTTTTCGTGAATTTGTTGCCTTTTGTAAACGTGTTCAAAATGAGAAAGGTTTTTCTATTAACAAAATTAGAAGTGATCATGGAGGAGAATTTGATAATGTCGATTTCAAAAGATTTTGTAAAAAGAATGGTTTTGGACATAATTTTGCTTGTCCACGAACTCCTCAACAAAATGGTGTTGTGGAGAGAAAGAATAGAACCCTTGGCGATATGGCCCGGGTTATGTTAAACCAATATAAGCTCCTCCAATATTTTTGGACGGAAGCCGTTAATACGCATGTCATGTTATTAATAGGGTCTTGATTAGACCTATTTCTAAGAAGACTCCTTATGAGCTTTGGTTTGACAAAATTCCCTCTATTGAATATTTCAAAGTTTTTGGTTGCAATTGTTTTATTTTGAATACCAAGGATAACCTAGGCAAGTTTGAAAAAAAAGCCTATGAAGGAATATTCCTTGGATACTCATAGTAAAGGTTTTCATGTTTTTAACAAAAGAAGTCTTGTTGTCGAAGAGTCAATCAATGTCTCTTTTAATGAACTCAATGCTGCATACCGACGGCATGCCGGTCTGCCTGTATTCAGAAGCATTAAATGCCTCCAACTCTTGGTTTCTCTATAAAAGAAAGCCCTCTCTCTCTTGAGGACTTTACCAACTCTTGCCATAAATTTTCCAACAACCAAGAGCTCCATTATTAATACTCTTCAAGCTTTTAATTGTCATCCTCTCCCAAAGTGATAGAGTATTTAAGAGTTGTAAATTTCGATCTTCACGTGTTAGAAGATCAACAAGTTTCTCTTCTCATTTGTTTGAAGTTGGCGAGCCTTCGTAAGAAAACTCGTGTGTAGAAGTTGACGAGTCTTCGGATCCAAACTCGTGTTGAAGTTGGAGAGTTCTTCGGATCCAAACTCGTGTGTACTATTTGACTAAATAGTAGATTTAAGCCGAAAAGAGTTCCGGGACTGGATTGCCACAAGCGAGGATACCAGGATACATCTTGTGTTTGATCTTCTCACTCTTTAATTTTATTTGTCATATATTGCTTCTGTTGTACTAGTTATTTTTTATTACCCTATTCACCCCCCCTCTAGGGTTCTACAGAGTTGACTTTGACCTAGAATTGTAATGCCCCGCTACGCACGAGATATTTGGTTGGTTTGTTGGATGGGATAAGCTTGTTAGACCGTGACTTGTGTTGGAGATCAAGAGAGTTGAGACTGATACAGTCTCTCTAAGCTGGCTAGACGGATTAAGTGTTGGAACATGGCTCATCGGTGGAGCTATGCCTGTGGAAAGATAAGTGTGATCGGAACAGGAAGACTGTTATGTAAGGCAAGTGGAACTGTCCTCCTTCCTTCTTATTCCTGCATGCTTAATAAATAGAATAATGTGATGCTACGAATATGTCCCTAATGTCTCTTATCTTGATGTTGAATAATTGTGATGCGATGCTTTAGTTGCTAAATCGATAGAGATGTATATGATGGAAATCGTTTGAATGAATAAGACATGATTATTGAACTGCTGAACGAGTAACACTCGAACTGCTAATGTAACTTGATGCCTGAGAATGAATTGATAATGTCCCTTTTCTTAATATCGATGAAATGAATGAATCACCTGAACAATGAGATGCTGCATGCATGATACATGTGAAATGAATTGAATATGCTATTGTCCCTATGAAATGAATAAAATGCTACAGGTCCTTTGGAAATGAATGAATGCTGTTGTTCCTCCTTAGAAGGAACGTAATGAGAAATGTTGCAATGAAGCAATTAATGAGAAATGATGAGACTTGGGATCATCGAGATCACTAAGTGGAATGATGAGAATATTGAAAATAATTAGTCGTTGAAAACGACATAGATGAGTTGAATGATACACGGTTGCCTTTAGTTATTTCAATATTTCATCATGTGTTTTATGATCACGATCGAGTCGGACATGCATTCGTATGGTCAGCGACAACTTGTATACAAGGGGGTGACTGCTTCCTCGGACGGTACCTCGGGACGTTAGGGGACCGATCCGACCATGAAGAAAGTGTAAACGTACTTTAGGGGTACGTGGTATCGGGACATTCTATTCGGTTTCGCAACCTGGTGGAATGGCGCGCCGATTACCTTTCGAAGTCCTATATGACAACGTCTGAAAATGGTACACAACCACCAATGATCATATTGTAAGGATGCACGCTAATGAATGTTTTGTGCAGGCAGAGTAAGTGTAACAGTTAACCTGTATTTGATGCAGGTACGAGGGAGTTGGCTATTGGTAAGAAATTACTTAAATATGATATACTCAATATATGTGTTGGTTTAACTTGCGTTCTTAACGTGCCAAATAAATGATATTGTATGTAGCCTTTCAATATGAGAACCTGCTTACATGTTGAATTCAGTATGCTAGAAAGATGCCTTGCTATAAATATTGCTCAAACATAACATACAAGCTAAGTGATACCTGAAGTGAGAATTGTCATAACATGTTTAAGGTGTTAATGTTAACGATGCCTCAATGATGCCTTTGCATGATAACACCAAGAACGCTATAATGATATATCCACATGAATATTGCTAAGAATATGTTTACATGCTTCACTATGATAATTGCCCATGAACTGTAAACTGATGCTAGGTCCCAAATAGAATGATCATTCTAATAAATGCTTGCTTAAATGGCTACTTAAATGTTCGCTTAGGCGAGTGGGTTGGATTCTGCTCGCCAGTACATAGATGATGTGCTGACCCACGTTTTGTGGGCAGGTACTCGTGCTTGGGATGTTCTACACACGAAGATTTGGCTTGATTTATCCCGCGACATCGAAGATTTGTTGGGCATACAGAAGCTCTCCTTGTACAAGATGATGTCTTCTGTTTATAAAGGGCATAATGTATGAAACATTTTAATCAGTTGTACCAGTAAGTTGTAAGCCAAGTCGGTATATCGAGTTGTAATCTAATATATCCAAATATCAAATGTAAGCTGTATAGCATTGTTCAGTTGGCTTCCAATGTAAAGTGAGATGTGTTGTAAGCGTTGTACTTCAATACAAGTCTTGTACTCTTCTTCAATTTTCAATAAAGAGAATAAAGTTCTATATATCTCTGTGCGATTTCAAGTGATCCTTTTATCTCCGCTGCTATAAAGAAGTGATGTATTTCTATTCAATAAGAAGGATTGTCCTCATTAACTTCAATTTTTCTGTTTCTGCCGCTGCGATGTGCTTCTATTTGAAGATTTTCAATTATGTACCATATTTGCCTTATACAAGTACAATACCAGACTTGTACGGCATCACGTCCAAGCGAGGACGATCGATTCCAAGAGATAAAATATGTGAATAAATGACTCTACGAATCGGGGCGTGACAAATTGGTATCAGAGCACGGCTTTACATCCTTGGTCTCTTCTTTGATTCATTTCAAATCAAAGTTGCATCGACGATTAAATCAAAGATTGCTTTCGCGATTATGCTGTTGTTGTTCTGTAATCATCCTATGTTATTTGTGCTTGAAAGTTCGTTGACCCTCTTGGCTGCTCACTTGATGTTCCATACAATAAGTCTATATACATTGTGATGCCCCTGAATGAATGATTGTTGTTGGTTTGGATACAACTAATCTAACAATGACTCGATGCCACAGTATGCTATATTGTGAATGCGGTTTAGAATATGAGAATAGAGAAAATGGTTATGTATGCTGTAACAAGTTGAAAATTGCATGTGATGTTGGGAAAAGAATTGTGAATGGGTTAATTGATGGATGAGTTCAGTAGAACTAGTGAGTTGACTCATGTGTGCTTGCTAGTACTTTTGAGACCCTAAGAATGTTGGCTTGTGATATTGAGACCCCGAGATGTTGGTTAAGTATTGTGATCATTGTAGATCATGAATGTCTGGAATAGAATTGGGTTGGTATTTTTTAAGGATGGCTTCGTTTTTGAGTGGTATATTGACTCTACCACCTCAGAACGAGATGTATGTTGACCCTTTCTATAGGATAGCAAGGAGACTATCAGTGGGTACTGGGTAGTGCCGAAACTTAGCTGGGAGTCATGTATTGTGGCTTAGAACATCTGAATGTTGACTTCGATTGGTTGGGTGTAAATCACAAGTGGCTAATACAAAGTTGATTGCTAAGCTGGAAGTTTTGGAAATGTTGTCGGTGACCAAAGGAATATTAGAAATCTGTGCCTTGACCCTAAGGTATAATAGATGTCAATCCATCTTGATCACCAAAGGATAGTCATTACATATGTGCATGTATGCTGAGGAATTGAATTGTACCAGGAAAGTAATAAGTAGCAAACCGAAATATTTGTGTTGCATAAAGGATGGTTAATTGATACATAAATTGTCGGATCGAATTGAATGAACTACTCGACCCTTGGGGTAGGGAATTTTAAGAATGTCCATAAGATGGTTTGATGACTGAGAAGCGAATGGGATTGAGGAAATGCAAATATGTTGGATAGTGTCAGTAGATGATGTGATGTATAGGTGGCTGTCGGTTGGGTTATAGATTGTTGTCTTACGACTTACTGGTATGACCTTGTCATACGGACCGAATATTATGCTTCCATAGTCCTGTTGAGACTAACGGAATCGATGACCCTGAATAGTTAGCCTTGGCTTATGGGTTCGTGTGGGTACAAAGGAATTGGAATAGAAATTGGATCATTGGATATTTTACTTGATGGATTATTAGAACGATGAGAATCGTATGTCGGGTTGGGATTGACCGTAATATTGATAGATCAATCTTACTCGATCGTTAGGTAAGTCTAGAATGAGCCTCTGTGGGAATTATTTTCTTGAGGGAGACCCTGGATAGATGGACTTGACCCTAGCGACCATGGCTGCGTGACCAGTTGTTGGCATAGCTGATAATGATGATTAGTTATTCGGACTGAGTTGATACCCATAGGTTTGGATAGAGTTCCTTAGAACTGTCGGTTGCTTGTTGGCCCTGAGAATAAGAAATTTGTATGATCCCTAGTAGCCGTCCACTCTAGGGGAGTCACCTAAATAATTAGGTTTGACTGTCAGTATAGCTAACCATAGTGACTTGACCGAATAATAGGGTGACCATTGGCGACCGTAGGATAACCTTTGGTATTGAACGAGAGATGGTGATGAGTATGACCTAAGAATGATATGTTGTAAATATATGCTTCAACTTGTACCTTAGAGACGTTTGACCCTTGAGGATTATGTGTCGTCTTATAGCGAAAACTAGAATTGTGGGATGAGACTTGAGTTGTATGTATCGAGTAGTGAATTATTCCATAAGATGCAATTGACTGCTCATGACGGGAATGTTGGATCGATATCTATAGTCGGATAGCTGGGTTAACCTGGACCGTTGCATAGAATTGTACCTTTCGTTCGGGGAATCGATAGTGGGTGACGTCGGATTGTATCTTTTAGAAAAGATGAATTGCCTTGGTGAGAAATATTGTTGGATTTGGGAAAGGAATATGATTGCATGTTGTGAACTCTTGATTTGATTGGCTCTAAGTTAGACCCTTGATCGAATGTTAGAAATATTATGTTTGGATAGAGAGCTTACCCGAGTTGCCCCTGATGTTAAGTGTTGTGGCCTGGAAGATAGTGATTTTGGCAAGTGAATAGAGTAATAAGTCAATTGAAAGGATGCTAAGTCGAATTTAGAAAAAAAGGTTATATCGTGGCTGATCGAATCGCACTAACATGGAAGTTGGCTGAAGTACATATGTTTTGGGGATGCCTAAAATATATGTATGGATCCAGCCGAAGTGATATGTTGCGACTGAGATAACTTTATGGGAAGAATTATCGCACTAGCGGGACTTTGGCTAAAATGCATATATTTTGGGGACGGCTAAAATATATGTATGGATCCAAATGAAGTGATATGTGGTGACCAAGATTGAAATGCAAGGAAAATGTTGGTGAATTAATAGAAAGTTACAAGTAATTGAAAAAGAGATAGACAGATCGAATTATTGGTGGATTAAAATGGTACAGTTGGATAGCTGTTTTGGGATGACCGAGTATGCTGAAATGAATATTGAAGTGAAGCTGAATGAATAACTCGTTGTGACTAAGTGAATCTAGTAGATGAGTTGTTCTCTTAAGTTTCGCGGACGAAACTTTTTCTGAGTGGTATATTATGTAATGCCCCGCTCCGCACGAGGCATTTGGTTGGCTTGTTGGATGGGCATGTTAGACCGTGACTTGTGTTGGAGATCAAGAGAGTTGAGACTGATGCAGTCTCTCTTAGCTTGCTAAACGGATTAAGTGTTGGAACATGGCTCATCGGTGGAGCTATGTCCGTGGGAAGATAAGTGTGATCGGAACAGGAAGACCGTTATACAAGGCAAGTGGAACTGTCCTCCTTCCTCCTTATTCCTGCATGCTTAATAAATGGAATAATGTGATGCTATGAATATGTCCCTAATGTCTCTTATCTTGATGTTGAATAATTATGATGCGATGCTTTAGTTGCTAAATCGATAGAGATGCATATGATAGAAATTATTGGAATAAATAAGACATGAATATTGAACTGCTGAACGAATAACACTCGAACTGCTAATGTAACTTGATGCCTGAGAATGAATTGATAATGTCACTTTTTCTTAATGTCGATGAAATGAATGAATCACCTGAACAATGAGATGCTGCATGCATAATACATGTGAAATGAATTGAATATGCTATTGTCCCTATGAAATGAATAAAATGCTACAGGTCCCTTGGAAATGAATGAATGTTGTTGTTCCTCCTTAGAAGGAACGTAATGAGAAATGTTGCAATGAAACAATTAATGAATGAGAAATGATGAGACTTGGGATCGTCGAGATCACCAAGTGGAATGATGAGAATATTGAAAACGATGAGTCATTGAAAATGACATGGATGAGTTGAATGATGTACTGTTGCCTTTAGTTATTTCAATATTTTACCATGTATTTTATGATCACGATCGAGTCGAACACGCATTCACATAGTCAGCGACAAATTATATACAAGGGGGTGACTGCTTCCTCGGACGGTACCCCAGGACGTTGGGGGACCGATCCGACCATGGGGGAAGTGTAAACGTACTTTAAGGGTACGTGGTATCGGGACATTCCTTTCGGGCTCGTAACCAGGTGGAATGGTGCACCGATTACCTTTCGAAGTCCTATATGGCAACGTCTGAAAATGGTGCGCAACCACCAATGATCATGTTGTAAGGATGCACGCTAAAGAATGTTTTATGCAGGTAGAGTAAGTGTAACAGTTAACCTGTATTTGATGCAGGTACGAGGGAGTTGGCTATTGTTAAGAAATCAATTAAATGTAATATACTCAATATATGTGTTGGCTTAACTTACGTGCTTAACGTGCCAAATAAATGATGCTGTATGTAGCCTTTCAATATGAGAACCTGCTTAACATGTTGAATTCAGTATGCTAGAAAGATGTCCTGCTATAAATATTGCTCAAACATAACATATATGCTAAGTGATGCCTGAAGTGAGAATTGTCTTAACATGTTTAAGGTGTTAGTGTTAATGATGCCTCAATGATGCCTTTGCATGATAACACAAAGAATGCTATAATGATATGTCTACATGAATATTGCTAAGAATATGTTTACATGCTTCACTATGATTATTGCCCATGAACTGTAAACTAATGCTAGGTCCCAAATAGAAAGATCATTATAATAAATGCTTGCTTAAATGGCTACTTAAATGTTGGCTTAGGCGAGTGGGTTGGATTCTGCTCGCCAATACATAGATGATGTGCTGACCCACGTTTTATGGGCAGGTACTCGTGCTTGGGATGTTCTACACACGAAGATTTGGCTTGATTTGTCCCGCGGCATCGAAGATTTGTTGGGTATACAGAAGCTCTCATTGTACAAGATGATGTCTTCTGTTTATAAAGGGCATAATGTATGGAACATTGTAATCAGTTGTACCAGTGAGTTGTAAGCCAGGTCGGTATATCGAGTTGTAATCCAATGTATCCAAATATCAAATATAAGCTGTATAGCATTGTTCAGTTGGCTTCCAATATAAAGTGAGATGTGTTGTAAGCATTGTACTTCAATACAAGTCTTGTACTCTTCTTCAATTTTTAATAAAGAGAATAAAGTTCCATATATCTTTGTGCAATTTCAAGTGATCCTTTTTATCTCCACTGCTATAAAGAAGTGGTGTATTTCTATTCAATAAGAAGGATTGTCCTCATTAACTTTAATTTATCTGTTTTTGCCGCTGCAATGTTCTTTTATTTGAAGATTTTCAATTATGTACCATCTTTGCCTTGTACAAGTGCTATACCAAACTTGTACGGCATCACGCCCGAGCGAGGACGATCGATTCCAAGAGATAAAATATGTGAATAAATGACTCTACGAATCGGGGCGTGATAAGAATGACCTAGAATCATGTAGATTGCATTGTACATTTTAATTGTTATATAATTTGAACTCTTTATAACCTGTATTGCTCTAATAGGACTCTGTGACTCCAGTTGGACATCTATACATATTAGTTGTTCAGGTTATCAGACGAGTACATTCTCTGATCATTTTCATTCATGATAGTATCTATATTGTCTGCTTTAGACTACTTTACTTGATGCTGACACATTGTTATCACGGACCAGTACTCTATGGATCTTGTTGTGCGATGTTATCCCCTCAGCGGACACATCAAATATTTTATGTTCATGTACTTTACCATGTGCATCATGTACTCCTTGTATTCGTATTACTCATGTACAAATTGTGTGCTCTCATGTACTCTCGTGTGCTCATACATGCTTCTTGTGCAAAACCAACCATCGTGTACGTAACATAACTTGATCAGATCCTCGTGTATTGATCGGGATGGAGGAGTAGAAGTGGTCATGTGATTAAAACCCCTCTAGTGTAACTCGTGTGCATGTCTATTATACCTTCACGTATAATGGAGACTCGTAGTATACATCGTGTACAAACCTATGCCAATCACATGATCATCTTGTGCTCTAAAATACCTATATTTAGTATAGTTCATAGTTTCTTACTATATTTTATGATTCAGATTACTTATCCATATCTTCTGTATTTTCTGTACTTCTTTATAGCACGTCATGTATTTTATTCTACTGCTTGTTCTATATTTTTTGCCATGTTTTGGATCTGTTTTGGACATATGTTCTCGTTCCTGTCCTGATTGGACCCGTTGACAAAATATTACAGATAACCTAGAGGACTTTGGCACTACCCACTTTGGAGCTGACGTAGACGACACTTGCGACTTAGACCCTCTGGAGGATCCAGTTGTACTGAGGAGACTATCTTAGTTCCTAGGCTAGACTGCTAGGCTTTATCTTACTTATTTTTTGTTGTCTTTGAGATTGTATTTTGTAGCACCCAGTTTCTAAAATGAGGGTAATTTTGAAATTTTGTAATTATAATTATTTAATAATGATATTTAAACCATGTTATAATTTTTGGTGATTTTTAATTATTTTAAAACTATTTAAAATATTGAATTGTAATTTTGATGGTTAACTAGTGTAACCCTAGAGACTGCATGACCTAGAGACTAACCATGACCATGGGGACCTAACCATGTGATTAGGATGACTAATTATGACTTTTTAGTCTAAGGGTATTTTGGTCATTTTTGACTTATTAATGAAAATAAATTTTGATTAATTAATATTGTGCTAATTGAATTATTAGAGACTAACCTAGTTTTGACTAAACCTAGATGTTAATGATGCTCATGGAGGTTTAGTTAGAAGGTTAGAGACTTAATGGTTAAGTTAGATTAACAATATCTAGATATTTCATAGTAGGATATTTACCTATTGGGATATTTGTGAAAAAGAAAGTCTTATGACTAATTGAACCAATAGGAAGGCTTGGAATTGGGTAGACAAGTCCTAGCCACTCATCTACATGTAAAACTAACCCTAATTCATCTAATGACCAGCCATCAAGTGTTCTCCCTTCCTATAAAGAATCTTTAAGAAAACCCTTGCCTCTTTTTACCTCTACATAGAACCCTAATTTGTTCTTCCCCAAACTTGAGAGTTTCCCTCTTGATTTTGATCTCCAAATCCCTCCATTCTTCTTCCAATCTTCCATCATTTCTTTTCATTCAACCAAGGAGGAGGTGCTAGCAAGGATTGGGAGCAAGGAGCAAGGAAGGGTGTCCATTTTGGAGGAGCTTTCGTGTCGGAATCATGTCCTTTGAGTGTATCATTGGGATCCCACTTCCAATAGGTATAACCATCTCTCTATTTCAATTTCCCTTGCATTTTAGTTAGATTTAAATCCATAGGATCTACCCCCATGCATGTACAACCATTAGATTTTAATTTGAGTCCATTTGGAGCTCTCTTGAGGATTTTAGATATGTGTCTTGTGTCCTACTTGATAGATCCCAAATTAGGACACCCCATGTGTATGTATGTATGATAATAGTTTAAATAGATATTTAAATTTAGTTTTAGAATGGTTAGAGAGTGGATTGATCTTAGTTAGGATGATTAGAATGAGTTTCATTTGGATACCTATGTTGGTATCCAAGTATCTTGGCCTACATGTGTTTCTTTTGTCCAAAATAACTCAAATTCGTCATCCACGTTTTTATTAACCAAAACAAGTTAAAAATGTCATAACTTTTAGCTTAGAACTCCGATTTATCTCCCACTTTTTTTAAAAGAACCGTATCGAAGTTAGCTATCCAAATATATATATTTTAATAAGCCAAAATTTTTATGTAACTTGCTGTAAAATTATTTGAGTGTCAATTGTACGAAAGACGAACGCGTTTCGGTGTTTTTGCGATTCCGGGAGCTTCCGGACACGAAAATGCGATCCGTTTAAAGTTTGAAAAAGCTAACACAAAGGGCTACGACATACTTTAATCCTAGAATTTAGTGAAGGCCCAATTGGTACAGTATTGGTTTTAAATAGAAGAGTGACTATACGATATAGGCATTTTGTGTAACCTATGAGCCTATGTAGTATGTATATCATGTGAATGTAGGTATCATAGGTTGTCAAGAATATGTATGATATAGTACATATTTTTTTTACATATATGTATATTTATATATATTAATTATTGTTATGTAATATATGTTAGTATAGTGTGTGTGTGTTTGAATGAGATAAGGATGTGTGTGGTTAGTGGAGAGAAGTGAGATTAATAGAGAATATGTGCTAGTGTGTGATTGATGTTGTATAGATGGTAGTATAGTGTGTGTGTGTTATGAAGGTGAGAGAGTTGGAAGGATCATGCCATCCTATTTAACTTGAGGCTAGTGTGGTTTGTTGAGTGATTTGTGTTTTGGTTGAGTGGTAGTGTGTTTGTATATAGATGTGTGTAGGTGTCTTAGAAGAGAGGGGGTGGAGTTGGTATATGTATTTGTGTGTGTGTTAGTAATTGAGTGGAAAGAAATTTAGATGTTGTATGTATGGATATGTTAGTGGTTATGTTAGAATCTATGTAGAGGTTAGAGGTATCTTAGAAGTTAGATGGTGATATCTTATATAAGTTAGATAGTTAGTTGTGTTAGTCTATGTTATTGTTAGTTAGAGATGACATATGTTAGTTGGTTAGAGTTAGAGATGGATATATATACATATATGTTATGGTTAGATATTAGTTAGTGGATGTTAGTTGTGTTAGGTTTCTAAGTTATAATAGATGGTTAGAAGTTATATGTTAGAATGTTGTTAGTTGAGGTATTGGTTAGATTTTTGATATGTTAAATACCTATGATATGTTAGTATTAACTAGTATCTTGATGTTGGAAACCTATAGATAGTTAGTATCCTATCTTAGTATCTTAGGATACTAAGAGTGGGGTCTTAGATTGGCTAGTTGACCTAGACTTGGTTAGACTAGATTGACTGTTTTGACTAGACTTAGACTTGACTTGACCTAGTTGACTTTGTGTGACCTAATTTGACATGGAATGACCTTTTTTGACTTAGATTGACCTAGTGTGACTTAGTTTGGCTTGGTATGAGTTAGTATGACCAAATTGGACTCCTAGTTTGACCAATCTGGACTTGTTGACCTAGTTTGACCTAGCCAGTTGACCAGGTTTGACTTAGAGTTGACTTTGGTCTAGATTGACTTAAAAATCATATAGATTGCATCATACACTTTAATTACCTTATTTTTGAATACATCATAACCTGTTTTACTCTAAATAGGATTCTGTGACACCAGTTCGGACATCTATTCATCTCAGTCATTCAGGGTGACAGGCGAGTACATTCTCTGATCGTTTCATATTTGTCAGGACTTATATTCTTGCTCTAGATTACTTTACTTGATACTGGCACGATTGTTATCACGGATTGGTACTATATGGATCTTCCCTTGCGATGTTATCTCCATTGTGTTCAACAAATACATATTATGATGTGCGTTTCATAAACATATTGTATTTATTGCACACCCCTATTCATGTATACTCATTTTGCATCTTGTACTCTCATGATCACATGAGCTTCATGGAAAAACTATTGTACAAGGTAGCGTAACTGGATTGGATCCTTGCGTATTGATTGGGAAGGGTGAGTAGGAAATGGTTATGTAATCAAATCCCATCTTGTACAACTATTGTATATGTCCATTGTATACTCACGTATTATGGACTTACCTATTGTTATTGTATAACCTAACCTATTTACATAACCATATTGTGCTCTAAATCACTAGTACTTGCAGTTTTACTTATCCTATATATATTTTCAGTTATAAATTCTCTCTCGTTTTTATGTAAATCCTCTTACAATTCATGTATCTTACTCTTTTGCATGCTTTATATTTCCTAACATGTTATGAACTGCATGAGATGTATTGTGCTCGCTCCTGTCCTGACTGGACCTGTTGAAATATTACAGGTAACCTGGAGATTCACAGCTAGCCTAGAGGACCACTAGAGCTTGGAGTAGATTACTAGTTTATGGTTTAGTTTCACTTTTAGAACTTGTTTGTAATAAGTGGAAATTGAGTTGTATTTGAGATTGTTTGAGATGTTGTTTAGAAGTTTATTTAAGTTGCTTGAGTTTCATATAGTTGCTAGACTTATGTGTTATCTTATCGTGCTTAGATTGTGATTGAGTATTATCGTATCTTATACTTGTCCTCCATTCGGAGTTGAGATTGTGACAGGTATATTATATAATTGCGTGAGTTGTTGATTAGATAGTGACCTAGAACAGCGTTCTACCGTCGACACTGCGGCGTAGGCTGGACATACTCACTCCTCGTGTCCCTACTCTGGGTGCGGGTCGTGACACGTTTTTAGATGTTATATTGTAGTGTTGATAACACTTAGATTTATTTCAATTCTGGTTGTATCTCAGTCTGTGAATTTTATATCTATCTTATCGTGCCATTTATTTACCTCTAGTTTATGTGATTGAGTTATATCTTCTGAGATTGTCCTCCGTTTGAGAGTATATTATATTATGTTTAGTTGTGGTTGTGACCTAAAACAACGTTCTACCGTCGACACTGCGGTGTAGGCTGGACGTACCCACGTACTTGTGTTCCTAAACCGAGTACGGTCGTGATATCAAATAACATCTAGATAAAATACAATAACGTCTAGATCAAATCTTCAGCTAAATAGAGCCGTCGTCATCATGATCAGCATCGCCACCATGTCCAGAAGGACCAGCCCTAGAAGTGCCAGCCCCATGAGATGGGTGTGGAGTAGCAAAAGAACCACGGTACCAATTAAATCCGTTACCGGGCTCAAAGAAGTGATGAACCGCCTCATCATCATAGCAGTAGCCATAAATAGTGGGATCTCGTAGAAGAGAACTGACATACTGACTAGTCTGGGCAAAACGCAGATCCACAAAGGAGTTTGCAAGAGCCTAAAATCGACTGACATCACGAAACTTACGTTCCCTCAATGTGTCAGTAACAAATGCTCGCAAAGAGTTGTGCTCATCCAGCTGAGCATGCCGCAATCATCTAAGTGTTGGCCCATTTGGTCATATGGTCAAACCTGATTTTAATAATTGAATAAACTCTGTCTGGATATACAAAGCTAGTCGGGACATCTCGGACTCTTGAACATGATCAAGAATGGCTATCCACTGAATTCAAGACCGAAGATCTGTTTGTCTACTCGAGTCTGTAATTCCTTATGCAATGTATTTTCATTTTATTTGAGTCTAGGAATATGTTGTACACCGAGTCGTACTGGCAAATAGGCTACCCTCAAATGAGTTCAAAAATATTTTTAAAATGACCTCTCAAAAAGGTTTACAAAAAGGTTTTCAAAAATCACCAAAAAGTTTTTTTTTAACCCTAACTAAACCCTGACAAAACCCTGACAGAACTCGGACCGAGTTCGGCCAGAGTTCGGTTAGTGGCCGTTGTGATTTTGAATCCTTGGAACTTGGTCCTCCTGCAATTACGGATTTGACCGAGATTTGCTCATAGAGTTCTGCCCGAATTCTGCCCAAATTCTGCCCGAATTCTGTCAGAAGTCTGTCTTTGAAATTCCTATAAATAGAGAAGGATTTCGATCATTTCAACTCGCTCATTCACTTTCAATCTTCTCTCTATCTAAAGCTTTCAGTCTTTCAAAGAGTTTTCTAGAGCTTTCAATTTCAGATCCTAAGCCAATTACAATCCTCTAGTCGATTTGCCAGTGCGGTACGGTCTAGAAGTTTCTGAGAGATTGTAATCAGAAGGCTTGATTGAAGAATACCTCTTCACATTTGAAGTTGGACGAGTTCTTCGTATCAAAGCTCGCGTTGTAGAAGTTGCAAGGACTTCGAAAGAAAACTTACAGTTTTTCAATAGTGGATTCAACTGGTAGTAAGAGTTCTACCGACTGGATTAGTCCTCAACAGAGGAATACCAGTATACATCGCTGTCTTTCCGTTTGCTCTCTTAACTCTGTCTTTACTTTATTTCAGTTGTGATTAATATTCTGTGATTGTGCTGCTAACAAATTTTTAATTAGCATTATTCCGCTGCCAACTCTATTCACCCCCCCTCTAGAGTATTACGCTTTACTATTTCGTTCCTACAATTGGTATCAGAGCGGGTGTTACAGGTAAAGCAAAGGTAATATTGCAATTATTTATTCATTTTGATTAACTGTTATATAGATCACAGCACAACACATGACAACTGTGAAATTCACAAGTGAAGGCCAGGCCACAAACAGACCCCCACTGTTTGATGGTACGAACTATACCTATTAGAAAACACGGATGAGTTTCTTCTTGAAATCACTTGACTTTGATTTATGGTCCATTGTTCTTGATGGCTATCAAAAGCCACCTCGTATAAATGTTGATGGAGTTTTAGTTGAAAAACCCCACAGCAGATATACAGAGGAAGAAAAAAAGGGCCAGTCTTGACGCACGTGCCATTAATGCTCTCTTTTGTGCTTTAGACAGAACTGAATTTAACAGGGTGTCTATCTGCACAACGGCTAATGAAGTGTGGAAGCTACTTGAAGTCACACATGAAGGCACGACTCAAGTCAAAGAATCTAAAGTCAGCAGACTTACTCAAGAGTACGAGGCATTCAAGATGAAGCCCAATGAAACAGTTACACAAATGTTCGAGAGATTCCTAGATATTGTAAATCCTTTGTCCTCCTTAGGCAAAGATTACAGTAACCATGAAAAGATTCACAAACTCCTGCGAGCACTTACCAAGAACTGGATTCCGAAGGCTACTGCAATCATTGAAGGGAACGACCTCACAACTATGTCCCTCGAAGTACTCATGGGTAAGCTACTCACTCATGAACTGGAGCTACAAGATTTTGAAGAGCCTGCACCAAAGGAGAAGACGATCGCTCTTAAGGCTCAGCACAGAAAAGCTGCTGAAGGTGACTCAGACAGCAGTGGATCTGACGTTGAAGATCAAGCACTCCTAGCAAGGAAGTTCAAAAGATTCATGAGACATGAGAAGAGAGTCAAAGAGAACAACAGCAACAACTGGTATCAAGAAGATAATGTTTGCTATGGTTGCAAGAAGAAGGGACACATGAAGAAGGATTGTCCCACAAACTCATCATCAAGCAAGAAGAGCAACAGGTATGAAAAAGGGAACCTGAAGAGATCAACATCTAGGAGATATGCCAATACCAGCATATGGCATGAAAGTGAAGCTAGCGACTCAGAAGACGAACAATCAGAAGACGCTGCAAACGTATGCTTTATGGCATCCGATCAGGTACCTACTGAACCTGTAGTTGATACTTATGATGACTTCACCTTTGAGCAATTAGGAGATGCCTTCAGTGACCTGATGACCGATTACAGGAAACTGCATAGCAAGTATCAGACCTCTAAGAAGGTACTCAAAGAGTACAATGGTGAAATGGGTAGACTTATCGATCTACTAGCTGAGGTTAGAAATAATGTTAGTGAGTCTGGTGAGCTTTCTTCAACAAAGCTCTTATTACACGAGACTACCAAGTCATCTGAAGAGAAAGACAAAATTATTGACCAACTCAAGGAAGAACTTTCTGTAATACCCCGCTCCGCACGAGGCATTTGGTTGGCTTATTAGATGGGATCAGAATATTGGACCGTGACTCAAGTTGGGAATCAGGAGAATTGAGACTGATGCAATCTCACTTAGCTGGCTAGACGGAATGGGTATTGGAACGTGGCTTGCTGGTGGAGCTACGCTTAGTAGAATTATGGGTGAGTAGAACTGTCCTTCCTCCTCCTTACTCCTTCATGCTTAATAAATGAAGTATTGAAAGGCTATGAACTGTCCCTAAATGTCCCATATGTTAGTTACTGAATAATAGAGATGCTTATATTGAGAATTATTGAAATGAACAACACATTGAACTGCTAATATAGATTTGAGGCCTGAGATTGAATTGATAACATTGCCCCTTATGCTTAACGCTGCTGGAACAAGTAGACACTTGAATAATGAGATGCCTTATGAATGATAGAATAAGAAATGAACTGGCTATGCTATCGAATCAATGAACTGAATAAAACACTAGAATCATGTACTCTCTATATATCTGTTGCAAGAATTTAAATGCTGCCTGTCCTTTATAAGAAATGAATGAATGAATAAATGTCCTTATGAAATAAATGAATGTTACGTTCCTCTTAAGAAAGGAATGAAATGAGCTACGTTGCAATGAAGCAATAAATGAGAAATAATAAAGCTGGGATCGTTGAGATCACCGAATGAAATGATGGAAATGATGAAATAAATAAGTCATTGAATATGACTAATGATGCACTGTTGCCTTTATTTTCCTTAATACATTTTTCCATGCGATTTTGTTCACAATCGAGTCGGACACGCATTCGCATGGTCATGGACAACTTGTATACAAGGTTTGAGTAATAATTTCCTCGAACGGTTCCTAGGGCCCTGGGGACCGATTCGGCCTAGGAGGAAATAATGATGAGTGCTATGGGAGCACAGATAAGACGGGGTGGCATAGAGGCTCGCCACCTACTATGCTGACCGCATTATCTTGAAATGAAATGAAATGAAAAGAGTCCATATGGTTTAACAACACCAGTGACCATGTAGTCAGGATGCATGCTAATGAATGTTTTATGCAGGCAGCGTAAGTATATCTGATAACTTGTATTTGATGCAGGTATGAGAAGTCGGCTATTGGTAAGAATCACATAAGTGTGATATTGTATATATTGGTTCAACTTGCCTACTTAACATGCTAAATGAAAGAATGCTGTATTGTTGCCTTTAAGAAATGAGACTCTATAACATGCTCAACATATTAAATAAGAATTTGCTAATGCATTGTCTTTTACATCAATGCCATAACCTGTTGAATGATAACACCAAGTATGCTTAGATGATGCCTTACACAAAGAAATGATATTCCATGCTAAGACATGTTTACTTACTTCAATATTTCTGCTCAAGAACTGTAAACTGATGCTAGGCCCATGTAGAAAGATCATTCTAATAAATGCTGCTTAAATGATTACTATAATGTTGGTTTAGGCGAGTGGGTTGGATTCTGCTCGTCAGTACATAGATGATGTGCTGACCCACGTTTTGTGGGCAGGTGCTCGTGTTTGGAATGTTCTACACACGAAGATTAGCTTGTTTGGTTCTGCGGTATCGAAGATTTGTTGGGCATACAGAAGCTCTCCTTGTACGACATGATATCTTCTATTTATAAAGGACATAATGTATGGAACATTGTAATCAGTTGTACCAGTGAGATTGTAAGCCAAGTCAGTATATCGAGTTGTCATCCAATGTATCCAAGTATCAAATGTAAACTTTGTAGCATTGCTCGGTTGGCTTCCATTGTAAAGTGAGATTGGTTGTAAGCATTGTACTCCAATACAAGTCTTGTACTTTTCTTCAATTATCAATAAAGAGAATAAAGTTCTATATGTCTCTGTGTGGCTTCAAGTTGTCCTTTTATCTCCGCTGCTATAAAGAATAAATGTACTTCTACTCAATAAGAAATATTGTCCTCATATACTTTAATTTATCTGCTTCTGTCGCTGCGATGTGTTCCTATTTGAAGAAAATCGATTATGTACCATCTTTGCCTTGTACAAGTGCAATACCAGACTTGTACGACATCACGCCCAAGCGAGGACGATCGATTCCAAGAGATAAAATTCATAGAGAAATGACTCTACGAATCGGGGCGTAACAAATTGGTATCAGAGCACGGCTTTACGTCCTTGGTCTCTTCTTTGATTCGTTTCAAATCAAAGTTGCATCGACGATTAACCAAAGTTGCTTCCGCGATCACTCAACGTTGCTTCCGCGATTAAATCAAAGATTGCTTCCGCGATTATGCTGTTATTGTTCTGTAATCATCCTTATGTGGTTCATGTTTGAAAGTTCATTGACCCTCTTGCTGCTCACTGGATGTTCCATACAATAAGTCTAAATACATTGTGATGCCCCTGAATGAATGAATGTTGTTGGTTTAGACACAAATAACCCAATAATGACTCGATGCCATAGTATGCTATATTGTGAATGCAGTTTGGAATGTGGGAATAAAGAAAGTGGCTATGTATGCTGCAACTAGTGAGAATTGTATGTGATTCTGGAAAAGAATTATGAATGGGATAATTGATGGATGAGTTCAACAGAACTATTGAATTGACTCATGTGCGTCGGCTAAGTACTTTTGAGACCCTAAGAATGTTGGCTTATAATATTGAGACCCCGAGATGTTGGCTAAGTATTGTGATCATTATAGATCATGAAAGTCTGGAATAGATTGAGTTGGTTTTTGTTTAAGGATGGCTTCGTTTCTGAGTGGTATATTGTCTCTACCACCTCAGAACGAGATGTATGTTGACCCTTTCCATAGAATAGCAATAAGACTATCTGTGGATATTAGGTAGTGTCGAGACTTAGCTGGAAGTCATGTGTTGTTGCTAGATGACTCGAGTGTCCTTTGACGGTGATGTTATATTGAGTAGCAAGATTGTCGAAAATTGTAACTGGTGGCTTGGTTAGAAATTGTTTAGTCGAGTGATGACTCAGACTAGTAAGACCGTTAGTATGCTATGGGTAAGTAGATTTGGCTAGAGAATGTTGTGGCTTAGAATATCTGAATGTTGATTTCGAATGGTTGGATGCAAATCATATGTGGCTAATACAAAGTTGATTGCTAAGCTGGAAGTTTTGGAAAAGTTGTCGGTGAATCAAAGGAATATTAGAGATCTGTGCCTTGACCCTAAGGTGTAATAGATGTTAATCCATCTTGATCACCAAAGGATAGTCGTTGCATATGTACATGTATGTTGAGGAATTGAATTGCACTAGAGAAGTAACAAGTAGCAACCCTGAATATTTTGTTACATAGAGGATGGTTAAGTGATACATAAATCGTCGGATTGAATGGGATGAACTACTCAAACATGGCTGCATGAGAATTTAGAATGCCCATAAGATAGTTTGATGATTGAGAAACAATTGGGAACGAGAAATTACAAACGTATTGGATAATGTCGGTATAGGTGATTGTTGGTTGGGATATAGATTGTTGGCTTATGACTTAGTGGTGTGACTTTGTTATACAGACCGAATAGTATGATTCCATAGTTATGTTAAACTATCGGAATCAATGACCCTTGAATAGTTAGCCTTGGCTTATGGGTTCGTGTGGGTACAAAGGAATTGGAATAGAAATTGGATCGTTGGGAATTTACTTGATAGATTTTTGAATGATGTGAATCGTATGTCGGGTTGGAAATTGACCGTAATGTTGATAGATCGATCTTAGTCGATCGATGGGTAAGTCTAGAGTGAGCCTCTGTGGAAATTATTTCCTTGAGAAAGACACTAGATAAATAGACTTGACCCTAGAAATCGTGGCCTGCTTGACCAATTGTTGGCATAACCAACAGTGGCGATTAGTGATTCAGACTGAGTTAATACCCATAGGTTTGGGTAGAGTTCCTTAGAACTGTTGGTTGCTTGTTGGCCTTAAGAATAAGAAATTAGCATAACCCTAGTAGCCGTCCACTCTAGGGAAGTCACCTGAATGATTAAGTTTAGCTGTCAGTGTAGCTAACCTTAGAGATTGATTGAATAATAGGTGACCATTGGAGACCCATAGGATAACCTTGTGGCATTGAATGAGAGATGGTGCTAATGAGTATTGACCTAAGGGAATGTATGCTTCAACTTGTGCCTTAAGAGATGTTTGACCCTTGAGGATTATATGTCGGCCATAAGTAGGAATTACAATCGTAAGGTAAGACTTGAGTGTACCTATAGTCGGGTAGCTAAGTTAACCTTGACTGTTGCATAGAATTATATCCTGACTCGGATAATCGATAGTGGGTGACGTCGGATTGTATCTTTCAGAAAAAGATGAATTGCCTCGGTGAGAAATATTGTTGGATTTGGGAAGGAATATGATTGCATGTTGTGAATTCTTGATATGATTGGCTCTAAGTTAGACCTTGATCGAATGTTAGAAATGTTATGCTTGGGTAGAGAGCTTAACCAAGTTGCCCTTGATGTTAAGTATTGTGGCCTGAAGGATAGTGATTGTGGCAAGTGAATAAGGTAATAAATCAATTGAAAGGATGCTAAGTCGGATTGGAAAGGAGAGTTATATTGTGGCAGATCGAATCGCACTAACATAGAAGTTGGCTGAAGTACATATGTTTTGTGGACGCCTAAAATATGTGTATGGATCCAGCCGAAGTGATAGGTTGCGACTGAGATAACATTATGGGAAGAATTTATTGCACTAGCACTGACTTTGGCTGAAATGCATATATTTTGGGGACGCCTGAAATATGTGTATGGATCCAAACGAAGTGATGTATTACGACCAAGATAGAATGCAAAGAAAATATTGGTGAATCAATGAGATGTTGCAAGTATTTGGAAAAAGAGAAAGATGGATGGAATCGTTTATGGATTAAAATGATACAGTTGAATAGCTATTTTAAAATGACCGAGTGGGCTGAAATCAATATTGAATTGAAGCTGAATGAATAACTCGTTGTGGCTAAGTAAATCTAGTAGAAGAGTTATTTCCTTAAGTTTCGAGGACGAAACTTTTTCTTAGTGGTATATTATGTAATGCCCCGCTCCGCATGAGGCATTTGGTTGGCTTATTAGATGGGATCATAATATTGGACCATGACTCAAGTTAGGAATCAGGAGAATTGAGACTGATGCAATCTCACTTAGCTGGCTAGACGGAATGGGTATTGGGACGTGGCTTGCTGGTGGAGCTACGCTTAGTGGAATTATGGTTGAGTGGAACTGTCCTTCCTCCTCCTTACTCCTTCATGCTTAATAAATGAAGTATTGAAAGGCTATGAACTGTCCCTAAATGTCCCATATGTTAGTTGTTGAATAATAGAGATGAAAATTATTGAAATGAACAACACATTGAACTGCTAATATAGATTTGAGGCCTGAGATTGAATTGATAACATTGCCCCTTATGCTTAACGCTGCTGGAACAAGTAGACACTTGAATAATGAGATGCCTTATGAATGATAGAATAAGAAATGAACTGGCTATGCTATCAAATCAATGAATCAATGAATTGAATGAAATACTAGAATCATGTACTCTCTATATCTGTTGCAAGAATTTAAATGCTGCCTGTCCTTTATAAGAAATGAATGAATGAATAAATATCCCTATGAAATGAATGAATGTTACGTTCCTCTTAAGAAAGGAATGAAATGAGATACGTTGCAATGAAGCAATGAATGAGAAATGATAAAGATGGGATCGTTGAGATCACCGAATGAAATGATGGAAATGATGAAATGAATAAGTCATTGAATATGACTAATGATGCACTGTTGCCTTTACTTTCCTTAATACATTTTACCATGCGATATTGTTCACAATCGAGTCGGACACGCATTCGCATGGTCATGGACAACTTGTATACAAGGTTTGAGTAATAATTTCCTCGAACGATTCCTAGGGCCCTGGGGACCGATTCGGCCTAGGAGGAAATAATGATGAGTGCTATGGGAGCACAGATAAGACGGGGTGGCATAGAGGCTCGCCACCTACTATGCTGACCGCATTATCTTAAAATGAAATAAAATGAAAAGAGTCCATATGGTTTAACAATACCAGTGACCATGTAGTCAGGATGCATGCTAATGAATTTATGCAGGCAGCGTAAGTATATCTGATAACCTGTATTTGATGCAGGTATGAGAAGTCGGCTATTGGTAAGAATCACATAAGTGTGATATTGTATATATTGGTTCAACTTGCCTGCTTAACATGCTAAATGAAAGAATGCTGTGTTGTTGCCTTTAAGAAATGAGACTCTATAACATGCTCAACATGTTAAATAAGAATTTGCTAATGTATTGTCTTTTACATCAATGCCATAACCTGTTGAATGATAACACCAAGTATGCTTAGATGATGCCTTACACAAAGAAATGATATTCCATGCTAAGACATGTTTACTTACTTCAATGTTTCTGCTCAAGAACTGTAAACTGATGCTAGGCCCATGTAGAAAGATCATTCTAATAAATGCTGCTTAAATGATTACTATAATGTTGGTTTAGGCGAGTGGGTTGGATTCTGCTCGCCAGTACATAGATGATGTGCTGACCCACATTTTGTGGGCAGGTGCTCGTGTTTGGAATGTTCTACACACGAAGATTGGCTTGTTTGGTTCCGCGGCATCGAAGATTTATTGGGCATACAGAAGCTCTCCTTGTACGAGATGATGTCTTCTGTTTATAAAGGGCATAATGTATGGAACATTGTAATCAGTTGTACCAGTGAGATTGTAAGCCAAGTCAGTATATCGAGTTGTCATCCAATGTATCCAAGTATCAAATGTAAACTTTGTAGCATTGCTCAGTTGGCTTCCATTGTAAAGTGAGATTGGTTGTAAGCATTGTACTCCAATACAAGTCTTATACTTTTCTTCAATTATCAATAAAGAGAATAAAGTTCTATATGTCTCTGTGTGGCTTCAAGTTGTCCTTTTATCTCCGCTGCTATAAAGAATAAATGTACTTCTACTTAATGAGAAACATTGTCCTCATATACTTCAATTTATCTGCTTCTGCCGCTGCGATGTGTTACTATTTGAAGAAAATCGATTATGTACCATCTTTGCCTTGTACAAGTGCAATACCAGACTTGTACGGCATCACGCCCAAGCGAGGACGATCGATTCCAAGAGATAAAATTCGTAGAGAAATGACTCTACGAATCGGGGCGTGACACTTTCTATAGAGAAGAAAAGTCTTCGATGTGCACAAATCAGAATGGAATCACTCACTTCTGATTATACTAAGTTGTATGACACTTCCAAAAGATTGGAAATTAGGTTAGGAAAACAGATTGAGCCTAGTGCTTCCTTCCCTAACACGTGTCACTTACCGAAAAATTGGAACATTTCCAAGCCAAACACTGTCAGACCTAACCATATAAAACCTTTACCCCAAAAGGTTAAGCCCAAACAAGATTATAGGTATGCTTTCTTCTATACTAGAAAACCTAAACCTACCAACCATGCACACCACTCAACTTTCAACACTCGACATGCACAATATCATTATTGTGGCCTCATTGGTCATATTTTATCTGCATGTAGAATGAGAAAGCTTGTTGATTTAAATGTTTATGCGTGGATACCTATAGCTAACAATTCAGGACCCTACAAGAAATGGGTACCAAAAATTTCATCTGCAAACTGTTTTGTAGGTGGAACACCCTTCACATGCTAGAAGCAAATGGATCCTCGACAGCGGTTGCTCACGGCATATGACCGGTGACGCTACCCTATTTGCTACACTGTCGAAAAAAAAAGAAGGAAGGCTATGTCTCCTTCGGTAATAACTTGAAAGGGTATATTATTGGTATCGGTGATGTTGGTAAGTCTCCCTATCCTGTGATTAAGGATGTCTGTCTGGTTACCGAGTTGAAACATAATCTACTCAGCATAAGTCATCTAGCTGATCATGGTTATGGCATCAACTTTGGCAAAGACAAATGTACTATAGTTGATAGCTCAACTGGTAGTACTATCTTTGAAGGCATCAGGGAAGACAATATATATATTTTCTATTTGTTAGAAGAAACTAACATTTCAGGTAGATGCTTAATGGCCAAGAGTGATGAGAGTCATCTATGGCATATGAGACTCGGTCACGCTAATATGGATACGATCTCAAGATTATCCACAAAGAAGCTAGTACGCGGTTTACCAGACATTACATTCAAGAAGGACTCGGTATGCAGCCAATGTGAAAAGAACAAAGCTACCAGATCCACATTCAAGTCAGTAAACGCAGTATGTACTACTAAACCTCAACAATTGCTTCATATGGACTTATTTGGTCCTAGCAGAGTTGCTAGCCTCGGAGGTAAACTTTATGCTTTCGTAATTGTAGATGATTTCTCTAGATACACGTGGGTATATTTCTTAACACGCAAGAATGATGCATTATCCGAATTTGTCACCTTTTGCAAGAAAGTACAGAATGAAAAAGGTTACATGATCACTTGCATAAGAAGCGATCATGGAGACGAATTCGAGAATGCTAATTTTGAGCAATTTTGTGACACACACGGTTTTGTACACGAGTTCTCCTGCCCTAGGACTCCACAACAAAATGGAGTTGTGGAACGTAAGAACAGAACTCTAACCGAAATGGCCAGAATGATGTTAAACCAGTTTAGTCTACCCAAATATTTCTGGGCTGAAGCTGTCAACACAGCTTGCTTTGTACTCAATAGAGTTCTAATTCGACCCAAATCGAAGAAGACTCCATTTGAGTTATGGTTTGATAGAATTCTATCTGTTTCATACTTTAGAATATTTGGCTATAAATGTTTTATTCTTAATACAAAAGACAATTTGGGAAAATTTGATGAAAAGGCCGATGAAGGTATATTTTTAGGTTATGCGGCCAAGAGCAAAGGATACAGAGTCTTCAACAAAAGAACCATGATCATCGAAGAGTCAATCAACGTCACCTTTGATGAACTAAATCAGATGACGATCGATGACAATGACGAAGATCCAACTGTAACAAGCTTAACATCAGCTGATCCTCAACCAAGCTCTGCACTAGCTGAATCTCCTAGAGAAGATCCAGGAACCAGCTATCTTCAGAATCTTCTAAAAAGGTTAAAATTTACAGCTGATCATCCAAAAGATTTGGTAATTGGTGATATTACCAAAGGAGTAAGTACTCGTACATCCAGTAGAGATATTATTTCTAGTGTTGCATTTATTTCACAGCTAAAACCCAAAACTATTGATGAAGCATGTAGTGATAGTTTTTGGATAGATGCTATGCAAGAGGAATTAAACCAATTTGAACGGAATCAAGTTTAGGAACTTGTTCCCAGGCCTATTGATCATCCGGTCATTGGCACCCGTTGGGTATTCCGAAATAAACTAAATGAGAATGGTTTAGTGACTCGTAATAAGGCTTAACTCGTAGCTCAAGGATACAATCAAGAAGAAGGTATCGACTACGATGAGACTTATGCCCCAATTGCGAGATTAGAATCCATTCGCATGTTATGTGCATTTGCATATTTTCATGATTTCAAACTATTTCAAATGGATGTCAAGAGTGCTTTTTTAAATGGTTTTATAAAAAAAGAAGTTTTTGTAGCACAACCTCCAGGTTTCACAGATTTCAAAAATCCTGATCATGTTTTCAAGTTGAAGAAAGCCTTATACGGTTTAAAACAAGCCCCTCGTGCTTGGTATGATCGTTTAAGCTCTTTTCTACTTGACAACGGTTTTTCAAAAGGCAAGGTTGACACTATACTGTTTATTAAGTCTTTTAATGGAAAACTTCTTTTAATTCAAATCTATGTTGATGATATTATATTTGGATCTACTGATGAATCTCTGTGTCAAGAATTTTCTAAGTGTATGCAGAATGAGTTTGAGATGAGCATGATGGGAGAGCTGAAATTCTTTTTCGGATTGCAAATCAAACAAACTGATAATGGGACATTTATAAATCAAGCCAAGTATACAAAAGACCTGCTAAAGAAGTTTGATCTGGACAATGTCAAACCTATTGGCACTCCAATGGCAATGTCAACGAAGCTTGATTCAGATGAACAAGGCAAGCCAGTCGACACACGTAAGTATCGAGGTATGATTGGTAGTTTACTTTATTTAACTGCTAGTCGTCCAGATATAATGTTTAGTGTTTGCCTATGTGCACGTTTTCAAGCTATCCCAAAGGAATTACATCTGTCTGCAGTTAAGCGTATCTTTTGATAGCTTAAGGGCACTTCTTCTGTTGGCTTGTGGTATCCCAAAACTAAGTCCTTTGACCTTATTGGTTATTCGGATACAGATTTTGTTGGATGCAAAGTCGATAGAAAAAGTACCAGTGGCACATGTCATTTTTTAGGCAAGACTTTAGTCTCATGATTTAGTAAAAAGCAAAATTCTGTAGCCCTATCAACAATAGAGGCTGAGTACATCGTAGCAGGACGTTGTTGTGCTCAGATTTTGTGGATAAAACAAACCCTAGAAGACTATAATTTATTTTATGCACATATTCCCATTTTCTGTGATAACACGAGCACTATTAATTTGACTAAGAATCCAGTATGTCACTCTCGTACTAAACATATCGAGATTCGACATCACTTTCTTAGAGATCATCATCAAAATGGAGGTATAAACCTTGTGTACATAGATACTGAAAATCAACTAGCTGACATCTTCACTAAACCTCTAGCGGAAGATCGTTTCAATTATTTACGTCGAGAATTAGGAATTTTGGACGTCAATAATATTAATTAATTTTGTTTTATGATTATATATCATTATACAAAAACTGTGTTAGAGATAAGCCAATAAAGAGTCTGTCTGTCACCACAACTACGGTTGAAGCGAAGCGGTACTTAAGAGTTCCCCGGTGAACCTCTGCCAGCTGGGACAGTACTCCTACAGCTAATCTGAAACAGTCGCTGTGTAACGACATTTAATCTATAAAATATTATTAATTATGTTAATTGAAGTTGAAATGACTAATCTTTGAATTAAATATTTGAAATGAGATAATGAAAAAGAATGGCAAAAATCAACTTTAAAGAACCCTAGACGAATTCGGCCAGAGCTCTGACCGAATTCGGCCCGAGTTCGGTTGAGGGTATCAAGTTATATATACAGAACCCGAGAAGCCCTTCTTCTTCATTGCTTCCAAACTAATCACAACAGCAGCAGCAGCCGCGAAGGAGCCCCGAACCCTAGCTTTTCACCACCCTCATTCTTCCAATCCAAGTGGTGAAATCAATCCAAAATTTAGATTCGTGCGGAGTTCATCGTTCTCTTCGACATACTTTGATTTCGGGAGGTATAACCCCATCTTTTCAATTAGTATATTTTTATTTCAATTTGCACAAATGGCACCCAAATTCAATCTATCAAAGAGGAAGAAGACGAACCCTAGTGAGGAAGGGTCATCTTCGCATCCGCATACGGATTCTCTCTTCTCGCCGGTCCAAACGAGCGACGGTGCGTTCGACGGGTTTTTCTTTCAAACCCTAGACTAAGCCCTACTGTGGTATGGAGACTTCTCCATGAGATCCATATGCACAGGCACTCCAGTCAAATGGACTGTATTTTCTGATCATCGTCATTTATTTGAGGCATTAGGGTTACATCTTTTTGTTAAAATTTGCTTCCCTATAGCAACTAATGCCATTAGATTATTTTATTACAATCTCATATTAAACACTTTTGATGTGAGCACTCGTGTTGGAGGTATTGATATCAATTTCAATGATGACCTCTTAGCGGAGATCCTTGGTATCCCTAACGAAGGTGCACCGCTAGTTGACATCACTGAATTTGATTTTCCCGAAGGCACGACACTCGCCAGTTTCAAAGCGGAACTCTGTGCACCTGAAAGAGTACGCTCTGGAAAGTTCAAGGCTAACAACCTGAACTTGTTTAACTATGAATTGCATCGCATCATCTATTCCACTATCCTTCCAAAATCTACTTCAAAGGATAATGTGACTTCTCTTGAGCTGTCCGCCATGTACCACATTCTTAAGGGGATTCCATTTTCTGCCCCTAAGACCATGATTCAGATGATGGGTCGTTGTCGTGCAAGAGATAGAAATCTCTCTTACGCGATGATTCTCCCACGCATCTTTCAGCGCTTCGATATCGATCTGTCGACTTGTACTCAGGACCCTGAGCCCAAGTTTCTTCAGTTATCTCGTCGTAGCATGACTGCTTCAGCTCCACCTCCTGCTCCTCCTACTGCACCTCCTCTACCACCTCATCAGTATGCCATGACATTTGAGGGCATACATCAGCATTTATCTGCTTTGCACATCTCGATGACGGACATGGCTCGCGAGCGTGAGTTCCGTAACGTCACCCGCTATCAGGTGCTTGCAAACTCCTTAGCTGATCTTCGTTTCGCCCAGACTGGTCATTCAGCCGGTTCTATCCCTAGAGATCCAGCTTTCTCCGGTTACCGCTGTGAGGATGAGGCTGTTCATGCCTACTTCCAGCCCGGTAATGCCTATGATTGGTACCGTCCTGACCGTGCTCCATATCGTAATTATGTTGGTGAGTTCTATGCTAGCGCCCCTCCATATCCTTCTGGCGTTGGTACCTCTGGAGCTGGTACTTCAGGACATGCTAGTAGAGCTGCTGAGGATGATGATGAGGAGATGTGACTATATGATTTTGAGTGATATTTTATTGTGCACTTGGAAATGCTCCGACATTCCAAGTTATTATCAGTACTTTTTTATTAGCACTTTTTAGTATGCTTCAGTACTCTTTTCTTTCATGGACATGTTTATTATGCCTCAGTTTATGGCATTCAGTTTATTTCAGCACTATGTTTCAGTTTCAGTTTATGCTAGCACTATTTCTTATATTGCTTCATTCTTTATAACTGCGTGTGAAATTACATGCCTGTGATGATTTTTTTGAGACAATACATGCCTGCGATACTGCTATTTTATTTCTGCCTTATTTCTTTTATATATGTTTTCTCACTATTTGTTACTTATGCATTTGATTACGGGGGAGCTTTATCTTTTGCAATTATTTTGCTAAGTGACAAAGAAGAAAAAAATTAAAGATCTAACATTTTTTTGAGATAATACAGGATATGAACAATTCTACTTTTTTTTTGATATTTTGAACAAGCTTAATGTTATATCATTCATAGTTTGTCAATTATCAAAATAGGGGAGATTGTTGGCCCATTTGGTCAAACCTGATTTTAATAATTGAATAAACTCTGTCTGGATATACAAAGCTAGTCGGGACATCTCGGACTCTTGAACATGATCAAGAATGGCTATCCACTGAATTCAAGACCGAAGATCTGTTTGCCTACTCGAGTCTGTAATTCCTTATGCAATGTATTTTCATTTTATTTGAGTCTAGGAATATATTGTACACCGAGTCGTACTGGCAAATAGTGTAACACCCAGTTTTCTGAAATTGGGGTACTTTTGAAAATTTATTATTTTTATTATTTATTAATGGTATTTTAGTCATGATATGATCTTTGGTGATTTTTAGTTAATTAAAACCATTTTCTAAGTCATGACTTATGACTTTGTGACTTTACTGGTATAACCCTAGTGTAAACCCTAGAGATTCCATAACCTAGAGACTAACCATAATCATGTGAGCCTAGCCATAGGCTTAGAACATCAAATTAGGGCTTTTTAGCCTAAAGGGTATTTTGGTAATTTTCTAGGAATTATTGGAATTATAAGTAATTACGTGATTTTATTATTATTTAATTATTGATTAGTGTCATGTTAGTCCCTAACCTAGTTTAGCCTAATCTAGGGGTTAGCCATTAACCTAGAAGACTAAGTGTAGGTATTTACTTTATGTTATAAATATCTTAGGATTGAAATATCTAGATATTTACTTTTGAGATATTTCTTGAAACCTAGAAATATCTTCAACCCTTTACCTAGAAGTTTTTGCCTTCACTATGAAGCAACCCAAGGACACCCCCCCTACCTCTTGGGCTGGCCATAGGACTACCCCCCTCCTATATAACCTATCATTTCATTCATGATCAAATTTACATGAATTTAAATCCTACAAAATTTCCTTTTCTTCACACCACCTTAACTTGATCATTTTTGATCCAAATCACCTCTAGTTTCTTGCATTGGACTCCCCTACACTAGAGGATACTAGTTAGGGCCTGCTATCAAGAATTTATGGAGCTTTGGGCATCACCAAGAGAAGTGGACACCCCTCCCTCTCTTGATTTTTCATTGAAATTGCACAAATAGGTAAATGCCCTCAAACCTAGCTAATATTCTGATTTTTCTTCACAAATGCATGCATCTAGGTACCATGGAACTATAGGCTAAGTTTGGTGAGATCTAGGGTTGGTTTGGTGTCCGTATCGGACACGTATCTGTGTTCTAATTGCAGTGTTTGGTGAAATGCTACTTAGGAATAAAAGTTATTGTTTTTCAAAACAAAATATATTTTGGGGAGCCCTAGAGATGTAGGACACAACCCTAGTTGTCTGAGCACACTTCGAGTTGTGTCCGTGTCTAAAATAGGACACGAACACACTGTTAAAACCACACTGTACACACTGTAAGACCCTACTGTTTGACACTTCCTGTCGCATCCACACGAGTCGTGGACACGATACAAAAATCTAGACACGAACCTAACCACCCCACCTACCCACTGACACGAGCACAAGGCTCTACGTGCCACGTGTGGAGCACACGACCCTTCGACACGCGCGCACGAGACTGTACAGCCTCCCCTGCTACTCGACACCTAGTGCAGACACTGTAGGATACGTGGACACGGGAAAATTGACACAGAGGAAGAGGCAACCTCTGTCATGCCCCCCTCGAGTTTGAGACACTCTCGTGTCCTATCGAGGACACGAGGACACGTGCACTGGTCGTGCACTGACAGTGCACGTGCACGTTTTCTTCACGGACACGGCCTTCGTGTCGTATGGATACGAGTCGAGGACACCTTATGGTGACACGAGGGTGTAGCCCAACACGTGGGCTACACGTGGACATGACCACGAGGCCCCACGTGGCTCATGTCGTGTCCACGAGGCGCGTGCACCGCTGTACGATGCGGTGCCAAACACGCGTATCAGTCGTGTTTTCTCGACTGATACGGGTCTCGTGTCGACTCTGTGCGACACGTGGACACGACTCAGGTTGCTAGACACCTAGCCTGACCCTAGATGAACCTAGGGACACGAGCACGAGACACGAGGACACGTGTGTCGTGTTTTACACGTGTGTGCATCTCTGCACGACGCTGTGACACTGTAAACTTACCCGATTATGCTTTTTGACACTTTGACACGCCGTGTCGTGTCGTGGTGGACTTCCAGTGACACACACGACACGAACACATAGGGGGACACGATTACCAACCATTGGTTTCGAGCCTTAGCTCGGTTTGGGTCATGAAAATGGGTTTACCTACTTTTCCTATACACAGTCCATATTTCCAGATCTTAGGATAAATTCCAGTTTTCAAAACGAGTTTTAAATCGATTTTGGTTATGATTTATACATGTAATTCCATGTTTTCAGTGTACGTATACGTAGTATATATGTATGTGTGTGTGTAGGTGAGATTTTAGGGTATATACATATGTATACATGTGTATATACATATATGTATATTGTGGATGTGTGTGTGTATTTGTGTGTGTGTGTTGGGGCTGATTTCCTGGTTCCAGGAATCTGGAACCCCCCCTTTCTTCCTGTGTTCAGTCTCTCCCTCTCTCTCACTGATCTCTTTCACTCTCTCTCTCTCTCTCACTCTATTTTACCCTCTCTATATATATGAATCATATATATGTTTTGTATATATATATATATATATATATATATATATATATATATATACTAGTCATAACCCGTGCCCATAGGGCATGGTTCATTTAAGGTATTTTCCCTCAAAATCTTGGACCCCCAATTTTAAACGAACAATAATAATTTTGAGGCCCCCATCAAAATATTAAATCTCAACCACTGCTGGATGTAAATTTTCTTTGGATTCCCCATAAAACTCCACTCTCAATAATGTTCATCCACAACCATTATGAGGCCCCCATCAAAATATTAAATCCCAACCATCAAAATATTAAATCCCCATCTTTGGATTTCCCATAAAACCCCACTCCCAATAATGCTCTTCCCCATAAAACCCCACTTCCAATAATGCTCTTCCCCATAAAACTCCACAACCGTTGATTCACCAAGATTAAATTCCAACCACTCTTTATCTTGGCACAGTCAGCCCTAGAATTCAAAAACCTTTGTGTTTTGTATAAGAGATATACATATATTGATATATATATATATGGTATTAGATTATATTGTATCTATATAAATACATTATATGGCACATGGGTATACATAGTATATAGGCTATAGGCCTATGTATATATATATATATATATATATATATATATATATATATATATATATATGTATGTATAAATGTATAGGTGTAATGTTATATATGAGAGTAGTATATATATGGTATAGAGATAGATATCAATGTGATATTAGCCTATGGTATTCATTTATGAGCCTATGGCTATGAGGTTAGGCTTGACCCTTGTTTGACTAAAGTTGACCAAAGTCAACTATAGGTCAAACCTTGACCTAATTGACCTAGAATGACTTAGATGAACATAGAAGGACTATTTGACTAAGGTTTGACTAAACCTTTAACTAGATGATTAGGTTAATCACATGGGTTATATGGATAGCCCTATGTAGATTAAGATATGTATGGGATTAAGTGGTATACTTAGGAGTTGTGTCATGATTGGTGTTAGTCTTAGAGGTTGACTAGAAGTTGACCATTAGTCAAGATTGACCTAATTACCTTGTTGACTAGTCTTTGTTTGACCATAACCTTAGTTGGTCTAAGTTTGACCTAGACTTGACCCAGATTGATCATGTTGACTAGTATTTGACTAGAATGTTGACCAAGAGTTGACTTTAACCTAGATTTGACTAACCTTGACTTGTTTGACCTTGTTTGACTTTATTTGACTTAGTTTGATTCCCTGTGACCTAGTATGACTTCCTGTGACCTAGTTTGACTGTTGAGTTGACCAAGAGTTGACTTGACCAGATTGACCTAGAATCATGTAGTATGTATTGTATACTCTATTTTTACCATTGTGGATACATTGTAACTTGTATTGCTCTGATTAGGAGCCAGACACCTCTTCTCAGGCAGTATATCCTCTTCAGACATTCAGTTATCAGGCGAGTACATTCTCTGACCATTTCATACTTGTTCAGGCTTTACTTCTCGCTCTAGATTATTTTACTTGATGCTGTCATGTTGGTAACACGGATTGGTACTATATGGATCTTTTCATGAGATATTATCCCCCTCGGGAGCATCAGATACAGTATGTTTGTGCGTTTCACGAATCATCATGTATCTCTATGCTTCCATTATGCATGTATACTCATGTGATCATGTACTCTCATGTTCACTGAGCCCTCATGTATAACTTCACGTATACTCATTTATGAGCCTCATGTGAAGTAATCATGTATAATAACGTAACTTGTTTAGATCCTTGTGTATTGATTGGGGAAACGGGGGAGTAGAAGTAGACATGTGAATAATTCCAAAGTAGTGTAATCATGTACAAACTCAGTAGTGTAATCATGTATAAATTCTAGCCATTCACATGCCTATCTTATACTCTACATCACTAGCCACTTACAGTTCTCTATATACAATAGATATTTCCTTTACAAGCTATCTCTTTTACAGCGTATATTTTCTTTCAGCACTTCCTGTATTTTACTCTATTGCCTGTATCGTATTTCCTAACCTGATATGAACTGTGTGAGATGTATTGTGCTCATTCCTGTCCTGACTGGACCTGTTGAAAATATTACAGAGGATGAGGATGAGGCCCTGGTGTCTACCCATTATAGAGCAGGACTAGATGATACTTATGTTGTGGACCCTCAGCAGGATCCACCTGCAGCTGAGGATATTGCTCCAGTAGTCTAGACCAGTTAGCTAGACAGTCTTTCTACTTTATTATTCGTCTCACATTCTGAGTTGTATTTTGAGATGTGGAGATGTATAGACTCTTAGACTTATTGTATTATGAGTTGACATTCTGGATGTTATGTATCCTAGACACTTAGACTTATTTTATCTATGCTACTGTTCTCTTTGAGTTACTATCTATCTATCTATCTGTCGTTTATTCTTCTACCTTAGATATGATTGAGACTGTATTCTGTTATGTCACCTCCATTCGGAGAGTATAAACTGTACATATACTTTTATATTGTTAGATGATTGACCTAGGACAGCGTTCTACCGCCGACACTGCGGCGTAGGCTGGACGTACCCACTTCTCGTGCCCCTATACAGGGTGCGGGTCATGACACATTTTTAGTGGTGGCCCATACAGGTCCTGTTTATGTAGTGGTATTCGAACTAGAGTATCACTACAGCCTGTGATAGGATTTGAGGAATAGGTTTAGTAAGAGAGGATACTCAAATCATTGTTAGGATACCTTGAGAGATTCCTGGGATGACCCTTGAGAATCTCATTTTGAATTATGATTTAAACTCCTTTTCCCTTGATTGAATTTGATTTTGGAGGATTCACTGTAGAACTTGAATCCTGGTGTTAGTTGATGATTTTGAAATTTTTGTAGTTGTTGATTTTAATTTCTTTGTGTTAGATTAATATCTTTTATTTTAAGGTACTCAATCACAATTATGAGAAAACTCTCATCTGTTTCTTGCCAACTAATTCTCTTTCTAATTGCTTTCCCTTGAAATGAACTGTTCCCTCTATTTTTGCATCTTGTTCAACTCTTTCTACAAAACTATGTGACTGTATCCCAAACCTGACTTACTTGATATTTTCTCAAATCAAGACTTTATTGAGACCTTCCAACCTTGACCTTTGATTTGATCGAACCCTAACTATATTTATCTAGTAGCCTATCTATCCCTAGGACTGTGTTCCTAAATTATTTACTGGATTTCTAATTAATTTTATTCCATGTGTTAACTTGATCTTCTTTATTTTGCATCAATTGTCATGTCTTGAACTCCCACTTTCTATTCTAGATCATTGGACGTCCATTACCGTGACTTGGATATTCGGAGTATAATACTAGCTGTTACCTCCCAACAAACTTCACATGTAAGACCTAGACTAGCCTACCTTCATGTAGGTATTCCATGTCCTACTAAAATCCGTCTCCTTGTACTCTATTTCCTTGATATGATTTCTGGTCAAATGGCTAAACTATAACCTCTGCCATGATACTAAATTAATTCTTATTTCAATTAGAGATCCACCTTGGCTCAATTCTTTCGACCTGGCATGTGATGGTGTTCTGCTTGAATCCCTGAATACTTAACCTTGTACCTTATCTTGAATGCTTGACCCGATTGGTTAAGGATCTTGGACTATGTATTTCTTCATCATTTCCACCCTTACTTATATCTTATGCTATAAATTTATCCTTAGTTTTACAAGCTTATCCCTTTCGAGCTTGGTCATGACATATTTTATTGGGTGCGCACCCACTAACATATTGTCTAATCAGAACCGGCGCATGATGGTCTGATCAACCTATTGCATTTTGGTTCGCTTTTCATATATTAATCTACGTGGATGGAGACACAGTTAACTTGCCCTAGAATCTTATCCGCAACAGCCTTGACAATTCTCTTTGGAATTATTTTTATCGCCTATGAACCTCGTATTCATATCCAGTTGAATTAAATTTAATCATGACCCGGATCTTCATCATTGGATGCTCGTGCCCATACTTGATTTCATTGATTTTCTATCTTGTCCAAATCTCGATTTATCCTGAAATTGATCAACTTAGATCATGTCTAGACTAAAATCTATTTGTGATTGTTTGTGCCTAAATTCTTAATTTTCTTTTACCACTTTATGGAATAGTAACCTTTTAATGATTTCTCAGTTATTTGTTAATAACCAATTTTCATATAGGATGGTAGACGGCCCTATAGCCTTGATGATTGTTGTTCCCTTACCTTCCCAAATAGGATACCCTAGATTGCTTGTACGTTTTGATACCATAGGACAGTCTTGATCTAGAATAACTAGTGCACCTAGATGAGACCACAGACTGTCCCATTTAACCTATCCCCTTGGTACCACTATTGCATCATAATTTCTGGTTCAATTTAGGCCATAGACTTTTCCCACTCTAAATTATGGTCATCGTAGGCACATTACCGTGACTTTTAAATTAGGAGCACAAGACTAGTTGTTTTCCCAAAACTAATTTCACATACATGACCTAGACATGACACTCTACACCCATGACCTTAGTGTCCCACTCAGGCATACCATCGTGTGCTTCATTTGCTTAGTACGATTTTCCTGACCCGAGGCTCCATCCTAATTTACCCCATGGAGTTACTTTTGATTTCGATTTGAATTAAGGACACCTTATGACCAAAAACTGCCAGCCAATTTTTGGACATGACCCAGTATAGGCCTGCTACCCATATTTTGCTTGTTGACCTTGTATGTTGCTAGGTAGTAGCTTCGACCCTGATTATTGGAGGTTTGACCTAGGAGGAGTACAACCATCTAAATTTTGAGGACGAAATTATTTTAAGGTGGGTAGACTTGTAACACCCAGTTTTCTGAAATTGGGGTATTTTTGAAAATTTATTATTTTATTATTTATTAATGGTATTTTAGTCATGATATGATCTTTGGTGATTTTTAGTTAATTAAAACCATTTTCTAAGTCATGACTTATGACTTTGTGACTTTACTGGTATAACCCTAGTGTAAACCCTAGAGATTCCATAACCTAGAGACTAACCATGATCATGTGAGCCTAGCCATAGGCTTAGAACATCAAATTAGGGCTTTTTAGCCTAAAGGGTATTTTGGTAATTTTTTAGGAATTATTGGAATTATAAGTAATTACGTGATTTTATTATTATTTAATTATTGATTAGTGTCATGTTAGTCCCTAACCTAGTTTAGCCTAATCTAGGGGTTAGCCATTAACCTAGAAGACTAAGTGTAGGTATTTACTTTATGTTGTAAATATCTTAGGATTGAAATATCTAGATATTTACTTTTGAGATATTTCTTGAAACCTAGAAATATCTTCAACCCTTTACCTAGAAGTCTTTACCTTCACTATGAAGCAACCCAAGGACACCCCCCTACCTCTTGGGCTGGCCTTTGGACTACCCCTCTCCTATATAACCTATCATTTCATTCATGATCAAATTTACATGAATTTAAATCCTACAAAATTCCCTTTCCTTCACACCACCTTAACTTGATCATTTTTGATCCAAATCACCTCTAGTTTCTTGCATTAGACTCCCCTACACTAGAGGATACTAGTTAGGGCCTGCTATCAAGGATTTGTGGAGCTTTGGGCATTACCAAGAGAAGTGGACACCCCCCCTCTCTTGATTTTTTATTGAAATTGCACAAATAGGTAAATGCCCTCAAACCTAGTTAATATTCTGATTTTTCTTCATAAATGCATGCATCTAGGTGCCATGGAACTGTAGGCTAAGTTTGGTGAGATTTAGGGTTGGTTTGGTGTCCGTATCGGACACGTATCTGTGTTCTAATTGCAGTGTTTGGTGAAATGCCACTTAGGAATAAAAGTTATTGTTTTTCAAAACAAAATATATTTTGGGGAGCCCTAGACATGTAGGACACAACCCTAGTTGTCTGAGCACACTTCGAGTTGTGTCCGTGTCCAAAACAGGACACGAACACACTGTTAAAACCATACTGTACACACTGTAAGACCCTATTGTTTGATACTTCCTGTCGTATCCACACGAGTCGTAGACACGATACAGAAACCTAGACACGAACCTAACCACCCCACCTACCCACTGACACGAGCACAAGGCTCTACGTGCCACGTGTGGAGCACACGACCCTTCGATACGCGCACACGAGACTGTGCAGCCTCCCCTGATACTCGACACCTAGTGCAGATACTGTAGGACACGTAGACACGAGAAAATTGACACAGAGGAGGGGGCAACCTCTGTCATGCCCCCCTCGAGTTTGAGACACTCTCGTGTCCTATCGAGGACATGAGGACACGTGCACTGGTCGTGCACTGACAGTGCACGCGCACGTTTTCTTCACGGACACGGCCTTCGTGTCGCATGGATACGAGTTGAGGACACCTCATGGTGACACGAGTGTGTAGCCCAACACGTGGGCTACACGTGGACATGACCACGAGGCCCCACGTGGCTCGTGTCGTGTCCACGAGGCGCGTGCACCGCTGCACAACGCGGTGCCAAACACGCGTATCAGTCATGTTTTCTCGACTGATACGGGTCTCGTGTCAACTCTGTGCGACACGTAGACACGACTCAGGTTGCTAGACACCTAGCCTGACCCTAGACGAACCTAGGGACACGAGCACGAGATACGAGGACAAGTGTGTCGTGTCCTACACGCGTGTGCATCTCTGCACGACGCTGTGACACTGTAAACTTACCCGATTGTGCTTTTTGACACTTTGACACGCCGTGTCGTGTCGTGGTGGACTTCCAGTGACACACACGACACAAACACATAGGGGGACACGATTACCAACCATTGGTTTCGAGCCTTAGCTCGATTTGGGTCATGAAAATGGGTTTACCTACTTTTCCTATACACAGTCCATATTTTCAGATCTTAGGATAAATTCCAGTTTTCAAAACGAGTTTCAAATCGATTTTGGTTATGATTTATACATGTAATTCCATGTTTTCAGTGTACGTATACGTAGTATATATGTATGTGTGTGTGTAGGTTAGATTTTAGGGTATATACATATGTATACATGTGTATATACATATATGTATATTGTGGGTGTGTGTGTGTATTTGCGTGTGTGTGTTGGGGCTGATTTCCTGGTTCCAGGAATCTGGAACCCCCCCTTTCTTCCTGTGTTCAGTCTCTCCCTCTCTCTCACTGATCTCTTTCACTCTCTCTCTCTCACTCTATTTTACCCTCTCTATATATATGAATCATATATATGTTTTGTATATATATATATACATATATTGATATATATATATGGTATTAGATTATATTGTATCTATATAAATACATTATATGGCACATGGGTATACATAGTAATAGGCTATAGGCCTATGTATATATATATATATATATATATATATATATATATATATATATATATATATATATATATATATATATATATATATGTATAAATGTATAGGTGTAATGTTATATATGAGAGTAGTATATATATGGTATAGAGATAGATATCAATGTGATATTAGCCTATGGTATTCATTTATGGGCATATGGCTATGAGGTTAGGCTTGACCCTTGTTTGACTAAAGTTGACCAAAGTCAACTATAGGTCAAACCTTGACCTAATTGACCTAGAATGACTTGGATGAACATAGAAGGACTATTTGACTAAGGTTTGACTAAACCCTAACTAGATGATTAGGTTAATCACATGGGTTATATGGATAGCCCTATGTAGATTAAGATATGTATGGGGTTAAGTGGTATACTTAGGAGTTGTGTCATGATTGGTGTTAGTCTTAGAGGTTGACTAGAAGTTGACCATTAGTCAAGATTGACCTAATTACCTTGTTGACTAGTCTTTGTTTGACCAAAACCTTAGTTGGTCTAAGTTTGACCTAGACTTGACCCAGATTGATCATGTTGACTAGTATTTGACTAGAATGTTGACCAAGAGTTGACTTTAACCTAGATTTGACTAACCTTGACTTGTTTGACCTTGTTTGACTTTATTTGACTTAGTTTGATTCCCTGTGACCTAGTATGACTTCCTGTGACCTAGTTTGACTGTTGAGTTGACCAAGAGTTGACTTGACCAGATTGACCTAGAATCGTGTAGTATGCATTGTATACTCTATTTTTACCATTGTAGATACATTGTAACTTGTATTGCTCTGATTAGGAGCCAGACACCTCTCCTCAGGCAGTATATCCTCTTCAGACATTCAGTTATCAGGCGAGCACATTCTCTGACCGTTTCATACTTGTTCAGGCTTTACTTCTCGCTCTAGATTACTTTACTTGATGCTGTCACGTTGGTAACACGGATTGGTACTATATGGATCTTTTCATGAGATGTTATCCCCCTCGGGAGCATCAGATACAATATGTTTGTGCGTTTCACAAATCATCATGTATCTCTATGCTTCCATCATGCATGTATACTCATGTGATCATGTACTCTCATGTTCACTGAGCCCTTATGTATAACTTCACGTATACTCATTTATGAGCCTCATGTGAAGTAATCATGTATAATAACGTAACTTGTTTAGATCCTTGTGTATTGATTGGGGAAACGGGGGAGTAGAAGTAGACATGTGAATAATTCCAAAGTAGTGTAATCATGTGCAAACTCAGTAGTGTAATCATGTATAAATTCTAGCCATTCACATGCTTATCTTGTACTCTACATCACTAGCCACTTACAGTTCTCTATATACAGTAGATATTTCCTTTACAAGCTATCTCTTTTACAGCGTATATTTCCTTTCAGCACTTCCTGTATTTTACTCTATTGCCTGTATCGTATTTTCTAACCTGATATGAACTGTGTGAGATGTATTGTGCTCGTTCCTGTCCTGACTGGACCTGTTGAAAATATTACAGAGGATGAGGATGAGGCCCTGGTGTCTACCCATTATGGAGCAGGACTAGATGATACTTATGTTATGGACCCTCAGCAGGATCCACCTGCAGCTGAGGATGTTGCTCTAGTAGTCTAGACCAGTTAGCTAGACAGTCTTTCTACTTTATTATTCGTCTCACATTCTGAGTTGTATTTTGAGATGTGGAGATGTATAGACTCTTAGACTTATTGTATTATGAGTTGACATTCTGGATGTTATGTATCCTAGACACTTAGACTTATTTCATCTATGCTACTGTTCTCTTTGAGTTACTATCTATCTATCTATCTATCTGTCGTTCATTCTTCTACCTTAGATGTGATTGAGACTGTATTCTGTTATGTCACCTCCATTCGGAGAGTATAAACTGTACAGGTACTTTTATATTGTTAGATGATTGACCTAGGACAGCGTTCTACCGCCGATACTGCGGCGTAGGCTGGATGTACCCACTTCTCGTGCCCCTATACAGGGTGCGGGTCGTGACAAATAGGCTACCCTCAAATGAGTTCAAAAATGTTTTTAAAATGACCTCTCAAAAAGGTTTACAAAAAGGTTTTCAAAAAGGATTTCAAAAATCACCAAAAAGTTTTTTTTAACCCTAACTAAACCCTGACAAAACCCTGACAGAACTCGGACCGAGTTCGGCCAGAGTTCGGCCAGAGTTCGGTTAGTGGCCGTTGTGATTTTGAATCCTTGGAACTTGGTCCTCCTGCAGTTGCGAATTTGACCGAGATTTGCTCATAGAGTTCTGCCCGAATTCTGCCCGAATTCTGTCAGAAGTCTTCCTTTGAAATTCCTATAAATAGAGAAGGATTTTGATCATTTCAACTCGCTCATTCACTTTCAATCTTCTCTCTATCTAAAGCTTTCAGTCTTTCAAAGAGTTTTCTAAAGCTTTCAATTTCAGATCCCAAGCCAATTACAATCTTCTAGTCGATTTGCCAGTGCGGTACGGTCTAGAAGTTTTTGAGAGATTGTAATCAGAAGGCTTGATTGAAGAATACCTAATTCACATTTGAAGTTGGACGAGTTCTTCGTATCAAAGCTCGCGTTGTAGAAGTTGCAAGGACTTCGTAAGAAAACTTGCGGTTTTTCCAATAGTGGATTCAACTGGTAGCAAGAGTTCTACCGACTGGATTAGTCCTCAACAGAGGGATACCAGTATACATCGCTGTCTTTGTATTTGCTCTCTTAACTCTGTCTTTACTTTATTTCAGTTGTGATTAATATTCTGTGATTGTGCTGCTAACAAATTTTTAATTAGCATTATTCCGCTGCCAACTCTATTCACCCCCCTCTAGAGTATTAGCTTTACTGTTTCGTTCCTACACTAAGTGCTGATGAAGACCCTCAAAAGACATAGGTAAGTCTGAGGTGGAAGAGGTGGTACAGTAGGAGGAGCAAGAAGGATAAATTCACTGCGATGAGAGAGCTGAAGATACTTGGGCTCTGAGTCACGCGAACAAGAAGATAAATCGATCTTAAAGTACTAGAAGATGATAGCAAGTATCATAGCATAGACAAAATTTCTCTTCTTCTCACGACACCTAGCCATCATCTGGATAATCGTCTTAGGGACAACAAATGGAATCCCATTACGAATATGATAGAGAGAAGACATTGAAAGAGTGGTCACATAGTCTTTTGAAGTAGATTTGGCAGAATAGTAGAATAAATAATACAATACAACTCATAAAAGAATAGGTTCAAGTGTGCGACTTTGAACTTGCCAGGACGTACGGGTTTAGGAGCACAAAGTTGAGTTTTAAAATTGTTCAAAGTCGTATCATTGGGGAATTCAAACTCAGTGATATCGTCAAGTGGAGCACCTACATTTAGAATGTTTAGGATTTTTGCTAATTCATCATCATTGAATTGAATGTCAATGCCTGCAACACGGCTCTTAACAGATGGCTAAGGTGAAGTTACAGTAAAATAGCCGAATAGCATTAGTAACAATGGAAAAAGAGTGAGTAACAAGGTTGTGAAATCCCAAAGCTTCAAAGAAAGTTTTGTGAGATGGAAAGATCGTCCACTTAAATGGTGTGTCGGACATATGTTACGAATTGAAAAATTCGCATACCACAATAATGATTGTTCAAGAGTTTCGAAGAAAAATTTATTGAACGCTCTGTCGTCCATTTGGACGGGAGAAAAGAGAGATCCTTGGAGAGGATCCGAAGATGAGGTTTCTTCACTAGCCGTAGTCTTCTTTCTCTTAAAGGGATTATGCATTTATGCATAATTTCTAAAGAAAATAGAAAATTTCTAAGAAATTGAAACAGAGGGATGAAAGAGATTATACCTTCTCGAAATAAAGTATATGGAAGAGAATGGGATTCTACGCATGAATCCAGAGTTTAGAAGTAAAACTCCAAAGGAATATGGAGGAATCGATGGTGGAAGAACTAGGGTTTTGGGGGCTCTTCGTGTGGCTATTGTTCTGTTTGAAGGAGGAGAAAGATGAATAGAAACGTGGGCCATGTAGTTCTGTGTATATAATATCTGACACCAACAGAACTCGGGCCGAACTCAAGCCGAATTCATGTCGAGTTTGCATGTAGTTCTATTGAGGTATTTTGCACACACAAAAATGCCACTTTTATATTCATCATTCTTTTTCAATTATTTAATTCCAAGTTTAGAAATTTTAAATTTTAAATTAATATAATTAACATTATTTTACGAATTAAATTTTGTTAAGCAGCGTATGTCTTAGATTAGCTGTAGGGGTACTGTCCCAGCAAACGGAGGTTTACAGGGGAACATTTAAGTACCTTTTCATTTTAGTCTTAGCCATAGTGACAAACATACCCTTTGTAGGCTTGTCTCAAAAATAGTTTTTGTATATTAAAAAATAATTAATAAAATAAAATTAATTAATATTATTGACATCTAAAATTTCTAATTCTCGATGTAAATAATTAAAATAATATTTCGCTAAAGGTTTTATAAAGATGTCAGCCAATTGTTTCTGTGTCTACATATTCTAAGTTGATATCTCCATTTGTTTGATGGTCTCTATAAAAATGATGTCGAACCTCAATATACTTAGTGCGAGTGTGAATACAGGATTCTTAGTCAAGTTGATTGTGCTACTGTTGTCATAGAAAATGGGTATGTGTGTGTAGTATAAACCAAAGTCTTTCAAGGTTTGCTTCATCCATAAAATTTGTGCACAACAACATCTTACGACGATATACTCAGTCTTAGTAGTCGATAATGTGACAGAAATTTACTTCTTCCTAAACCAAGAGACTAGAGCCTAACCTAGGAAATGACATGTATCGCTAGTACTTTTTCTATCCACTTTGTATCCAACAAAATCAGCATCCGAGTAACCAATTAGGTCAAAGAACATGGTTTTAGGATACCATAAGCCGACATAAGAAATATCCTTAAGGTATCGGAAGATATGCTTAACTACGCACATGTGTGATTCCTTAGAATTAGCATGAATTCTAGCACACAAGCACACTAAATATTATATCAGGACGACTAGAAGTTAAATAAAGTAAACTACCAATCAAACTTTGATACTTACATATGTCGACAGGTTTGCCTTGTTCATCTACATCAAGCTGGGTTGAACTTGCCATTGGAGTGCCAAGAGGGCTAACAACTTCCAGATCAAACTTCTTTACTAAATCTTTTGTTTACTTGGCTTGATTGATAAACATCCTATTGTTGGTTTGTTTGATTTACAGTCTAAGGAAGAATTTGAGTTCTCCCATCATGCTCATCTCAAACTCATTCTGCATATTGTCACACCCCAGTTCCGAAATACGGGGACGTACACGGCCAGCTACACCATATAAGGTACGAATACGCTATACGGTGATGACGGCTATCCAGTCTGGTTGGGTATCCTAGCATGCAATCAATCTATGGCCTAAATCCGATCTCATATCCACAGGTAAATCACAATGAGACAATATCAAGAGAGATAATCATATGAAAAACAGGAAATACTCATATGAAAATCTGGAATCTACAGTACAGGATAATAATGTAGACAAGTTTACCTTCCCACAGTTCCTAGCATGTCTGGAACTGAAGCACACCCTCCAAGTCAAGTCTGGAAGATCCACCGGGTCGGTCTCAGACAATCTGGGAACACTCCAGGGTTGGTCAGGCCAACCGCAACAAGTACCAGAAAGGAAGGCTCAAGGACGGGCGAAGAAAACCAGCTGGATAAAATAAGACCAGAATAACATCTAAAAATAGTAAATAAAGGTAAGGGATCGTGCGGTACCAACGCACGATAACAATCCACAAGTATAGTGAAGCTAACACAATCACAATCTCCCTAGCATCCACTAACACCTGCACTGCCAGCTGGAAATCAATATCAGCTGGCTAGCAGGCAACAAGCCAAACAACACAGAAGGACAAGCGGCCACACAATGCCTACGGCTTGCTATTATTAGCTAACTAGGGTTATCACATGCCTAATTACTAACAAGATGCAATGAGACTTCAAAGTCCAGCTCCTGCTTGCTACTACCCGAATGGCCCCAGCAAAAGAAAAAGATAGATATAGCAGGCATACTGCAGTAAGATACATGTGCCCTAAAGAAGTGCCACACTCGACGGATGGCTAGAAATGCGCTTATCTCGACGGATAGCAACAAATCCCTAGTATATATATAGATACATAGGGCCGGGGTCAGACAAGCAACAGGTCACTGGGAAGTCCCCATGAACTACATGATTAATCTAGTTATTAGCCTAGTCAGTTTCATTATGGATCCCTGACCGTGGTACTCAGGGATCCATGTCCTAGACATGATGCAAAACAAGACTGGACTGGTGGCTTATACTAGCACAATCAAGAGAAATCAACCACGGTGTCAAGACGGGGTCATGCTGAGCAAGTCAGGACTAGCTGTCGCAACAGCAATCAAGAGTAAACATGTCATGTCGAGAGTACTAGTCAGGAGTGCGCCACCACGGGCCACTATCAAGAATCAAGAGTATACATGCCAGGTTTACTGTCAAGTCCAGAATGCTAGTCAGCAGTACACCTCTACGGGCCACTAATCAAGAATCAAGACAGGTCCAGGTCATCGTGTAATACCAGGAACAAGATCAAACCTATCAGTCACAAGAAGTCACATGTCCAAATCGTGACATGGATATCAAGTCGGGTACAAGATCAAAATCTTCACTATAATAGTCTCTCAAGTACACATGGGAACCTACCACTCAAATCATCAAGTCGGTCCATCCACCAGATCAATCTAGCAAGGGTCTTCCATCCATGATGGAGTGAATATCACGTCAATAAAGACAACCACCAATACCAAGCTCATTCCCCTAACAATGCTAGGCCCTCTGACTCACAAGAATCCTCCAAGTCAATGATCACAAGCCACTAGAAAACAAGCCCCTCAACTACCAAGACACAACAATCAAACCAGGTTCCCCAACTACCGAAATACACAAAGGTACCAGGTTTTGGGCGTTTGGGAAGTCGAGTAAAAATCATATAATAATACCCTCGATATTCTCCTCGTTCCACGAAATATTCGAAATCACCAAAATTCAAGAATCCACATAGATCCACCAAGTCAATATCCCGAGATAGTACTCTCCATAATACTCAATCCTCAGTCATATCCACAAGTCACAACTCCAATACATAGGACAACTGCCAGCTCTATCTGACTAGACTAGGATACCCCCTAGGATGAAGGGTCAGGAGACAAGAGTCTGGTAATAAATATCGCCGAAAGTGGCAAGGATTTACACGGACCGCTCTGGAGCAAATCCACAACCCTTAAACCAAACAAGGACCAGGGTTGCAGACCGTCTCCCGAGTGGAACCGCTCTCCTTACGCTATCCGACGGACAAGACAGGTCAGGCGCTAGGCGACTAATCTAGTATGGAGTCTACCTAGCAAGCAATGGGATCAGGTATACTATACCAAGGTGAACAGGCACGAGCCCAGTCCAGCAAACCAAAGGAATGGTTCTGTCCAACCCTTCGAACCAAATTCCCGATCGAGAATTTTGGAAGAATCCAGCAGAGTCTCCTCTGTATTCTGGACAGGAGCTCCCAGCGAGTTAGGGCTAAAATTCACTCTGCGCAACCCGCCGCGGAATCGCAGAATCGCAGACTGAGAACACTAGGTCTCAGCTACCCGCAGCACTACAATACGTACTGGGAACAAATCGATAGCCGAGAAAACTAAGCCCCGGCCTCCAGCAGCGCTACGAGGCGTACTGGAAATCAATCGAACTCCGAGACCACTAATGTCTCGGCCTCCAGCAGCACTACAATGCGTACTGGGCGCCAAGCCAACATGCATAATAATAAAATAACCGCCTCGCAGGGCGCACCACAACACATGTCCATAAATTCCCTAACCCAAGCACAATCACCGCCACAAGTAAAGTTAGCCAAGCCGTTACCCGACCGCGAGTCGGACACGGGGCATACAGGGACAATCCATACATGTGAGTCGTGCTCGTGTCCTCGGAGGTGTGGATGACCCATCCGAGTTGCCCGATACGGTCTATCCTAGTATCGGACCAAGCTAGTCTAGGTTATCATGGCAGTTCTACTGCTAAGCTACACTAGTTATGATTGTACATTTTTACAATAAATTAAATATAATAAAATCCAGGAGAGATGGCAAGAGCCGTCGATGAGCAAGGGATACTTGCCTAGAGGGCTCGGCTAGGTAAGCAAATCTTCGGCAGTCGCAATCCAAGCTAGCACGCCAATCGAGATCCTTAGAACACACAATAAACAATCATTAGAATTAAATAATAAAATAATAACAAAATCATGAAGAATGGCACGAGGCTATACCGTACGGGTCCTACAAGCAGCGCAGGGATCTGGCATGGAAACCGAGGCACGCAGACCGATACGGGCACGCAAATCAAGATGCGCACGTATATCGAGACGCGCACGAGAATCGAGAGAACACGAATATCGAGACGAACGAGAAACATAAATATGCATATAAATTGAGACGTACACGTAAATCGAGAAAATCACGAATATCAGAATGGTCCACGAATCATGTGACACGCAAATCGAGACGTGCACACGAATCGAGACGACCCAGAGTCCAAGGAGCACGTAAATCGATGCGGCACACAAATCGATGTGTGCACACAAATCGATTTGGTACAGAGTCCAATACGGTACGCAAATCGAGGTGTACAAGCAACCGAGGTGGGCACAAAGGCCGGGGCATGAAAACCGAGACAACGCTCAAATCAAGATGGCACGGTGCCCGAGGCAGCACGGGGCCCGAGGCGTCCCGTTGCCCTTGGCAGTACGTAGACCGAGGTACACGCAAAACGAGGCGACACGTACACCGAGGTGCACATGACCCAAAAACACGAAGAACGAGGAAGCGCACCAACTGAGGGTGCGCTGCCCGAGGTGACACGCTGTATAAGGCAGCGCACTGCTCGAGGCAGCACGCTGCCCGAGGTGCGCCGATCGAGGGGCTCACTCCCCGAGGAGCTCACAGCCCAAGGGAGGGGGAGAGCGGATGCGGAGAAGCTCGGCCATGGTCGGGTCAGACTACCGGCGGAGGGGGACAGAGGGATAGGGGAGAAGGAGCTCACCAAAGGGGTGCTCGGCCAGGTCGGGTCGGCCCCACGGTGGAGAAAGGACGGCGGCGGCAGCGGCTGCGCCAAGGGGCAGGGGGAGATGGCGGCGCTGGCGTCGACGGAGGTGGTGCTGGGGGCCGGAGAAGACGGGAACAGCGGCAGGGGGCCGGAGGCCCTGACAGTGGTGGTGGTGCTGGTGGCTGAAGGGGGCGACGCTGGAGGCGGCTCGCGGCGGCGGTCCGCGCCACGGCGAGAGGAGGAAGGAGAAGGAGGCGGAGGCCATGGGGCTAGAGGCGAGGACGATGATGCTGGTGGCGGTGGTCACGACTGGAGGCGGGGCGACCACAGCGGAGGGAGGCGGCGCTCGTGGGTGAGGGCGACGGAGGTGGCCGGAGATGGAGGCGATGGTGGCGAGAGAGGCGGCGACGACGATAGGGGTGGTCGCCATGGCGGTGGTGGCTGAAGTGGTGGCGACGACTCCAGTGGTGGGTGGCGGCCGCAGCCATGGGGAGGAGGCCGAGAGGGAGGAGAGAGGGGCTGGTCCAGTGAGGGGAGAGAGGGATCGGAGAGAGAAGAGTGAAGAGAGAGAATTGAGCGGAAGATAGAGAGGAATTGGGGGTGGGGGTGTTCTCCTGTAAGGAGAAAGTGAGGGAGGGGTAGGTGAGAGTGGGAAAGGTGAGGGAGGAGAGAGGGATGATATGACGGAGTAAAATGACATGAGAGAGGGGAAGTAGATATTTTGGAGGGTAGATTAGGAACAAGAAATTAATAATAATATTAATAATGAGGATAAAATTACCTCCAAGAAAATAATAAAAATTTCAAAAATACCCCAAAAATTAAAATCCTCCAAATATAATAATGCGGTCAAATATGTACTTCAAAAATAGGAATATTACATCCTACCCACCTTACAAAAATTTCGTCCTCAAATTTTAAAATTATCAAAATAGGATTTTTAAAACTAGTACATATATATCTGCCATAAAACTCTACCCACCTTACAGAAATCAAGTAATACAATTAAGAAACGAACAATATCTCAATATGAAAACATCAAAGGGAACAAGGTCTAGCTAAATAAATCAACTCGTAAGGTAAATCCAAAACATCGAAAGAAACTCGAAAATCAAGGTCTCGCATACACGAAATAACCCCATAAATCAAAACAAGTACAAAATATCGAAAATAATATCCAAAAACGTAAAATTGCAACTGCATAATATTTGCCATTAAAATTGTTTGATTGCAAATCTTAATACAAACAGAACATTGTTACAATATAGGACTTAGATGTAGGCCTAGGAGTACACTTTTGTTTAATCTGGGTCCTTAGTGCCAATAGAGCGAGTGGTAATGCGTTAACTCCGTTGACGGGCTGACGACGGTTATCGGTTCTCTGAAGGTGTAGATTGCTCTGGGTGCTGGAGCTTGCTGAAAGGAGGAAGACGTTGAGTGTCTGTATCTGCCTCTCTGATAGTACGTTCATTTGTATCTGTCTGTGTGTTGTCCGTCCGTGTGGAAGAAGGAAATAATCCCTCTATTTATAGCAGGACAGGTTGGCTGCTCATGCGCGCATACGTAGGACGCGTCGGTGCGTAGGGACGCCACGTGGAGATTGCTGATAGGGGCGCATGGATGATGCGCCCTACTCGAGGGGTTGAATTCTTCATACTGCTGTTGTGAGCCGGCACGTAGCAGAGGAGAAGATCTTTCTGTTGCTAAAATCTTGGATGAGTTGAGTCAAAGGACACATGTCGTCGACTCATGGCTCGAAGATCTCGAATCTGATGGGGGGATGATTTGGTGGGATGCGTCTTGGATTGGGCGCATGATGAGATTTTGGCTCGTGACCTTTAGGAGTCACGAGCGGTTCTGGGCGCATGGCTTTTGAGGCGCATGCAAGCGACTTTCCTTTTGTCTTTCGGGATCAGAGATCAGTCTGGGGCGCATGGCTTTTGAGGCGCATGCAAAGCTTCAACTGGAGACTCTTCTTCTGTCTTTAGGGATCAGTGAAGGGTCTGAGGCGCACGGCTTTTGAGGCGCACGCGGATGGTTGGGCGGCCACGTGGCAGTAGCCGTCGGGGCAAAGTCATGATGATGCTGACGTTGTGGATGCTTCATTTTCTGCAAAAGCTGTCAACCGTTCAGACTTGGGAAGGCGTACTGCCAACTCTGTCAGTTCAGCATTTAATATTGGTGACATTCGATGGACAGCTGAGTGGACGCGTCGGTTGACGTTCCACTAGGCGTATGGGGACGTATGGGGGCGCATCCCCTATGATACGCTCGGTACAGGGCGCATCTGTGGGAGGTGCTTGGTGTTTGAAGGGGTATGATACGCTGTCCAGTCGGCACATCCAACACGTCTTTAATGATGCGACTGTTTCGCTTCTCGAGTGCCTTTAAATAGCCGTTTGGCTGAAGTCGAGGCGTCCGGTTCATCCATTTAATGTGAGTTCATTGCACGGATTTCAGAGAGCCATCCACTTGGCGCGTGGGTTTGATCTGCCCGACCTATAAATAGTGGCATGGAGAGAAGGTTTGCTTCTCGCTCTCTCACGTACCTCCGACATGAACTTGAGTATTCGGGTGCACTCTGTTGATGAAGTGCTCCCGAGGGTAAAGATGAGACGCCATGTCGTCGTTGATACTCTTGAAGGTGACTGTTACATCCAAAAGACGGAGTCGAGGGCTTCTGAGGCAGGCGGAAGGTGCCTGTTGCATCCAAAGATAGGGATGCTCGGGCCTCATCTCCGTTGTTCCGGAAGAGCCGTAGATCGGAATGGCGGTGCTAGGCTCTCTCTTCCTTCAAAGTGGGAGCTGTCCACTCTGGTTGTGTTGAAAGCTACTCCTTTAGCCGTATTTCGATCACGATCTTCCTTGGTCTTTGTAGGCTCTTTCGAAGCCTCCCCTGGCCACAGATTTGTGGTACTCTTCTCTTCTTTGGTTCCAGCCAGAGGGTTAAATGCTTTGTTTAGTCGAAGCATTTATCAGGTGACCCTGGCTGGATGAGCGGTACATAACTGGGCTGCTGAAGGAATGCACATAACTGAGCTGGATGCACATAACTGAGCTGCTGAAGAAATGGTTGGATGCGCCTGGTTGGAGGCACATGGTATCTGCTGTGCCTAACTGGCAGCGCATGGTGACTGCTGCGCCTATCTGGAGGCGTATGGTAGCTTACTGCGCCTATCTAGAGGCACATGGTGGCTGCTGGCTGTAGCCTTAGGATCCTTCCTTTGTAGAAATTCTCCTTTGTACAACCTTTTTTAGACATGTAATAGACTTTTGTATATAAATAAAAAGTCCTTCTTCAAATGTCTATAGTTACTGCCTTTGCTGTTTGAGTTCTGGCGCATGTAGTGTCTGGCGCATGGGCTTTATGGTTGTGAAATTCCATGCTTCTACAAGACCCCCTTCAAAGTTTTCAAAACTTTTGAATAAGTTTTGGAATACTTTGAATAAGAAGCATGGCGATCAGGGCGCATGACTGTTGGGGCGCATGCCTGTTCGGGCGCATGCTTTTCTCAGTTAATAAATATGATAATGCTTCGGTAACCGAAAAGATTAATGATGATCTTTTGGTTTTATCTGCTGTTATCTTCGCAAGACCCGAGGCGACGGCTGAGATCACTCGTCATCGGTTCACGCGTACGACCACGGCCTATAAATAGGTGAGAGATGGAGAGAGAGAGAGTTCTTCTGCTCTGTGCCTTTGCCTCCTTTAGAGTTCTTCCAAAACCCTAATTTCTTCCTCTCTGATAGAATGGCTCCCAAGACTCCTCGCGGCGGTGTTAAAGGAAAGGGGAAAGAGAAGGAGCCTGTAGAGGCTGTCGTGAGTGACATTCCTCGCCCGCCTGTCGAAGTTCGGCCGGCGGTAGTCGGTGAGCTTTTGTCTCATTTTGTTCTTATTTGCCAATGTATAGATCTTTTCTGCCGACGTGCATAGGCTCAGGCCTTTATCATGCACCGTGGTTTTAGTTGCTGACGCGCATGGGTTTAAACCCTGATGATGTGCCGACGCGTATGGGTTTAGACCCTGATGATGCGGCGAGGCTCTACCGCTGACTCGTATGGGTTTTAGACCCTGATGATGCGCCGAGGCTCTACCGCTGACGCGCATGGGTTTTAGACCCTGATGATGCGTCGAGGCTCCTTTTTCAGATGTGCTTGATACGCGCATTTGACGAGCATGAAGCTTTGATCTTTGTGTCGTCTCTAATATTTTTGCATTTTTGTCAGTGTCGATGACTATCCCACTCTTGAACGAAGTGCTCCTGGACGCCGCGCTCTGCCAGATGGGAGTGGATTATGATGAAGAGGTGATAAACCCTGCTCAAGCGGCCATTATGTTGGATCAGTATCCCGAAAGAATGATTCAAATTCGGGAACAACATCACGGGTTCCTCAAACGGATTTTTTCTGATCAGAGGGATACTCTGGCCGTCTCACGAGCTGGTACCTCTTACACCTGGCGGACTCTTCATCCTGGGAGTATTTATAGCGATGTTTCCATTAACACTTTTGCCTTGGGTGCCTCGACTTTTGCTCGTCGCATGTTGTTGATGGAACAATTATACCCCAAGGGAGAATTTCGGGTAGAGGGTTGGTGTCATTATGTTTCAAAATGGGACAAACTGACACACTGGATCCTGTCGCGGTTTCAGACTGAGCTCCAAGAGATTGGGCTGACCGCCGCGATCCGTGCCCCTCAGGCAGGTATAGAGATTAACAGGCACATGTTTCTTGCACTTTTGGAGATGTTTGATACCCATACCGGGACCTTCTTCACTCCAGTGGGGGAGCTAGGGCTCGCGCTTCATGAGATGTTCGAGGTATCAAAACTCCCCTGGGGATCGGAACCTTACGAGGAGTACTTCCCGACCAATGAAGAATTCCAGGTCTTGGGGGACAAAGCTGATGAGATGATGGCCGTCTTCAAAGAAGTAGCGAGTCATCACTACTATATGCAGAAGAAGGATAGGGGCGGGATGCAGCCTCATGTGACTGCTTGGAGAGATCACATCTTTAGGCAGGACAAAGAGGATCCTTTCCATTTTTCTACTCCGCCGACACTTTCTCGTAACGAGGTGCTTTCCGAAATGAGCAGGTTAGGCGAGAAGAACCCCTTGGAGAACGAGGACTAGCAGTCGGATGAACGCTCCTATAGCTATTTTTGGCATCTCACCTATCGGATGTCGCCAAAAGCAGTATTAGTCGCGTATCTTATGATTTGGCTCCGGGACCATGTCTTTTCAGGCGGGTCTGGCTCTGTAGAGAGGGTGACTCAGAACTTAATTCTGCCGGCCGTGAAGTTGGCCTTCGGCCGTCCTTTAGCTTTACTCCCCGCAATGGTGTGTAACCTATTGTGGGGTCTTCGAGAGTTTGTGGGAGATGTCGTTCACGAGCGGGGTAAAAACAACAACTTCCCGCGTGCCGAACTGCCGTTTCATTATTTGATGGGGTGGTTAATTTTACACCATCCCAGTGTGATGAGCCCGAGTTCGGAGGAAGACCACAGGTTCGGAGATGCATTCCTCCGGCGTTTCCACCGGAGGAATTGGTCGCACACCGGTGTTCCTGTTTGTAGGAAAGTTTTATCCCATCTTCAGGGATGGGAGATCGCCAAAGTTGATCCTGTCTTTTCCGATTTTGAGGCCAACGAAGATCTGGTGGACTCGGGTGAGGATGCCACCACTCTGTCTCCATGGGGATTCCGCTAGTTGCAAGGTATCCGGCCGTCCCATTTGGTATATCGGAACAGGAACCAGTGTTACCTGGGACCGTATCTGCCGAGCCGCTTTGCGAGGCAATTCGGGTACGCTCAATTGATGTTGGATAATCCCAGTATCACCTTGGGGTACGCAGAAAGTTTGCTGGATGGTGCACGAGCATGGCATTACTATAATGCCGGATGTACTGGAGCCCGCTTTACGCTCCCTGTCCAGAATCCGCGGCCGCCGATTCTTTACTCAGCCGCCAGATTTTACTGTGCTATGGCTGCTGTGCCCACCGAATATGATAGGGAGACCAATTTTATTGCAGGCACCCATTTAGCGGTGGGTGCAGACACTTTGGCGAAGGCTCGATCGTACCGTCCGCCCGAGTCGGGTTATCGAGGTGCTCCTGCTGTATCTACTGGGGGCCAGGCAAAACCCGTGGTCGATCAATCGAAAAGGCGTGCAGATACAAAGGTCGACTCTCCTGTATCGAAAAAACAGAAGAAGGCGTCGTCACCGACGGTGTCCTCGGACTCAGCATCTGCAGAGGTAAGGTGTCCCGTAAGGTTTGGTTTCGAGTTCAGCTTCTTATGCAATCATGCTTCTCTCTTTTTGTGTAGGAGCCGCTGAAAAGAAAGCCCCGTACTCCAAAATTTGGTGGGAGCAAGCCAAAGGAGATGGCGGGCTCTTCTGAAGTGCGTATTCCGCCCACTATGATGTCTCCCATGGAGGAGAACATTGAGGATGTAGCTGTAGAGACTCCAGCATCTCCGGATTATGTCAGACGGGAAGCTGAGGATGCAGCAACTTTCGAGAAGATGAAGGCCGCAGCGTCGGCCTTGGATGACGTTGCCGTAGATCCGCAAGAGCCTGTTGCGGGGACAACAGATATAGTTGGGACAGAGGAGAGGGTTGATTCCCCTCCTTGTCATGATGAGGGAAGGTCGGCTATATCATCGCCGAGTCTTACCCCAGTTTCAACCGTAGAAGTTGAGGCGGCTACCGATCAGGAGGTAGCGACAGATTCTGTCCCTGTTGAGGGACTTGAGAAGGATGAGACCCTTCTACCGGTCCTGTCTCCCGGGGCGGGCCAGGAGATGAGTGTTGATCTTCTCGTTCTGCCAGGGGAGGTACTGGTCGCTGATAGGACGTCGGGAGTAGAAGAGGTGGCCGTTGACGTCGGTGGTTCCTCCGGGCTTGAGAAGGGCAAGGGTGTGGAACTCTCTGTTGCCCCTCTTACTTGGGGTACTATCTCGACGCCTGTGCGGGCTTTCTCTGTTCCTTCGGCTCCTCGGGCTAGCAGTCCAGCCCCTGTTGATGAAGAGCCTATTGATGTCGAGGTTCAAGCCTCGCAGGTTGAGGTTGGCGGATCTTCTTCCGGTCCGCTAACTGTAGTAGCTCCTCCAACTCCTGCTATGATGCCGCAGGTCCTGGCGGATGCAGACGAATATGTGAAATTCCTCGTCGAGGGGGTTTACAAAATGCTGCAGAAGGGTGTATCTGCGGTGATGGATGCCAACGGGAGCTTTGCGACGGCAAAAACTCTGGCAATGCCCTGTATCGAGCTAATCTGCATTCACCAAGGCTACGACCATATGGCCGAAATTTTGGAGGCTTCGGTGATCGAGCTGGACGAGCAGCTTGCGGAACTTCAGCGCATCCAGCGAAACGACCTCTCCGTCCTGATAGATGCGGAGAAGGGGAAGCTGATTGCCGAGATCGAGTCTTCCTACCAGGCCAATGTGGGCATTTGGGAGCGCGAGGTGGCTGAGACTGCGGCTGCGGTAGAGCAGTTGTCTCAGTCCATGAAGAAGACGGTGGAAACTCGAGCTGCGTTGGATGCTAACATCGCAGAGATCAACACCCAGATGCGCCTCCTTGAGAACCAACGGGCCCGACTCCAGTTAGATGCCGAACGTGTTCAGGCTGAACATGTAGCATTCAAGCAGGAGGAAGCGACTTTTACTCAGCGGACTCTTGCCTTGGCTTAGCAGCGACAACAGCTTGATGAGAAGCATGAGAGCGAAACTTCTGCTGAGGCTGTTGAATTGATGCATCAAGAAGCTGAGCGTCGAGTCCTGGCGACTGTGGAGGCCCGTACAGCCGACTTAAGACTTCGAGTCAAGGAGCTCTCAGCCCACCCTGGGGAGGTTCAGGGGCTGTAGCTTTTCCCTTTTTTTATGTTCTTTTGCAACCCTTCGCTGGGGGATGGTGTAGTTTTTGTACTCTCTCTTTCAGAGAAATAAAGAAGTACGCAACTTTTTGTGATGTGTTCATTTTTGTTATTATGAACTTGATAATTTGTGTGGACCTATTATCTTTTGTGCACCTTGGTTTTTAGGCACAGATAATAAGTTTAAAGGAACCAACATGTTTGCTCAGAGGTGATGTGGACATGGCAATCATTGGGTTCAAAATGATAGAATCTTCCTACTCAGAGGTACTATGGACGTGGTAGGAATGATCCTGGGGGATACGCCGAACAACTCAGAGGTGATATGGACGTGGAAGTTCTGTGATCAATATACGACAATGCAGGGGTTGTTTGTACGAGATGTTTACTCAGAGGTAATGTGGACGTGGTAAACATGAAGGGTAGCGTCGGCTTACGTAGCGTAAGATTTCACTTTGTAAGGTGTAGAGGAACAACTCAGAGGTGATGTGGACGTGGTTGTCTTTCTACTGAAGGATGCCACGGAACAGCTGGGTTCCAGAAGCGTATGAGTTTGTGGAAGGAGGTTGTGTGTGAGCCCCGATGATTGGGCCCACAGGTCCCCTTGTGGGGAAGTACATGCCTGAAGGATGTCAAGAATAGTACTTCTTTAGGAACTTGCCGTTGATGTGCATCATAAACAAGTCTCCATTGGGTTTGGCGAGACGGTAAGCACCGTTTGAGTATACTGTTTCTATGATGAAAGGTCCTTCCCACTTGGGTTCGAACTTTCCTGGTGTCTTGTGAGTTAACACCATTGGCCTTCTGACTGCTAAAACCAGGTCGCCAACCTGGAAAGTCCTCTGTTTGACCTTCTTATTGAAAGCCTGTGATATACAGGCTTGGTAGAGTTCGATGCGTTGTTGAGCCAGGAGACGCTTCTCATCGAGTGCCTCCAGTTCCCGCAGATGACGATGTTGATTATCCTCTTCTGTGAGTTTGTTTGTTATGGCTACGCAGAGTGAGGGTATCTGGATCTCGAGAGGCAGTACCGCTTCGATCCCGTAGACCAGAGAGAATGGTGTGTTGCCTGTTGGGGTCCGTACCGTTGTGCGGTAGGCCCAAAGGCATTCGCCAAGCTTTTCATCCCAGTCGCGTTTGTTGGATGACACGACCTTTTTGAGTAGCCTAACGATGGTTTTGTTGAACGCCTCTGCTAACCCGTTTGCTGCCGGATTGTAGGCGGTTGATGCCACATTTTGAATGCGATTCTTGTCACAGAACCTGCTAAAAATGTGGCTGATAAACTGAGGACCATTGTCATGAATAATCCGCCGGGGTACTCCGAAATGGTAAATGACATGGTGTTTGATAAATCTGACTAACCTGGAGCTCTTTACTTCCGCCAGTGGGACTGCTTCTGCCCATTTGGAGAAGTAATCGGTGATGGCCAGGATGAAGCGGTGTCCTCTTGATGAAGGAGGGGTGATTGGTCCCACAATATCCATGCCCCAGGCTTCGAAGGGCCAGGAGACGACTGTAGGATGTAGCGGTTCAGACGGTGTATGTATGAAGTCTGCATGAAGTTAGCATGCGTGACACTTCTTAGCATATTCAACAGCGTCGGCGGCCATGGTTGGCCAGTAGTAGCCCATACGTCGCAATCGATCCTACAACTTAGGACCGGGTTGATGAGCTCCACAAGTTCCGTCATGAGCTTCTCGAAGAGCTTCGGCTGCTTCTTCGTTGGACAGGCATCGAAGGAGAAGCCCATCGAAGGAGCATCGGTACAGCATTTTGGTAGCTGTATCGTAGTAGAATCGAAGAGAGCGTCTCCTGACTGAGACAGCTTCCTTCGGGTCCTCTGGAAGGATTTCGTAGACAGCAAAGTCGATAAACGGGAACCTCCAGTCTCGGACATTAACACCAGTGTTCGTCGGCATGGTGTGAGCCACGCGCAAACATAGGTTGTTTCTAGGACAAACCAAGTCTCGGCCAGTTACCGTGACATAGTATTGAGTCCCAAAGGGCGCTGCCAATGAGGTTGCGAGGCTGGCCAGAGCGTCAGCCTCCATGTTTTGTAGACGACATACGTGTTCGATGAAGAACCCGGTGAAGGTTGAAATAATGTTCAAAACAACTTCATGGTAAGGGATCAGATCTTCTTGGCGAACCTCGTATTGCCCCCGAATCTGGTTCACGACAAGTTTTGAGTCACCGTAGCTTCCAGATGGTCCACCCCCAGCTGTTGTGCGAGTTGGAGTCCCATGATGAGTGCGTTGTACTCGGCAACATTGTTGGAGCATGGCTTCGAAAGGGAGTAAGCACGCTGGATGACCAACTGATCGGGGGAGACTAAGACTACCCCCACTCCTGCAATGATTTGGCCTTTGGGGCCTGTTCTTGAAGCGCCATCGAAAAACATCCGCCAAACGGAGCTTCCTTCTGTGACGTTGGATTCTTGGACCTCATCCGGGATGTCTTCATAGAGTTTTGAGGATTCTGAGATGGGGTGTGCAGCTAAAAAGTCAGCCAGAGCTTGACCTTTAACAGTTTTTTGTGGGACAAACACCATATTATATGGTGTTAGCAAGATCGCCCATGTGGCTAACCGGGAGTTCAATGATCCTGGCTTCGTCATGAGGACTCTGAGCGGATTGACTCGGGAAATGACATGAATTGTCTGGCCCGAGACATAATGACGAGTCTTCTGGATGGCAAACACCAAAGCCAAGCACTCCTTTTCAACGGGGTTGTATCGGTGTTCGGCCCCGATGAGCGTTCGACTGAGGTAGTAGATTGCTTGCTCATAGCCTGTATCGCTGTTTTGAGCCAGCAGAGCGCCAAGAGAATGATCCATGGCACGGACGTAGAGGAGAAATGGTTTACCGGCGACATGTACCACCAGGACTGGTGGGCTCGTCAAGTAGGCTTTGATATCGTCGAAAGCCTTTTGGCACTCCTCTGTCCAGACATAAGAGACTCCCTTTTTCATGAGCTGAGTAAAGGGTTGACATTTACCGGAGAGGTTTGCTATGAACCTCCGGATGTATGCCAGACGTCCCTGTAAGCCCCGAAGTTCTCGAAGATTCTTCGGAGGGTCTATGTTGAGGATGGCTTTGGTCTTCTCGGGATCGACATGAATGCCTTTCGCCGTGATGACAAAGCCCAAGAATTTGCCAGTAGAAACCTCTAGGAAGGATTTAGCGGGGTTCATTTTGAGTTGATGTGTCCGCATGAGATCGAAGACTGTCTTCAGATCTTGTAGGTGATCTCCTTTGAGGCGGCTCTTGACTGCGATGTTGTCAACATAGCATTCGACTGTCTTGCGAAGATGTTGACGGAAGATGGTGCTCATAGCTCGTTGGTATGTCGCACCGGCGTTCTTCAAGCCGAAGGGCATTACTGTGTAGCAGAAAATGCCCTTTGGAGTCCTGAATGACGTATGTTTTGCGTCATCTGGGAACATCTTGATTTGATTGTAGCCTGAATACCCGTCCATGAAGGACATGCGTTCAAAACCACATGTGTTGTCGATCATCACATCGGTGATTGAAAGCGGGAATTCGTCCTTCGGGCAAGCAGAGTTGAGGTCTCTGAAGTCGATACAGACTCGTATCTTCCCATTCTTCTTGGTGACATGTACGACATTGGCTACCCAATCTAGGTGTTGTTCCTCACGGATGAAGCCGCTAGTCAAGAGTTTGTCCACCTCCTAATCGATGGCATTCATGATGTCCGGACGAAAACGTCGCTATTGTTGTTTGATAGGTTTGGCATCAGGTAAGATGTTCAACCTGTGCATTGCAATATGTGGATCGAGTCCTGGCATATCTTTGTAGCTCCAGGCAAAGACGTCGATATACTCTTTAGCCAGCTGGATTAGAGACTCTCGGTCTTCTTCTTCTAGGCTTTTGCTGATGAAGATGGGTTTGGAAGAAGATCCGTCCCCAAGGTCGATCTGCTCGACTTCGTCTTCGGTGGGAGGTTCACGTAACTCAAAACGAGACTCCCATTGCTCTCCTAGGCGTTGAGCCCAGGGTTCTTCTTCGAAGGGTTCCGGCGTTTGGTCTTCGCCTTCACCTTTTTGAGGTTGTGCTGACGTCATATTAGCTGATAGCACTTTCCTGAAGACTGATCCGATACTGGTATCAAAATCCCAAGTCGACGCTTCGGATGAGTGGGAATGTTCTACGTCTTCTGCGTCTGAACTCTCTGGGGTTGATGGCGGCGTGACATAGCCTACCCCCCGTCGAGTTTTGTTGTAGTAATCTTGCGGCTTTCCTTTGGGGGTTGGAAATCGAAGAGGGAGATGTCGACCTTTGCCGTAGTTTAGGCCTTTGTTGCTTTTTAGGTCGTAGCCCATCTTTTGGATGATGTGCTTTGCTGCATCCATGTACAGATAGACTTGTACTCTGCCGGTATCAGGTTCTGGCTCGAGTGGCGGGAGGTCTTGATGACGCTCGACTTTGCCCAGAATGATGGATCCTTCGTCTCGGCTTCGTGGAGGGGCTATGAAACAGACTTCTTGAGATGGGACTACTCGATTTACATGATTTACGGTCATTATTTGTGTTTGCAACGACCGTAGAGCGTTATCTAATGTATACATGGCATTCCAGTGTGGAAGACAAGAATAATTAAAAGACACTCTATTATTGATGAAGTACGAGATTTTATCCCGCGAGATTACATTGCCTAAGGAGGGTGCATCTACATCAGCAGAGATATATTCGCCGAGCTCCTTATCTGTAAGCACTGGGGTCGGATCAGGAGAATCCACCATAGCTTTGACTTTGGGGTCTGAGAGGGCAATGTGAGCCCTCTCTGGCATCTTGGATGACTGCGGGGGCTTGCCCTTAAGACGCACCTTCAAAGGTACCTCAACTGCGCCTGTTGTGAGTGGTGCCTTCCCCTGTAATCACCAGGGGAGCCGATGTTTAAGGCCGCTTTCCCTTGAGGCGTATCTTCAGGGGAGCCTCGGGAGTCGGTGCTTTCCCTGATAGTTTGATGTTCATTGGAGGCGCCTTCTGGGGTGGTTTACCCTTCAGTCGGATCTTCAAAGGGGCGTCTGGATTCATCTCAGGCTCCATGTTATGCTCAGTTGCCGTCTCTGCCTCATCATCAGCATCGTTGGCCTCCTCCTCGTCAAGTGGCTTGTACAAGTCAGAATCGGTGAAGTAGGCTTCAATCCCTTTGAGAGGATCGATGTCTGCGAACTCCGTCTGGATGACGCCGTTGGTGGATACATATTTCTTGCATTGGTGGAGCATGGAAGGCACCACCATGTACTCATGTAGCCATGGTCGACCGAGCAGGATGTTGTAGTTGACCTCGGCATCCACCACATAACAAGTCACCTCAGTTTTGAGGTTGCCGATGTGACACTTCAGTCGGATCTTGCCCAGTGGTTCGCTTTTGCTGGCGTTGAAGCCACTTATTGTTGTGTTGGAGGGCGCCAGCCGGTACATTGGGATCCCCAGTTTTGATAGCAGTGCCTTCGGGATGATGCTGAGGGAAGACCCCGGATCGATCTGAATCTGGCTCACCTTGACTGAACCGATATATCCTGTGTAATACAGCGGTCGGTTATGTCGGTGGTGCTTGAGCAGCATGTCTTGTTGGGTGAAAGTTATGTTTGGGATAACTTCATCCGCACAATGACAGTGCGCACAAGTAGTTGGGAGGTCTTCAGGCTGCTTGACCTGACTGAGAAAGGATTCGACGTCCTTCAGAGCTTCGCAGAGAGCTTCTCGTGAGTCTTTGGAAAGATGCAGGAGCTCAAACAAAGACAGGCGTGCAGGAGTACTGGCCAGTTGTGCCAGTATGTCGAAGTTGTGGGGCTTGGCTAGCCCCGAAGCATTCTCCTTCCGTAGAGGTCTATCGAAACGAGCCTCCACCTGCTTCTGCTTATTGGCTGCTGAGGGTTTAGACGGGCCCTCCTCAGGGATGGTGCCAGGAGGCACCACTTCGGCGGCAGCTTCGTCGGGCTGAGCATTCTGTTGTGCACGCGTCTGTACTGGAAGTGCCTCTTCCGTTGAAGAAGAGACCATACGGCAAGACTTGATCTTCCTGTCTTTTGATTTGGAGGTAGAGCGTACCTCCGGTTGAGTCACTTCGGAGACGAGGTCGGGGTGAACCCAGAGGATCTCTCCTCGAGATGTGGTGAGTGGAATGAGTCCACTCGCATTATCACGGGTAGGTGGCAAGTTCACCACCTCCATTGTCGCCTTAGGGATGGGGTCGACGCCATCTTGTGTGGTGGTCGGCGGCAAGGTGCCGAACTGAAGTGACACCACATTGGCTGACACCATCTTCTCTTTATAGTCGACGGAGATTACATCGGCATTGATCATGCGCTGGATGTAATTCTTGAGGACGTAGCAGTCCAGGGGTGTCCGACAAACCGATGGTAGTGACAGTACCTCGGGTTGTCCACTTTCCCGACTTCATCGGGCCGCTTTGGGTCCGGGAGCTTGATCTTGTCACCCTGCTTCAGTATTTCAAAGAGTTGCAGGGTGTCTTTGTCATTGAATGAATACACCTCCTTGGGTCTCGGTGCCAGTGGAGGCTTCTGAGTAGGCGCAGATGCGCCTTTTGTGGCATTAACAGCCAATGCCTGTTTCCCCTTTGCTTCTCGTCCGGAGTTGTTGGTTGCTGACCTTTTCCCCTTATCATCAAAGGCGGGGAAGCTGACACCCAGAAGACGTGCATTGGCCGCCTTCTTTTCTGCGGCTTCAGCTTCGATGACCAGGGAGCTCCAGTCGGGAGGGAGAGTAGAGTTGAGCCAGAGCTTTACTGCAGGCAGCATGTTCATGCTGCAAGAGGAGAGGAGCGCATGTTCTGGCATGCTTGGAGGTAGCCTGAAGCAGGCCTGTCGGAAGCGTTCGATGAACACCCGAACCGTTTCTTTCTCCTTCTGGCGTATCTCTATGAGAGATGCCATCGTCATGTCCTTCTCCCGTCGTAGAAGCGATCGAGGAAGAGGCGCGTCAAGTCGTCGAAGGACGATATAGAATTGTCGGGGAGGCTGCAGTACCAGTCATATGCCACCCCTTTTAGGGCCCCAACAAAGATGCTGGTGAGGAGCGCATCCTCCTTTGGAAGATGCCCCGTTTGCGACTGGAAATATGTCAGGTACCGACGCGGAGAGTCTTTCCTGTCATACGGCATGAGTGTTTGTGGTTTATATTTTGGAGGATAAACCACCTTGTTCCACTCGAGGGGATAAGGCTGGGGAATGCCCATCTTCTGGCGCTCCTCTTAAATGTTTTTGGACTCGAAGCGCTCCCGCAAGTCCTTGATCATTTCGACCACATCCTCCGTGGAGCTAGGAGTCGGGAAAGGTGGTACTACCTGGAGTGGAGCGTTTGAGGGCTCCGACGTCCGGGGTGCTTCTGTGTCGGAGGGTGCCCGTTGAAGGGGTACACTCGACTCCCCATTGACTCCTGGGTCGGGACCGGTTGAAGGTGTTCTGGTCAAGGCCGACCGAATATCAAACACTGCTTGAGTCAGTACTTGCATAGAGGCAGAGAGGGTTTGAGTCCTCCCTCTAATGAGTCTATGTGCTGGACAATGTCTTGCGGCGGCGCATCAGACTCGGAATCACCCCCAGTCATGTATACTGTCCTGACACGGCCAGGAGTGGATGGATTGGTTGAGGCTTCGCTCTCGGTCTCACTTTCATGTGGAGGAGTCACCTCTCCTGGTGTTTCACCTTGGCCACCCCCAGCCACATTCTGGAGGTCATTCTCGACGGGCGCATCTGCAAGGACCTGATTGCCCTCAATTCCGTCTTGAAGGGCCTCTTCGTCTCTACCCCCAGCTGTGTCCTGGGGGACATCCTCGTTTTGAGGGGCTTCTGGGAGGCTGACTTCGCCTCGAGGATAAAGATCCGCCGCAGCTGTGCTTTGGACATCTTCGTCTTTGGAAGGAGGCTCAACAAGGGTCTGACTACCCCCATCTTCTTCCAAGAACTTCTTCTTCGACCGCGTGCCTTCGAACACCCCAGAGGACGAGACAGTTGCCTTGGTTTTCCTCGGTTGGCTTTTGGACGAGGACGAAGAATTACCAGTCACCTTCCGGAGAGATGAGGAGTTGGAGACCACGTTGCATGAAGCAACTCCTGGCTCCTCTTCTGTTGACACCTTCGTCCCGAGGCGATGTCGGAGGGGTGTCGATGATTGTAGCCGCCGGAAGACTGACTGCCTTGGAGGTACTGCCACCTTGTAACAGCAGTTGATAGTGACCATCGCACAAGTATGCCCCGTGAGTGGCTCATCGTGCTTGTTGGTCGACTCTCCTGACCGGCGTTTGTGAGTGATCACGTTACGCAGGTCATTGGAGGAGAGTGCTACCTTCATACCCCCTTCAGGCGCATGGCAAGGCCAAGCGTCGGGGTGGACAGGTGAGTGCTGCGCCCCCTGATCTAATACCAAGCAGGCATCACGATCAGTAGTGGAGGAACAACAACATTTGAAGTAACTTGAACGGACCTCAAACGTACAACCAGAGGAGGCGCGGGAGTTCAAGACCACTGAATTTGCCTCACTCGACTTGGTTGTGCACGCAGTAGATGCGCCCAAGTGAGATGAGGACTTTGAAGATCGGCTCATTTTTGGTGCCGAAGCACCTGAGCCGACCTTGTACAGCTTGCCATCAGCAGCGCGCATGATTGTGAGCGCATACTTTTGGCTTGCTGCTGGTATAGCACGTTTGTGGCGCATGGCCCGTGCCGCCTTGGATTTCTTTGTACTAGCCCGCTGGAGTGCATAGTACTCAGCATCCAAATTCTCCTCGCCATTACTACGAGTGAGTCTGTCAAAGACAGAGACTTTTTGTGGCGCATCAGAGGTGATGCGCGGGGCATTGGCTGCGCCCCTGCTCCGTCGACGCATCTTCCTCGCCTGAGAGGGAGATGGCTGGGGAACGTGGTCAGCCGCACGCTTCCCCGAGAGATGCGCTGCATCAGCGGGCGCACCTTGGTTGCTGAGAACGTCAGCAGGAAGGGAAGGCTGGATTGGCGCATCCCCTTCAGTGGTGGTGCCCGAGGCGTCGACCTTGCGCACCCAGACACGACGGTCTTCTTCGGCTTCGGCAGCCGCTTCGAAGGACTCGTACTTCCTTCAGAAATGAACTCCTCGTACGCCTGTTGATTGAGGCGCACGACCAGCATCTTGTGGGAGGAGCCCACCTTCACGTCGTCGGCCTGTGACACGACTTTCTCGGAAGAGGAGAAAGATGTCCCCAGCAGAGTCGCCAGCTTGTTTGCCATTAAAATCGTTTGATTGCAAATCTTAATACAAACAGAACAGTGTTACAATATAGGACTTAGATGTAGTCCTAGGAGTACACTTTTGTTTAATCTGGGTCCTTAGTGCCAATGGAGCGAGTGGTAATGCGTTAACTCCGTTGACGGGCTGACGACGGTTATCGGTTCTCTGAAGGTGTAGATTGCTCTGGGTGCTGGAGCTTGCTGAGAGGAAGAAGACGTTGAGTGTCTGTATCTGACTCTCTGATAGTACGTTCTTTTGTATCTGTTTGTGTGTTGTCCGTCCGTGTGGAAGAAGAAAATGATCCATCTATTTATAGCTAGACAGGTTGGCTACTCATGCGCGCATACGTAGGATGCGTCGGTGCGTGGGGACGCCACGTGGAGATTGCTGATGGGGGCGCATGGATGATGCGCCCTACTAGAGGGGTTGAATTCTTCATACTGCTGTTGTGAGCCGGCACGTAGCAGAGGAGAAGATCTTTCTGTTGCTGAAATCTTGGATGAGTTGAGTCAAAGGACATATGTCGTCGACTCATGGCTCGAAGATCTCGAATCTGATGGGGGGATGATTTGGTGGGATGCGCCTTGGATTGGGCGCATGATGAGATTTTGGCTCGTGACCTTTAGGAGTCACGAGCGGTTCTGGGCGCATAGCTTTTGAGGCGCATGCAAGCGACTTTCCTTCTGTCTTTCGGGATCAGAGATCAGTCTGGGGCGCATGGCTTTTGAGGCGCATGCAAAGCTTCAACTGGAGACTCTTCTTCTGTCTTTAGGGATCAGTGAAGGGTCTGAGGCGCATGGCTTTTGAGGCGCACGCGGATGGTTGGGCGGCCACGTGGCAGTAGCCGTCGGGGCAAAGTCATGATGATGCTGACGTTGTGGACGCTTCGTTTTCTGCAAAAGCTGTCAATCGTTCAGACTTGGGAAGGCGTGCTGCCAACTCTGTCAGTTCAGCATTTTATGTTGGTGACATTCGATGGACAGCTGAGTGGGCGCGTCGGTTGACATTCCACTAGGCGTATGGGGACGTATGGGGGCGCATCCCCTGTGATGCGCTCGGTACAGGGCGCATCTGTGGGAGGCACTTGGTGTTTGAAGGGGTGTGATGCGCTGTCCAGCCGGCGCATCCGACACGTCTTTAATGATGCGGCTGTTTCGCTTCTCGAGTGCCTTTAAATAGCCGTTTGGCTGAAGTCGAGGCGTCCGGTTCATCCATTTAATGTGAGTTCATTGCACGGATTTCGAAAGCCATCCACTTGGCACGTGGGTTTGATCTGACCGGCCTATAAATAGTGGCATGGAGAGAAGGTTTGCTTCTCGCTCTCTCACGTACCTCCGACATGAACTTGAGTATTCGGGTGCACTCTGTTGACGAAGTGCTCCCGAGGGTGAAGATGAGACGCCATGTCATCGTTGATACTCTTGAAGGTGACTGTTACATCCAAAAGACGGAGTCGAGGGCTTCTGAGGCAGGCGGAAGGTGCCTGTTGCATCAAAAGATAGGGATGATCGGGCCTCGTCTCCGTTGTTCCGGAAGAGCCGTAGATCGGAATGGCGGTGCTAGGCTCTCTCTTCCTTCAAAGTGGGAGCTGCCCACTCTGGTTGTGTTGAAAGCTGCTCCTTTAGCCGTATTTCGATCACGGTCTTCCTTGGTCTTTGGAGGCTCTTTCGAAGCCTCCCCTGGCCACAGATTTGCGGTGCTCTTCTCTTCCTTGGTTCCAGCCAGAGGGTTAAATGCTTTGTTTAGTCGAAGCATTTATCAGGTGACCCTGGCTGGAAGAGTGGCACATAACTGGGCTGCTGAAGGGATACACATAACTGAGCTGGATGCACATAACTGAGCTGCTGAAGAAATGGTTGGATGCGCTTGGTTGGAGGCGCATGGTATCTGCTGTGCCTAACTGGCAACGCATGGTGACTGCTGCGCCTATCTGGAGGCGCATGGTGGCTTGCTGCGCCTGTCTGGAGGCGCATGGTGGCTGCTGGCTGTAGCCTTAGGATCCTTCCTTTGTAGAAATTCTTTTTTGTACAACCTTTTCTAGACATGTAATAGACTTTTGTATATAAATAAAAAGTCCTTCTTCAAATGTCTATAGTTACTGACTTTGCTGTTTGAGTTCTGGCACATGTAGTGTCTGGCGCATGGGCTTTCTGGTTGTGAAATTCCATGCTTCTACACATAAAAATCCTCATAAATCATAAAATACAGGATATCTGTCTCGAACCAATGACCGTAGTTCCTAATATCCTGTGTGTCATGGTTATTCCTTGCCACGCCATCCGGAATGGCTGCAAAAGATTCACCAAAACACTGTAATCGAGCGGCTGCAACTTTCGTTACCACGCCGTCAAGGTATACTAGGGTCACCCGGTACTCTCGACAAATATCCAAAACAAATCAAATCCATAACCCAAATATCCAAATCACTAAGATCACAAAATCTCTAACAATGTAATGAGAGTCCTAGAAAACAATAAAAATCCAAAATCCAGGTAAATCGTAACACATATCCAAAAATATCTTCAACAATAACCACAAGATAGCTTTTCTAGGAAAATACTCCAAACCAAGAATCCACATCAAAATATAATGTATAGAAAGGATATCTATAATCAACATAATATCTGAAATAGATAATCATGAGTGCGGAACTGTCCGGAATTAAGGAAGCCGAATCGATACGAGAATATCCCTCGGATACTCAACAAATGTTAAAATATCCAATCTCAGAGTCCTGATGAAATCTTCATCCTGTAGCAATCCAGCCAACGCTCGAAGAGGGCGATAATGATACTAAGTCAACACGAAGTCAACGCACGAAAGGGATAACAAGAAATCAACCAAGACGAAATACCGGTAGAGAGTGCAGAACCCAAGATAAATAATCATGTAACCCAAATGATGGAGACAAGATAATATCTCATCAAACAAGGTGATCGACATGACCAACTATAGGATCATATCCATCAAACAAGGATCAGAGGTAGATAACACGAATAAGACATGGCCAAGCAATATAGGTCCAAGTAGAGATGAGGACCAGTTCACAGGTTCAAGGGAGCGAAGGACAAGTGTAACAAGTGGGAATACCAAGAAATAGTGGACTGAGATCAATAATCATGTGATACCCAACAAAATCTCAAAACGAGACCTGTATGGGCCACCACTAAAACCATGTCACGCCCCAGTTCCGAAATACGGGGACGTACACGGCCAGCTACACCGTATAAGGTACGAATACGCTATACGGTGATGACGGCTGTCCAGTCTGGTTGGGTATCCTAGCATGCAATCAATCTATGGCCTAAATCCGATCTCATATCCACAGGTAAATCATAATAAGACAATATCAAGAGAGATAATCATATGAAAAACAGGAAATACTCATATGAAAATCTGGAATCTACAGTACAGGATAATAATGTAGACAAGTATACCTTCCTACAGTTCCTAGCATGTCTGGAACTGAAGCACACCCTCCAAGTCAAGTCTGGAAGATCCACCGGGTCGGTCTCAGACAATCTGGGAACAATCCAGGGTTGGTCAGGCCAACCGCAGCAAGTACCAGAAAGGAAGGCTCAAGGACGGGCGAAGAAAACCAGCAGGATAAAATAAGACCAGAATAACATCTAAAAACAGTAAATAAAGGTACGGGATCGTACGGTACCAACGCACGATAACAATCCACAAGTATAGTGAAGCTAACACAATCACAATCTCCCTAGCATCCACTAACACCTGCACTGCCAGCTGGAAATCAATATCAGCTGGCTAGCAGGCAACAAGCCAAACAACACAGAAGGACAAGCGGCCACACAATGCCTACGGCTTGCTATTATTAGCTAACTAGGGTTATCACATGCCTAATTACTAACAAGATGCAATGAGACTTCAAAGTCCAGCTCCTGCTTGCTACTACCCGAATGGCCCCAGCAAAAGAAAAAGATAGATATAGTGGGCACACTGCAGTAAGATACATGTGCCCTAAAGAAGTGCCACACTCGACGGAGGGCTGGAAATGTGCTCATCTCGACGGATAGCAACAAATCCCTAGTATATATATATATATAGATACATAGGGCCGGGGTCAGACAAGCAACATATCACTGGGAAGTCCCCATGAACTACATGATTAATCTAGTTATTAGCCTAGTCAGTTTCATTATGGATCCCTGACCGTGGTACTCAGGGATCCATGTCCTAGACATGATGCAAGACAAGACTGGACTGGTGGCTTATACAAGCACAATCAAGAGAAATCAACCACGGTGTCAAGACGGGGTCATGCTGAGCAAGTCAGGACTAGCTGTCGCAACAGCAATCAAGAGTAAACATGTCATGTCGAGAGTACTAGTCAGGAGTGCGCCACCACGGGCCACTATCAAGAATCAAGAGTATACATGCCAGGTTTACTGTCAAGTCCAGAATGCTAGT
>JANAVB010021797.1:10890131-10908598 GCA_029216955.1 Iris pallida | reverse complement strand
CGTAAACTTACCATGTTCTTTTCTGTCATGTTGATAATAAGAAAATATAACATAGTGCATTTGTGACGGTCACTGGCACGACAAGGCATCCTGGACATATAGATTGGTAGACGGAGGTCCTTCAGCGTAGGTAGCGAGCCCTGTTGAAAGCCACTGCCTACCGTGGCATACATTCGGTATAGCTATCCGTGTTTCTTCTAGGCCGGAATGGTCCCGTGGCCTCAGGATACCGTCCGAAGAAACAATCACCCTTGTCAATAAGTTATCCATAACTGTGCTAAGTTAACTATTATTTCAAGGCACTTCTTTATGGTATTGTTGCGACATTCATTTAATCGATTCGTCTTTTCATAGCACGGTTCTATATAATATGGTAATTGTAAGCATGATAAAATTATATGATAAGTAGTTTTATAGTTGTGTACGTGAAACGTCGTGTAACCGTTTATTGGAATATCATTCATGTCGTTGCATTATATCTAGCATAACACATGTCTAGTATTGATAATGTATTGGAGAAGAGGGTCGAGGGAAGAAAGGTCAGCCACTCACCTTAGTACTTACTTGAGGCGAGAAACTGGTTGGCTGCGCTAGACGTTTCCTACGCGATCACCTGAAATCGCACAAGCAACTGATTAGAACACTGTGTTATTCAAGAGAATTGATACGAATGCACGAAGTTCGAAACGCAAGCCATAAAAACTATCGAAAAGATTCACGAAAACGCATTCAGAAAACCAAAGCCAAAGAAGCAATTGTGGCATAAAAAGCAGAGCAATGGGAGGTCTCTCCCGACTCAGCCGCAGAGTCTATCCTCGAGGCGCAACCTACTGAATATGGGATAAGCCACTCCATAACCGAGAATGGATCTTAATTCAACCGTTCTCGTTCGACCGATTCGATTGATCCCGACCTATCGGTCTCGACCGAATCGATAGCGACAGTGTTCCTTTCTCGTGTACCCCTTGGTCGGAAATGGGCACGATATAGGGACGGGGCACTACACCATAACCAACTAAGAAAAAGTTTTGCCCTCGAGTTCCCATGTCGAATCTTCTGCTAAATGGTTCCTCCAGAGTATGCGAACGAGAAAAATTGTCCGATTTGAAGCAGTTTATCCTTATGCTCTAGTATTTACGTCGGCTCTTCGCATATGATAAGTCCGCCTTCAGATTCAGTTGACCAAAATCTACCACATGGTTCGAATCATGCACGTACTTTTGCAACTGAAATACGTGAAAGACATCATGTACATCCAAAAGCGCCAGTAGCAAAGCAATTTTGTAAGCTACTAAGGTGACTCGCTTCAATATTTTGAAAGTACCTACAAATCTTGGACTCAGTTTTCCCTTCACACCGAATCTGGTAACTTCACATGGGCGTCACCTTCAGGAACACGTGATTGCCCTCTAGGAACTCAAGTAGTCTTCGATGGGTGTCGACGTAGCTCTTTTGTCGACTCTGTGCAATCTTCAGTGTTTTTCAAATCAGCTAGACCTTTTCTACAGTGTTCTACCAGCTCCGGCCAGAGTATCTGCCTTTCTCCGACTTCATCCCAGCAAATGGACGATCTGTACTTCCGACCGTACAAAGCTTCATACGGTGCCATTTGGGCTGGACTGGTAGCTATTGTTATATGCAAATTCCATCAACGGTAGATAGACATCCCAGCTTGACTTCAAGTCGATCGCACAAAGTTGTAACATATCTTCGATAATCTGGTTCGCCCGCTCTGTTTGGCCATCGGTCTGAGGATGATAAGCTGAGCTGAACTGCAACTTGGTCCCCAAAGCTGACTGAAGACTACACCAGAAGCGTGACACGAACGTCCATCCCGTTTCGAAATGATAGATACAGGTATCCCGTGAAGCCGAACTATTTCGTCAAGATAGATCGGAGCAAGGCGATCGACGCTCCAAGTAACATTAATGTCTATGAAGTGAGCTGACTTGGTTAGTCGATCGACGATGACCCAGATAGCATCATTCTCCCGTGGTGTCCTTGACAGGCCAACAATAAAGTTCATAGTAGCATGATCCCACTTCCATTCTGGAATAATAAGGTTCTGCATCTCCCCGCCCGGTCTCTGATGCTCAGCTTTCACCTACTGACAGGCCATGTATTGTGACACGAAGAGTGCCATATATCTCTTTATTTCGTGCCACGAGAAGGTCGTGTGGAGGTCCTTATACATCTTGGTACTGCCTGGATGCAAGGTATATTTCACATAATGCGCCTCCGACAATATCTCCTTTCGTAGTTCTGAATCATCCGAACACATAGTCGGCCATTCAATCTCAGCACGCGGTCTTATCTTCCGTAAAGTCGGTCACACTACCTGTTAAAATTTCTCGTGCATTTTCTTCAGGTACGGATCATCCTTCTGAGCGGTCTTGATCTTTTCCTGAAAACTCGGCTCTAACTGTAGTCGTGTCAACCGTACATCCCTGAATCGAACCCGGAGGTTGATACCCATTTCTTCTAGATCTCGTAGTAGTCTGCGGTTGATGGATAGCGAGACAAGATATTTTTGACTCAGATTGTCCGACACAACATTTTCTTTGCCCGGAGTGTAGCCGATCGTCACATCATTCTTTGATCAATTCGAGCCAACGTCTCTGTCATAAGTTCAATTCTTTCTAGGTGAAGAGATAGTTGAGGCTCTTGTAGTCGGTATAGAACACGCACGCCATGCCATATAGAGAGTGACGCCACAATTTCAACGCGAACACAATCGCCGCTAACTCCAAGTCGTGCGTAGGATAGTTCTTCTCGTGCGACTTCAACTATCTGGAGACGAAGATATCACCTTGTCTCGCTGCATAAGCACACATCCCAAGCCCTGGCCTGAAGCATCGCTGAATATCTAAAAACCCTCTAGCCCATCCGGAAGAGCGAGTATAGGGGCCGAAATTAGCCGCTGTTTTAGCTCCTGGAAGAAGTTTACAGTCATCCGACTCATACACGACTCCCTTTTGAGTGAGGCGAGTCAATGGTGATGCAATCTTCACGAAGTCTTTCATGAAGCGTCGATAGTACCCTGCTAAACCAAGAAAGCTTCAAATCTCACTAGCAAACACAGGCCGCTTCCAATCAGCAACAAGTTTTACTTTTTCGGATCGACTGCAATGCCTTCGGACGAAATGATGTGACCAAGAAATGATACGCTGCTCAGCCAAAATTTGTATTTACTCTGCTTTGCATATAACTGATTCTCTGGAAGTGTCTGGAGCACGGTCCGCTAATGTTCTACATGCTGCACCCTGTCCTTCGAATAGACAAGAATATCGTCAATAAAGACTACCTCAAATTTATCAAGAAAGGGTCGAAATACTCGATTCATCAGATCCATAAAAGCGACAGGGGCATTCGTCAGGCCGAATGGCATCACCAGGAACTCGTAGTGGCCGTACCGAGTGCGAAAGGCTGACTTTTGCACGTCGTCTGGCTTGATCTTAAGTTGATGATAGCCCGAGCGGAGATCAATCGTTGAAAATACCGAGGCACCTTGTAATTGATCGAATATATAAGTCGTCTATGCGGGACAATGGATACTTGTTCCAGATGGTGGCCTTTTTCAGCTTTCGGTAATCGACGCACAGACGTATTGACCCATCCTTTTTTTTACGAACAACACGGGCGCTCCCCACGTGAAACACTAGGCCGAATAAACCCTTTGTCGAGCAACTCTTGTAACTGGACCTTGAGCTCCATCAGCTCGGCGGGGGCCATTCTGTACGGGGCCTTAAAAATCGGTCGAGTATCGAGAATGTATCGATGTTGAACTTGATTTCTCGGTCGGAGGACATGATGGGTAGCTCCTCCGGGAACACATCGAGGAATTCTTCCACAATGTCGGTCTGATTCGCGTTTGTACCATCATGTCGCATGTCCCAAACGGACACCATCGCACCCAGAATGCATCATCCTCTGAGCAAAAATTATCGAGATCAGCATGCAGGTCGACGACGCCTCACCACACGAAAAGCAGAATTCAGGCACTCCTGGTATACGGAAGGTGACCATCTTTCTGGCACAATCGATGGTTGCATTGCATGGCCTGAGCCAATCCATTCCCAGAATGATATCATAGTCCTTAATATCTAGAACAATAGTATCAAGACTGACTTTTGGACCACCTATACAGATGATTCCGTCTCTGCAGGCCAAGTTTGCAAGTAGTGGCATGCCGACGGTACGTTAACACTAAGATCGAGACCTAGTGGTGTCAAAAAATTTGTGTTCGGCGATAAAGCCTGCCGATATAAAACTATGTGGAACCTGAATCGAACAGTACACGAGCAGGCTTATTATTGAAAAGCAAAGTACCTATTACGACCGTATCAAAGGCAAACGCCTCATCTCGAGTCATAGCGTAGACGCGCCCTTGGGCATTAGGGCGACGATCTAGGCCATTTTGTGGTGCGGGCTGATGTGCTCGAGACGCCGGAACTTGATTCCCCGGATGGTACGTTGATGCTGAGGCATGTTCAAGTTTCTTCTTCGGTTCGGGCAATCTCCATGATAGTGACCACTTTTTCTGCAGATGAAACACCCGCATTATAAACTTCACAGTCGACGGCAAGATGTTCGTTTTGGTTGCATTTGGTACAGTGAGGTCCCTGATTTCCGCCTGATATCCGCCCTGGTGCCCATTGTTTGAACGTTTCTTTATGTTGTTACCTCCCACATGGCTAGGACGCTTGTGATGGTAGGTATACACAGCGCCGACAGCAACTGGAGGGTATTGGCGTTCAAGGCGGAGGGCATAGTTGAGAAACTCCCCATGGTTTTGTATTCCGGAACAGACACTTGGGAAGAAATAGATGGTCGTAGACCCACTTCGAATCGTCGAGCACGACTCTCCGTAGAAGGCAGGAACGCTCCAGCAAATTTGGCTAACTTGTTGAAATCTGCTGCGTACTGCCGTATCGTAATATTCTTGCTTTAGCTGCATAAATTCATTTTTCTTTTCTTGTCAAACAGCAACAGGGAGGTATTCGATCTCGAACGCCTTTCGGAAGGTGGCCCAAGGAATCACCGTAGTCTCATCATTGCGTCGGATTGCTCGCTTTTGCACGGTCCACCAGTCGTGCGCATTCAATCTGAGTTGAAGCTGAGCGCAGGCGACTTTCTTAGACTCTTCAATGCCTAGAAGTTCAAAGTGATCTTCTAACTCCTCTAACCAATCGAGTGTCACGGAAGGGTCTTCAGTACCGCTGAAGGGAGTGCGAAAACTTTTGCTGAATTTTGATACCTCAAAGTTGGAACTTCTCGGTGCTGCAGGTAGACGCTCGGGTACCTCCGGTTCGACTTCAACTTGTCTGGTCGCAGGCTCGGTTATGGCATGGGTTGTCGCAGAGTTGCCGTTGGTCAACTGTTTGGACGATTTGCTGAAGAGTATCAAGATGCTTCTGCTGCAACTTGAATTGTGCATCGAATCGGGCCTCAAACTGAGTTGGCGTGCCTCCGTCTACTTCGATGATGCTCATTCTGGCGTTGATTCTCCTCAGCTTGACGTTGTTGCGTTTCCAGCATGCGCAACATCCGTTCCATGGCATCGTTAGAGGGTCCGGGACTCGAGCTACTCGAGCCGCTCGAAGTGCTTTCTTCGTTCTCCGCCACGTTCACCGTCGTACCTTCTGGGATTTTTGAAGGCAATATACATTAATTAGTCACAAAACTTATTACAGACTCACTCGTATGGAATGGCTTATCTCATTGCCATGGAATCAAGAGTTCGAGTTTTAAAATGGAAGATCAAAGACGTAAAGCTGTGCTCTGATACCATTATGTCACTATGGACTTTATTGTTGGCCTGTCGAGGACACCACGGGAGAACATTGCCATCTTGGTCATCGTCGACCGACTAACCAAGTCAGCGCACTTCATAGCCATTAAAGTTACTTGGAGCATCGACCGCCTTGCTCAGATCTATCTTGACGAAATAGTTCGGCTGCACGGGATACCAGTATCTATCATCTCGGATCGGGATGGATGGTTCGTGTCACGCTTCTGGTGTAGTCTTCAGTCAGCTTTGGGGACCAAGTTGCAGTTCAGCTCAGCTTATCATCCTCAGACCGACGGCCAAACATAGCGGATGAACCAGATTATCGAAGATATGTTACGACTTTGTGCGATCGACTTGAAGTCAAGCTGGGACGTCCATCTACCATTGGCAAAATTTGCATATAACAATAGCTACCAGTTCAGCATCCAAATGGTACCGTATGAAACTTTGTACGGTCGGAAGTACAGATTGTCTATTTGCTGGATGAAGTCGGAGAACGGCAGATACTCGACCCGAAGCTGGTAGAACAGAATGTAGAAAAGGTCAAGCTGATTCGAAAAAGACTGAAGATTGTATAGAGTCGATAAAAGAGCTATGCCGACACCCATCGAAGACCACTTGAGTTCCTAGAGGGCGATCACATGTTCCTGAAGGTGACTCCCATGCGAGGAGTTACCAGATTCGTGTGAAGGAAAACTGAGTCCAAGATTTGTAGGTCCTTTCGAAATATTAAAACGAGTCACCCCAGTAGCTTACAAAATCGCTTTGCCACTGGCGCTTTCGGATGTATATGATGTCTTCTACGTATCTCAGTTGCGAAAGTACGTGCATGATCCGAACCATGGTAGATTTTGGTCAACTGAATCTGAAGGCAGCTTATCATATGCGAAAGTGCCAGTGCAAATACTAGAGCATAAGGATAAACTGCTTTGAAATTGGGCAATTCCTCTCGTTTGTGTACTCTGGAGGAACCATTCGGCAGAAGAGTCGACATGGGAACTCGAGTCAGAGATGAAGGAGAAGTTCCTTTATTATTTTCATAGAGGTAGGTTCTGTTCATAAGTTTCGAGAAAAACTTTTTTTAATTGATTATGGTGTAGTATCTCGTCCCAACATCGTACCCCATTTCCCGTCCATGGGGTGCACGAGAAAGGAACACTGTCGCTATCGATTCGGTCGGGACCGATAGGTCGGGATCGATCGAATCGGTCGAACGAAACGATTGAATTAAGATCCATTCTCCGTTATGGAGTGGCTTCTTCGGAACCAAGTCCCATATTCAGCGGGTTGTGCCTCGAGGATAAACTCAGCGGCTGAGTCGGAAGAGACCTCCCGTTGCTTTGCTTTTCATACCGCAATTGCTTCTTTGGCTTTGGTTTTCTGAATATTTTCATGAATGTTTTCGATGGTTTTTATGGCTTGCGTTTCAAACTTCGCAATCGTATCAAATTTCCTTGAATAACATAGTGTTCTAATCAGTTGCTTGTGCGATTTCAGGTGATCGCATAGGCAACGCCTAGCACGGCCAACCAGTTTCTCGCCTCAAGTAAGTACTAAGGTGAGTGACTGACCATTCTTCCCTCGACCCTCTTCTCCAATACATTATCAATACTAGACATGTGTTATGCTAGATGTAATGCAACGACATGAATGATATTCCAATAAATGGTTACACGACGTCTCACGTACACGAACTATAAAACTGCTTGTCATATAATTTTATTGTGCTTACAATTACCATATTATATAGAACCGTGCTAAGAAAAGACGGATCAATTAAATGAATGTCGCAACAATACCGTAAAGATGTGCCTTGAAATAACGGTTAACTTAGCACGGTCATGGACAACTTATCGAGAAGGTCGATTGTTTCTTCGGACGGTATCCCGAGGCCACGGGACCGTTCCTGTCTAGGAAAAAATACGGATAGCTATACCGAATGCATGCCACGGTAGGCAGTGGCTTTCAACGGGGCTCGCTACCTGCGCTGAAGGACCTATGTCTACAAATCTATATGTCCAGGATGGCTTGTCGTGCCAGTGACCTTCACAAAGTCCTTATTATCAATATGACAAGGAAGAACATGGTAAGTTTACGCTGCAACAACATGCTCTCGGGGGTAAGACCTATCGTCGTTATACTGTTGTGCCTTCAAATATAGGTTTGAATTGACTAGGATGGCTAGAAAGTTCACCAAACAGATGCATGCATGTTCACTTAATTTTCTTCAACAAGTGAGGGCACGGAATTTAAATTGTCACGCACCAGTACAAAGTGTAATGTACTGACCCTTGCTTTCAACAGGTACCCGGAACCAGGATACCGTGCCAAGAGACTGAAGGCGACGCTCATTTCTTTTGAAGCCTTGCTAGCGCGAAGGCTAACTCTGCAACATTTGAAGACTTCAATTCAACTGCTTCATACAGCGCCAACTCTCACCGATCCCAGGTCTTAGAGAGCCATTTTGATGTGTTGTATAAAGTGATGTAAATGTATGGAATGACTATCTCATCAACGTCAGTTGTAAGTCGATAGGCCTCTTTTGTAATCGAGTCTGTAACCAAGCTTATTATCAATAAAAATACAAGTTTCTTCTCTATATAAATGTTTAGTTTCTTTGCGTACTCTCATAAATGTTGTTGTTTCGGATAACCTTATGATCTGCCTTGTACGAGCGCAACTTAGGCTTGCATGGCATCACGTCCGAAAATGACTATCGATTCTACCGAATCGGGGCATGACAGAAAAATTATATGACAAGCAGTTTTATAGTTCGTGTACGTGAGACGTCGTGTAATTTATTGGAATATCATTCATGTTGTTGCATTACATCTAGCATAACACATGTCTAGTATTGATAATGTATTGGATAAGAGGGTCGAGGGAAGAAGGGTCAGCTACTCACCTTAGTACTTACTTAAGGAAAAAAACTGGTTGGCCGTGCTAGACGTTGCCTATGCGATCACCTGAAATCGCACAAGCAACTGATTAGAATACTGTGTTATTCAAGAAAATTCGATACGAATACGAAGTTCGAAATGCAAGCCATGAAAATCATCGAAAATATTTACGAAAATGCATTCAGAAAACCAAAGAAAGAAGCAATTGCGACATGAAAAGCAGAGCAACGGGAAGTCTCTCCCGACTCAGCCGCAGAGTCTATCTTCGAGACGCAACCCGCTGAATATGGGACTTGGTTCCGAAGAAGCCACGCCATAATGGGGAATGGATCTTAATTCAACCGTTCCCGTTCGACCGATTCGATCGATCCCGACCTATCGGTTCCGACCGAATCGATAGCGACAGTGTTCCTTTCTCGCGACCCGTGTACGAAAAACGGGGCACGATGTAGGTACGGGGCACTACATACAGATCCTAACAAAATATATGTTCAAATCTGCAACCCATGATATAGAGAAGGCATTGTCTAATTTACTTTCTTTCAGTTTTGTTGTTGTCAATATTAAATAGTTCAGCCCTTTGAAGTTCTTTATACATCAAAGTTCTAACACTGCAGTTAAAATTAAAAGAACTTGGCCATCGCTTTGTATTTCTTAGTCCAACATAGTACTTCCATCTTCCCATTAGAACTCAAGTCTTCTTTTAGAATTTAATCTCAAGCTTTTATGATGGGTTACATGGTTATGTTCATTCCCTTGATTATGTTGATGATGCTAATTTTTGTTGTTGTATCATAGACACAGATACACTGAATAAAGTTAATGATAGTTGGTTGTAACATTTATAGAAAGCTTTTTTGGAGAAGGTGTTGGCAGAAAATCCTTGGTTGCAATGCTTTCTTTTGGGGCATACGACAGGTGCATTGTAATTCTCACATAAGCTCTTTGGAGGTTTTGGTTGGTGCATAGTGTTCAACGTTTTAACACTGGAAATGATTATGTATTACCAAAGTATTAATTTGGAGTCTCTTTTGTATCACGAATGCAGTACTGGACCCAAAGATAGTGGCTCGTATTGAAGTGTGGTCTTAACATCTTCAGCAATTCATGTCCAACCTTCGCATCTGATTGTCGAGGTTAGCATCTGCATACGTAAAAATACGTCCATCATTTTGGACAGCCATATGTAAAATAACAGTTGTCTTTAGATAAGGATTAGGGGATTAGGGTTAGGATTATAGAGTTAGGGTTACATTATGATTAATTAGGAAGTTAGGGTTAGGGGGAGTTAAATATCTAATTGAATTAAACAAATAAATAAACAACTAACTTAATTAGGATTACTAATAAGGTTAGGATTATATTATTATGGTTATATAGGATTTGGGTTAGTGTTAATTTAATTACTAATTTAACTAAACAAAAAAGTAAACAACTAACTTAATTAAGCAAATAAATATCATAATTAACTAAATAAATAATTTAATCAAATAGGTAAATAAATTATTTAATTAAACAATTTATCCTTTTCTTGTTGTTGCTCTTCTTTCTCCTTTCTCTTCTTTTCTTTTCTTTTCTTCGTTCTTTTCCTCTTTTGTGCAATCCAAACCACTACCCTCCCTAACTTGTATAGATGGATGGAGTAGGACAAAAGTCGATCATAAGCTGGAATTCTGCCACATGGTCTGGTGGAATCTCTCTCTTCTACTACTTTTCCGAAATTTCTTACTTTATAGGTAATATACTTAAAATGTATTATTTCCTATAAAAAAATTTGTTGATAAATGCATATTTATATTGATAACTGCATATTTTAAATAAAAGACTACTTTATTTAATGTGTGGTGGAGTACGCACCTATGTAAAATGTGCATTTTTTGATACGTTATCATGTGACCTTAGGGCATATGTAAAGAACAATCATAAATAGCTTTTTTTCTTTGAAAATTGTCATATATACATCATTGAAAAGTGTCATCTAGATTCAATAAAATAAAATTTAAAATAATATCTTGAATAAATAATTGTTTGTTGGACTAAATGACATTTTTCAAAATGAAAAGTTATTCTATTAATTATCCTTAATATGTTCCCTTGGGTGGATCCATGTGGATATAGATTGACTAGAAGTATAGGAACTTGGAATGTACCATCTTGATTTAGAATTTAAATCCCTGTCAAATGTTGTTGGAGTTTTTTCGATGATTTGCATATGGCTGTCAAGTGTGTCGGTAACATTCATCCTTGCTTTTATATAAGAAACTGCTAACCTTCCTCAACTTAATTTCGTATTTATCATCTAACCCTTCTCACATAATATCCTGACTTGTTCTTATCCGCTATCGAAATATGCCCTAACTTGCACTTATGCCTCGTTTGGTTTGCGGAATGGAAGGGAAAGAAAATCACTTCCTTGGCATTTTCTTTCTTTAAAAAATTACAATTTTTATTGATTTTTCTTTCCGATGTTTGAAAATGCTGAAGAATTTGGAAAGGAAAATGAATATTTCAATGTGGGAAAGTGATGTCTTACTTGGATGGATGAGATCACTTTTTTTTCTAATTTTCTTCCATTGGGAATCACTTTCCTTTCCTCCATAATTCCTTCGGCACCTAAACAAAGGAAAATAATTACTTTCTTTTCTCAATTCGATGATTCGGCGAACCAACGAGACCTTAGACCTTGTTTGGTTTGCAGAATCATAGGGTTGGAAAAGAAAACTCATTACTTTTCTATGTTTTTCTATATTTGGGTGCCAAATGAATTGAGAAGAAAATAAAAGTGATTTCCAATAGGAGAAAAATTAGGAAGAAAATGCTTTCATTCATAAAAAAAGAATGGATGGAAATTATAATTTTTCAAAAGAAAGACCAAGGTATTGATTTCCTTTCCATTCCTTTCCACTACTTTCCACGAACCAAACGAGGAGTTAGGTACTGTTTGGGAATGGTGGAAAATGGGAGGAAGGAAAAAGTTGAGGAGAAAGTGAGAGGAAAATTTTAAATGATGGTGTTTGGAAAGGGGGAGAGAACATGGGGGAGGAAAATTTGAGAGGAAAAAGTAGGTGGGTCCACCAAAAAAATTTTCTCCCAAATGTGGGAGGAAAATGGAGAGAGATGAGAGGAATTTGAGTGAATTTACCCCACCACCCCTCAAAAAGTTAATATTAAATCATCATTTGAGAATACCAAGGAGGAAATAGTAATTATACCTATATCCATAAACAAATAAAAAATTGTTTTTAAACTTTTCCTTCTCCTACTTTTTGTCCATCCAAACAAAGGAAGGGAAAATTAACTTTTCCTCTATTTTCCTCTCCTCCATTTTCCTTCCCCTCAAATTTTCCTCTCCCTCCCCACAAATGTTCCCAAACATAGTGTTAAAGTAATCACATAAATGTCGAAAGTTCAAACACCTGGCAAGAACAAAACAATTTCCCGTCCATGTCCATATAGACGCCATGTGCATGCATATTAGAGAAACATTGACAACCAATTACAACTCTCTGTGTGCTGTACGGTGGGTGTGAACCCCTTCGTACTCTGTGCCTAATCTGCGTGCGCGCGCTGATATGGTGGACTGCAGCTGCAACCATAGGTCAGCGCGCGGGAAAGTTGGCACCTCCAACGTGGGCGGGCGGTGCAAGAAAAATCAATCCGAGAAAGAAAGACCTCTTCTTCTTCCAAAGACCTTCTTCAAATTACTTTATCATTCACGTCTTCCCATCTTGATATTAAAAGTGTACATAACTTCTGTTATTATCCTCATTTAATTATTTAGACGTTGATGTAAAGATTGTTTAAGGAGTAGAGGAACTATGGAAGAAACTTCAATGAAGACTTGCCGGGAGAAGACTAGGAAAGAGCATTGACTGAGATCTTGAGTTTCATTAGATGCCCACCATTAATTGTCAACCTAACTGTGTTGAAAAAGCTGCCTCCACCGCTAATTAGGGTTTGAAGTATGAAATGTTATTCTTGAAATATAGATATACAAGCAACACTCAACTATCAATACCATTCAAAAGTTTAACATATATTAGAACAACTTTGATTAAAAAAAAAATTTAAGAGATTAACAAGCATCAAGGTTTGAATATGCAGCTACGCTAACTCTTGCTAGATCAGCTTAGTTACAAGTTCTGATCATAAGTAAACGTATTTGTTTTCTTGCTGTTCGTTTAGTTAAATCGGAGGATCGGATTTCTAAATTGTATAGTCAAAGTATGGAGGGACATCATATATAACCAGGGCCGGTCCAGAGTTTGTCGGGGCCCAGGACAAAATTTAAAATGATGTTCCTTTAAAGAAAAAAAAAACCAAAACCAATTGAAAAAATAAAAAAGATAGCTTCATCTATAGATAGTAGGTATAAACAAAACCAACTACACTAACTACGTTACTATGTTAATATTTATGAACAATAACATATTACAAAAGTTAGATATACAAATTTTTTTAGGCCTCCTAGTTCGTGAGTCCTGGGCGGTCGTCCTGGCCGCCCTGGGCCAGGACGGCCCTGTATATAACAGTGGTTTGGGTTTGAATATCCTATGTTTCGAAAATAAATATCTCAACTTTGAAGTGCTTTTATGTCGATGTTCCCCACTTCTCCTCCCACTTTGATTGAGCTTACAGAAATATTCCAAAAATAAAAGTAAAAGGAGTCGTCGTCTGAACTTTGAAGCCTATTTGATTACCGGTAAACAAGAGTGGCTTATCAAAGGAAGAGTTGGCACATTTTATTTTACTGTTTCATTAACCTGAGAACATGGCGATATCAATGAACCCTATAAATTAAGGTCTCCAAACTTTAAATTTGTGGTTACATGTTGCTATCATGGTATCCTAATTAAAAATTAAGGTATCCAGACATAAAATTTGTGGTATAAGAAGTCAATCAGAAAGCTAGGTGACTATGGTGAAACGAAGCATTGACTATAGCGATCCCTCAATCATCCATTTTTAATAAATTAAGTATTTAAAGGGGTTATGGTGATTAGGTTTGCAGGGTTGGACAATAATACTATTAGCAGTACATTTTACAATTGAATTTAGGTGTTTGGTAAAAAAGAAGGAATATAATATTATGATCATTACAAGTTTAATTGTATTACCTCACTTTCTTTTAAAATTATTTACATCATAAAATTTACGTAATCACAATTAAATTATAACCTAAAACTTAAAAATTCTTATTATTATAATTTATATTATCTTTTATTTTGTATTTGATTTTTTTAGATATTCATCTATTTTATACTTTTATGTATTCATATTTTATATTATTAAAATTTTTAAGATTTTGTTTTTCATTTTCCTTTAGTTTTAGTTTATTTAATTTAATTTATATTTTAATAAATGTTAAGGTTGGCCAAAAAAAAAATTTAAGGGTATATTCGTCAAAATGGTACAACATTATTATTCCATTATATTACATGGTAGACCAAATATTTGAATGTAATTGGTATTACATGTTCCAACTAAATATGGTAATATAATTGTAATTTTATTATATTACAAAATCAATTATATTACAATACTAGCTCTTGCAGAATCGCGGAGTGGGCGACCTAATGGTCGCCTTTACCTTCTTCCTTGGGAGGGGTCTCTAGCACATTAGAATGCGAGTTCGGATGCTTGTATAGGGATTCCCTAAACTTTCGTGACATTAGATGGGCTGGGTCAGTCTTGATGAATGCAAGTGCATGAAAGGCCTGATCGGCTCATAGGCGGCCTTGAATTAGCTCTTTCCCTCTTTCGCAAGCGCCTCCGCCTGAATGAATAGTTCAATGCGCGACCTCCTTGCTTGCCTTCTTCACAGGAGCTCGCCATTACTCATTTTTATCATTGTATGTGAAAGACATATTTCTCAAATCAAAATAGCCCGTTCTTTTTCATTTTTTATACTTTATTATGTCAATAATTTTACATACCATTTTATGGTACTAATAAATTTTTTCTTTTATTTTTTTATATTATACACACACACACGTGTATATCACATACATAATAGGCTAGGAAAAAAAAAGAATATATAATAATAAGCGGGGACATAAATTTAACAAGAATTTTGATTAATATTAATTCATTAAGTTCAGAGTGAACGTGTTTAGTACCTCAATAGTAAACATAAACGTGACATAATCTGGGTCTGCACGAGAGAGAGGAGGGGGGGACAAAAACGAAAAGAGAAAAAAAATAGTAAACATAAACTATTAATGAGCTACATTGTTTAATATCTTGAAGTAGTTCAACTTAGATAGGCTATATTGTGTTTAAAATAATTGCTACTTCTTGTAACTTATTTTTTAGAATTATCAGTAAACTCAATAGTTTAACGTGATCTGGTGAGCACCAATGGGGAACCATAGCGGAGAAAAATAATCCTACATCTAATTGTAGCACCCTTCTTTGAAAAAAAAACCAGCCGGTTTAAGTCCAATATCATTTGTCTTAAGGTTGATTTTTTCCTCGTCATAGAAAATGGTTATTCTATGACATAAGGTGTTCGATATTATATTTACATTGTGTGGAAGTGGAATCTAAGAAGCCTTGGTACTCCAAACCTAATATCAAATCAATACTTATTCTTATAGCTTCTCAGTATTTCAGGACTTCTATCGTTCCTGTACTGTTTGAGTTTTCATGCTGGGCGATAGGATTGGGCATTCGGTTTAATAAGTCGAATCGAAATAGTCAAAACTGAATAAACAAAAATTCTAAAAATCTAAAACCTGAAGCAGAAATCGAAATTAACCAAAATCGAAACCGAAGCCAAACCGAACCGAATAACAATTTGGTTTATTCAGTTTGTTCGGTTGGAATATTTATATTGTTTAATGGGTCAGATACAAAGATGAGATCGTGGTTAAATTATATTAAAAATTATAATTTTTATAAAGACATTTGTCACATTTCAAAGTTGCGCCAAAAATTGGAGTAGTTAAATTATGGAAGTTAGATTTCAATATATAAATTTGTTTTCAAAATATACATATTTTTAATCACAAAATATGCATAAAACTGAGGATATTTATAAAATTGTATAAGTCTTATTCATTTTTCGGTTTTGGACCAAAATCGAAACTGATTTTTTTTTTATTTTTTTTTAAAACCAAAACCGGACCGAATTTTTTTCAAATCGAACTGAATCTCTTATTCGATTCAGTTAGATTCGATTTTCGATTCAAAACCGAATAATGCTCACCCCTACTACGTGGAGTCCTCTTGTAACCACACACCACACACACACACACACACACACACACACACACATATATATATATTTATATATATATATTATATATATATATATATATTATTATATATATATATATATATATATATATATTATATATATTCAATGGTGTATATATATATATATATATATAATATTATATATATATTCACCATAATTTAGAAGAGAATGAGTCAAAAACCTCAACCAGACTTCGAAGATCCTGCAGACTTCAATAGGTGGCGATGGAGTCCTTCAAGTAGTGGAACTTTTTCAGTCTCCTCAGCGTATCGGCACACTAGAGTTCAGCATACCCGACAGCCCGACTTCACACATGTTTGGAATTCATGCATTCCGAAAAAATGGTCTGTCCTTGCATGGCGGATCCTTCATGATCGCCTGCCAACAGATGACAATGTACAGCGATTGGGTTATCACTTGGTATCTCAATGCCATTGTTGCACTCATCCTGATCAGGAGACTATTGAACATCTATTCTGGAAGGGTGATCTAGCCCAACATATCTGGAGACTTCTGCAACTGAATTTTCGATTAGAAGCACGGGTTCTATGTTGGGTCTTCTTAGGCGATGGTGGCGACGACCAATGATACACTTGAAGGAAGTAGTTGTTGGTGCTACTTTGTGGGTGATTTGGAAAAACAGAAATAAATGGAGATATGAAGCTTACAATATTCGGGGATCAAGCTGTTAAAGAGATCAAGAGACAAGTCGGCAAAGCCCTTGTTCGGTGCAAGCATTTGAAGTCTATCCCGCCAGGATTTGTTAATTGTACTTTTTCACTTTTTGTTTTAATCAGCATGTAATCTCTGAGGAGAGAGTAGTCTGACTGGAATAAAGTAGTTTGGTTAAAATATATATATATATATATATATATATATATCTATATATATATATATATATATATTATAATAAGATGAAAGTTAGGCTTTACCGTGAAAACTTTTCTTCCAAAAACACCATTGTGCGAATATCTATACTAATTAAAATTATTCATTAATTTAATAAGGACAACTTATTAATTATGAAGACTGTCCTTTGATCTTTCTAAGTAGTCTTCCAAGGTTAATTAAAAGAAAGTTAAATTACGTGCAGGGCACGGGCATATATGCTAGTATATATAATATAAAAACTTGGTGGTGAAACTTTTGAATTTCTAAAATACCCTTGAGTATTTTATAAACATGATGTTATTATGTCAACTTGCACATCATTTATGTTTAAGAGTCAAAGTAATAAAGTTTGCATGCTATAAAGTCTCCTCATTCCATGCAACTCTTCATGTTCCAATGGTAATAAAATTTTTGTCATTACCATTTTTCAAAGGTTATTATTCTGAATAGAAAATTTAAAAATAAAATAAAATAAAATTTGCATTTTGAGTCATTTGGCATTATAAAAGGAAAGCACAAACATATGAATAATCACCTGGAAAGATGGTAGTTGATCTTATGATATTCTAATTAAAATACATACAAAGCACGTACATGTAGACACTACAACAAAAAGACCTATTGATGCGCTTGATAAGTGGATTTCATGACGGCTGATAAAGAAGAGTCATCAAAGTTCAGCAAGACTCCATTCTATGACAGTATCCAATATAAACGTTATTGATAGTCTTTCAGTGATACGAGCGTTATGAAAAAAGCACCAAAATTTAAGTCAAAACCTCCACTCCCTCGCACTTCTCCCGCACTTAAGAAAAGCCTAAACCGTCATCCTCTATTTCTCTTTCCTTCTCCTTCTCCTTCTCCTTCTCCTTCTCCCCCGCTCCCCAACTCCCCAACTCGCCGAGAGATGATGGATTACTATCGAGAGATGATGGATTTGAAGACTCTCGTCACTCGCACGCTCGAGAAGAAGGGTTGTACTTGCCAAAATTAGGGTTTGTCCCTCTCTCTCTCATTTTTCTCAAATTAGGGTTTTTCTTCGAAAATTAGGTTTCTTCCGGATCCTTCTGATTGATGTATTCCTATGAGAGAATCTATATATAGGGTCTCTTCCATACTAGGGTCTCTTCGAAAATTAGGTTTTTCTTCCCGATCCTTCTTATTATTGTCTTCAAATCTCCCCCGTCGCCGGCAGCAGCGACGGGGGCAACGGGTTCAGATCCCTGGAGTCGAAGTACGTCCGCCGGCACCACCGCCACAAGCCGAGGGAGAACTAGTGCAGCTCCACCCTCATCAAGCACATCAAGGCCCCATCCACCTCGTAAGTACACAACAAATCGACCAGATCTCCAATCGATCGATCGATCGTCGACTTCGAATTGATTTTGATTTGATTTTGGTTTGGTTTTGATTTAGGTTAGGTTTGGTCGCTGGTGAGGAGATTCGACCAGCCGCAGAAGTACAAGCCGTTCGTGAGCCGGTGTGTGGTGTAAGGGGATCTGGAGATCGGGAGCGTCAGGGAGGTCAACGTCAAGTCCGGCCTCCCGGCCACCACCAAAAGGGAGCGGCTCAAGCTGCTCGACGACGACGAAACATCCTCAGCATCAGGATCGTCGGCGGCGAC
>JANAVB010021797.1:10830131-10885131 GCA_029216955.1 Iris pallida | reverse complement strand
TAGACTAGGACATGTTCATTGTAAAAGAATTAACAAAATGTCTAGTCTAGGACTTATCTCCAAATGTGGAGGTAAGGTGGAGAAGTGTGAAGTGTGTGCTCAGACGAAGATCACAAGGAAACCCTTTCATCGGGTCAGTCGAAGCACAGATCTTCTGGAGTTGGTGCACTCCGATATCTGTGACTTCAAATATTTCTCCACGAAGGCCGGGATGAAGTATTTCATAACCTTCATCGACGACTTCTCAAAATACGCGTTCGTCTACTTGCTCAAGTCTAAAGACGAAGCCTTCGAGAAGTTCAGAGAGTTCAGGGCCAAAGCTGAACGGCAGACTGGACAATAACTCAAGAGGTTATGGAGTGATCGAGGTGGGGAGTACAGGTCTCATGAATTCGCATCGTTCTGCAAAGAACATGGAATCATATGCGAGACTACTGCTCCATATTCTCCTCAATCCAACGGAGTAGCGGAGAGGAAGAACAGAACGTTGACAGAAATGATGAACTCTATGCTGCTAACCGCGGGTCTTCCTAAATGCTACTGGGGAGAAGCTGTATTGACGGCCACTTTTATTCTAAATAGAGTGCCACATGCAACTTCGAACGTAACTCCTCATGAACTCTGGTTCAAAGTCAGACCTAACTTGAATGTCATTCGAGTGTGGGGGTATCTGGCATATGTGAAACTCCCAGATCTGAAGATTCAGAAGCTAGGGACAAGGACTACGAAGGCGATCTTCTTGGGGTATGCCGAGAAGAGTGATGCTCGGAGATTTCTTGATATTGAGTCAAATCATATCATCGAATCTCGCGATGCTGAATACTTTGAAGATAAGTTTGCAAAAGACAAAAACATTGTTCTTTCGGACATTCCGGAAAATGATGGAGGTGCAAATGAGACTGAAATCTCATATGAGCCAGTAGTCCAAGAAGAAGCTGTTGTTGAGGAAACAACTCCCGTACCAGAACTCGCAGAGCCGTCAGCTAAGCGAGCGAGAAGACCGAAAGACTTTGGAGATGACTTTGTCACCTATCATATGGAAGCAGATCCGCTTACCTATGATGAGGCGATAAAGACCAGAGATGCTATCTTCTGGAAGGAGGCAGTGAATGACGAGTTTGACTCTATCACCTCCAACAACACATGGGTGTTGGTAGATCTACCTGAAGGAGAAAAGTCCATCGGATGTAAATGGATCTTCAAGAAGAAGATGAAGGCAGATGGAACTATTGACAAGTTCAAGGCCAGGCTGGTAGCCAAGGGATTTTCTCAGAAATAGGGGATAGACTACTTTGACACGTACGCTCCAGTAGCCCGGATGACCACCATCAGGATGTTAATCGCTCTAGCAGCTATACATAAGTTGGTGATACATCAGATGGATGTAAAGACCGCATTCCTGAATGGGGAGCTGACCGAAGAGATTTACATGCAACAGCCAGATGGATTTATCGTCAAAGGTCTTGAAGACAAAGTCTGCAAGTTGGTGAAATCATTGTATGGTTTGAAGCAAGCTCCCAAGATGTGGCATGAGAAGTTTGACAAAGTTATTAAGTCAAACGGCTACAGAGTCAGCGAGACGGACAAATGTGTTTACACAAAGTTCGCTGATGGAAGAGGAGTCATCGTTTGTCTGTACGTGGACGACATGCTAATCCTAGGTACGGATATAGGCTGTGTCACAGAGACAAAGAAGTTCCTCTCAACCAAGTTCAGTATGAAGGACTTGGGGGATGTGTAAGCCCCCTGAATTTCAGGGTTTATTTTTATTTTTCTTAATGAATTATTATCGATAAATATTTTATTTATTTAATTGTTTTCATCATTTATGTACCTTTCCGTAACTTTGACTTCAGTAGCGTCAGGGATGCCAATCTCTGTAAACTCTCTTCACGAGTTTTGAAGTAGACAAGATTATCTTCGTTTTGATATATCATGTCCCACTTGAACTCGTTCCCTTGTGCTCTTTTTGTATCGCGCAAGTTCGGGTCAACTTAGACCGATTAATCATTGAATATTATTCCCACTTTTATTTTTGATCATCGTTTGCACGTTACCGTGGCTTTTAATTTATGAGCACCAGACCAGTCATTTTCTCGGAACCAACTTCTCATGAATGATCTACTCGAGACGTTCTTCACCCATGACCTTCGTGTCCCACTCAGACACTCCATTTTGTGCTCCATTTTCTTCGCACAACTTTCGGTTCAATTTAGGCCAATTAATTATCTACCGTGAATCCCGATTTAATTTCCGATTTAATTTTGGGACTCGACATCGACTCAACCCAGTCAACCCAAAGTATGGACGTGGCCCATATGAAGTCTACTACCCATATGACGCTTGTGTCCCATTTATTGGAGTCCCCGTATATTATTTATTTACCCGTGATTATAAATACGCATTTAATTCGAATATTGCCCCCTGTCCGATTTTGACCCGACCCGGTTCGACCGAACCCAAACCCATGCTCCATGTTGCCCTTTCATGACTGCCCAAATACCCTACATAATTTTTCTATTTCTCCTATTTAGAAAATATCTCTCCTTCCCTCTATTTTTATAAATATCTCATTTTTAATTCTTGTATATATATATACACACACACACACATATATATATATATATATATATATATATATATATATATATATATATATATATATATATATAAATAAATAAATACCTCTCTTTCTCTCTCTTCACTTTATACACCCCCTCACCCTCTCCCATCACAGCAAAGACTCCCCCCTTGGCCGACTACTCTCTCTCCTCCCTCTCTCTATACTTTTCTCTCTCTCTCTCTCTTTATATATATATACCTATATATATATATATATAAAAAAAAAATATATATATATATATATATATATAAACATACATATATATACATATATAACTCTCTCCCTCTCTCTCTCTTTAACACCTACACTCCCCATCCCCATCACCAGCTCACACCCCCCCCCCCACAAACAGTGGCCGACTTCCCACTCTCTCTTATCTCTCTCTAATAATAATATCTCACTTTCTCTCTCTTTATATTAATACAAACACACACATATAATTCTCTCTCTTTCTCTCAACAAACAACACATACACAGCCACCACCCCCTCCATGCTCGGTCGACCACCACCTCCTGGCCGAGCTCCTCCCCGACACAGCCACTCCAGCCAACTCCCTCCTCCTTTCTCACTTCGAACCACCACACATCACCACCATCAACACCATCATCAACTCCATCTTCACAACCATGCTCCACCACCACTACCACTTCAAACACCACCACTACCACTTCAAACACCACCAACCCCGCCGTGCCTCGGTGACGTGCCGCCGCACGCCGCCGCAGCAGCCGCGCATGCGCTGCACAGCAGCGGCAGCAGCCGCAGTGCGCATACGCGCGCCACCGCATGGCCGTGTGCCACCACGTGGCCGGCCCGCCGCCCCCACGAGCTCCCCACAACCCGACGACCCTCCGACGAACCCCTCTGCACCACCACGCTCCTCCTCGACGCGACGAATAGGCTATTCGTGCGTTTTGAACGGAATCCCGTCGACGCGCGCGAGTTTGGAACTTCAGAATTTGCGTCCCGTTGCAGCAAATTTGCGCAGAGTTTCTGGTCAATCCGACCGTTGGATCGGCAATTTCTTTGCTCCGTCTCAATATCGGTATATCCATCTTCACTCCTGTCAATTTTTGTCCGTTAATTTCGTCGTTTGATACCTCAAAACTGGCCACCAAGTTGACACTTTAAATTGAACTATTTTTGGACAGTTTCGTGGAGCCGACTTCGTCAGCTCGTAACTTCGCCGTCGCAGCTCCGTTTTGTGCACCGTCAGTTCCGGTGCACAGCTGGTATAACCATCTTCCTGTCTCCTTTAGATTTCGTTTCATTTTAAGCACGTTCGGTTGGTCGAATTCGACGCCAAAGTTGGCCGTCCGAATTCTTTAATTTGCACTTGTTAAATTCCATTTTTGAACCCGGGACTCCGGATTCAATTTCTGACACCACCAGTAGACTCGTGGCGTCGTTCTGACATGTTTTCATATAAATTTTGCTTGATTTGGAGAACGTGGGCCCTGGCACGCATTTTGGTGCAAAGTAGGTCCTACTTTTCGAGTCAACGGGTCACTTTGAGATCGGCTCATCGGAATCCAATTCCGGATATACCGTTGAGTTTGTATCGTCATTCTGGACTCATTGACATATAATTTGCTGAGTTTTGAAGACATTTGCTCCGACACGCATTTCCGTGCAAACCGGATACCAAGTGTCGCGTCAATGTATCATTTTGAGATCGGCACATCGGAATCCTATTCCGGATATACCGTTGGGTTCGTATCGTCATTCTGGATTCGTGGACATATAATTTGCTAGGTTTTGTAGACTTCTATCCCGACACATTTTTCGGTGCAAAGTATGTCCAACGACGGACATCATTTTGACCCGAAATTACCGTTTTGCCCCTGTGTCCAAATTGGACTTATGGATAGGCTATCCTAGCTGATTTGACCGTTCTGGACACGTTAGGGATATTTATTTTATCATCCGACAACATCTGTAGATTTTGATTATGTATTATCCTTAATTTATAATTAATTATTTTTCTAGATATTGTTACTTTCTGGTTTTGAATTTTTATATATATTTTAATTGCTGTAAAAATCTTGGAAAAATGGTATTTAAATATTATGTTAATTTAGCTAATTTATTATAATTTTCTAGCATTTATTAAGTGCTTTTGGTATTTTATAAAAATAGGAAAACAGAACTCATTTTTTAGTATATTTATGTTTGCTGATTTTTAATAAATATTTATGAGGGTTTATAAATCCCAAAAAAATTAGTATAAATTTCTATAATTAACAAAGATTATTTTGGTACTTTATTTTATATATATTTAAGCTTTTTGTCTATCTCTAAAATTGTTGGAACTTAGTGTACCATTTGATTTATTTATTGAGTAGTTACAACTTGCAAGTTTTGCGTTGATTTGAGTTGTTATAGTATTGGACCTCACCCCGCACTAGTGTAAAGACCCTAGAAAATTAGTCTGGATATAGTGTCACTCCACATTAGACTTTTATGCTAGGTTCCCACTTAGTTAGTGTCCAGTTAGGAGTCGTGTCACACCACTAGTGTATTATTGAACATAGCTTAGAACTGAGTTTGTATATCATTATTGACAGGACACCAGGCATCTATATCTTCGTACTAGTATTCTTGCTTTGCTCGAGGCAAGTACATCTACACACTCATTTATTGTCTTTTAATGCTAGAACATGTATTAACCCTGGTAAAATACTGCTTTCTGAATAACTGCAAGATAAATCTTCACATGTTACAATAATTTGGTCCCTACCATGCTTAGGACAGTTCTTATATCTTCACATGTTTTATACTGGTTCTCGGTACATGTTTCACTATGCTTTATACTGCTCTAAGTATTCACATGTTTTATACTGCTCCCAGTACCTGCTATGTTTATACTGCTCCCAGTATCTCTCACATACTTTATATCGTTCTCGTATCTCCCACATGTTTTTACTGTTCTCGTATCTCTCACATGTTTAAATAACGGGTTAAGGGGAAACTGTTAGTATTGTACGTGAACATGACCCCCTTCTCCGTATGTACTTACCGCGCTCGGTGTCATTCTATATGTGACCTTGCCGTATGTTCTGGTCCCGCGTTTGTGTATGGATATACACCGATGCCGTTATGTGTACGTATGTGCACATCAAAAAATTGATATGTACCGCTGTACATCCTATTCACCTATTGACCGATTCACGTACATACTATAGTTTTAAACTTTTAAACTATATGTTGTCATTTCCAAAAAGAACCAATTAAACCATGATATGCCATGTTTCCTATGTTGCTATGATACTGTGATCCCAGTTGTACCATGAGGCCATGTTTTCCAGTATTTTCTGTTTTATAGACTTATCACACCATGTTTTTTGTTGTACATCTCTTTCATTATATGTTCAGTACTTTAGTTGTAGAGGTTGTACTTGCTCCCGTCCTGACAGGATAACGTTGTAGGTATACTTTTTGAGGAGGAAATGATATGTGTTTCATATTGGCACTGATTTTGAGGACCTGGCCTTAGCTCCAGTAGAGGCCCCAGCGGGGAACCTTGCTTAGTTATCTTTCTTGTATTTTGGGACTTAGACTTTGTCTGTACTTATATTTGGATACTGGACTTTGTCTCCAGTTAGATACTTTGGTTATGTATTATTAAGTCTGTGCTTATGTTATCTTCGCTTATAGATGCTGTGTTGTGATGAACTTTAAATATGATATTAGAACTGTTAGTAGCTTAGATCATTTATTGTCTATTCTTAGAACAGCTTACTGCACTTTAACCAAGCGTAGGCTGGACATGGCTCGGCCTGGCCCAACAATTTGGGAAGCGGGTCGTGACATATTTTTTTGGCGGCCCATGCAGGTCCTGACTAAATTGTTTGGTTACGTTATTGTACCAAGCATGCCTGCAATTAGGATCTAGGACAACTTGATAACACTAGGAATAACATTTAGAACACCTAGAGGAATGCTAGGATTGCAACATAGGAGAACTCATCACAGCATAGGACCGTTAGCTATAATTAGTTTCTTGTTTGTATTTCAGTGGGTCAATTTAGACCAAGTTTGTACCCTTGGGATGACCCCTGAGGATCTCACTCTAATCTTATCTAGAAATCTGTTTTCACATGTTTCCATTTACTCTCCTTTAAATTCGTTGTTGAATTTAATTCCTGATTTTCGTTGTTGACTTTGATCTTGCATCGTGATAAATTTTGTGGATTAAATTGTGATATATTCTGACAAGGTAAACGTTTGTTTTATTTATGGAGTTTAGAATTTATTGCAGCCATATTAGCTGGTATGACAAAAACATAGAGCCTGATTTTGGATATACTATCCTATTCATAGAATTTAGATTTTCTTGCAGCCATACCGGTTGGCGTGGTAAGGAATCTAGCTGATATGACTATAGGGTGTATACCTTAGTTATGGACTCCCTCGTTTATTGCATATAAGCTTACTGGTTGGGCGAAAATTCTGGCAACATGATTTCAGGAAGACGTGTATGGTTATCAGATCATATCCCAACTTGGTTTACTTTGTTATGACCGAATGAGCAAGAATAAGTTCTTATCATTATTCTTTCCCGTCTTGATTAACTCTGTTCTATCTGCATCTACAACTAGGATTACAGGTTCTCTAGGACTCTCCAACATGATTGCTTTCATGTTATCTTTTGGACATAATTATTTTTATGTTCCATCTTTCCTATGACTTGACTAAACTCTTCTTCGTTAACCTCTTTGGTAGTTCTTCCCGTTATGCATCCCATTGTCTCCGTACCATTCTTGGAGATTTTCCGATAAACTTTTCTGTCTTGTTTGACCCTTTAACTTGTTTGGATACTGTTATGGATTGCTTGACCCAGCCTTAGGCCTTGTTACTTTCTATTTCATAGGCGACCGAAATAGCCAAACCTTGTTGACTGATCCTGTAGTATAACTATAAATGTATTGTGTGTTTGTGATAAGTATTTTTCCTAGGGATTGGTTAGATTAAGCTTATAGGACAAGTATAAGCGACTGACTGTAGTAGACTTGGAAACCCTTAAGAACGATTGTATTGATAGTATGACTTGATGATAGGGTATCTAAGATGGAGAAATGAGATATTATATTGTTATGACTATGGATTGAGGATTAGAATCTTGTGCTTAGCAGTTTGAGAATTTAGCATTTGTAGAATTTTGGTTGGTTACCTATAGCTAATTACATGTGATTAAAGGGTAGAACGATATGTGGATTGATATAGAATAAGTTAGAATGAGTTATCGTATTGCGTACGAGATCGGAAAGATATCAGTTAAAAAGACAATGAACGAGGCAGAGACATATGTACATTGGTAATTAATAAATCAGGAGTTTTGAAATTGAGGATTTATATTCGGAGGACTTGTTGAGTAAAAGAAGAAGGCTCTACGCCTAGAATAAATATTGAAAGTATGATTTCAAGGAGAAGCTGTAGGAAAGGATTGACGACAAATGATGCTAAGGAACTGTGGATTGATAGAATATGGATACTTAGAATACGATAAGAAAATCCAGTAATTATGATTGAGGTTGAAAATACGGTTGATGAGTAAGCATTTTAGGCTTATAGACATGTCCAGAGAATGACCTATATTTTAGGGAATACATAAATGTTTCATGTTAGTATGGAAGATTCTAAAGGAAGTATGACAAAGTTTATGATAGAAGGGCTTAGTTGAACCGGAACCAAAAGATTGTAGGAGAAACATAAGAGATGATTACAAGGATAGCAGATTGAGTATCGTAGCCAGAGCAGCTACATGTTATAGTTTGATCGGTTGGATGATTTTTAATTTCGAGGACGAAATTTTTGTAAGATGGGTAGGATGTAAGCCCCCTGAATTTCAGGGTTTATTTTTATTTTTCTTAATGAATTATTATCGATAAATATTTTATTTATTTAATTGTTTTCATCATTTATGTACCTTTCCGTAACTTTGACTTCTGGAGCGTCAGGGATGCCAATTTCTGTAAACTCTCTTCACGAGTTTTGAAGTAGACAAGATTATCTTCGTTTTGATATATCATGTCCCACTTGAACTCGTTTCCTTGTGCTCTTTTGTATCGCGCAAGTTCGGGTCAACTTAGACCGATTAATCATTGAATATTATTCCCACTTTTATTTTTGATCATCGTTTGCACGTTACCGTGGCTTTTAATTTAGGAGCACCAGACCAGTCATTTTCTCGAAACCAACTTCTCATGAATGATCTACTCGAGACGTTCTTCACCCATGACCTTCGTGTCCCACTCAGACACTCTATTTTGTGCTCCATTTCCTTCGTACAACTTTCGGTTCAATTTAGGCCAATTAATTATCTACCGTGAATCCCGATTTAATTTTCGATTTAATTTTGGGACCCGACATCGACCCAACCCAGTCAACCCAAAGTATGGACGTGGCCCATATGAAGCCTACTACCCATATGACGCTTGTGTCCCATTTATTGGAGTCCCCGTATATTATTTATTTACCCGTGATTATAAATACGCATTTAATTCGAATATTGCCCCCTGTCCGATTTTGACCCGACCCGGTTCGATCGAACCCGAACCCATGCTCATGTTGCCCTTTCATGACTGCCCAAATACCCTACATAATTTCCTATTTCTCCTATTTAGAAAATATCTCTCCTTCCCTCTATTTTTACAAATATCTCATTTTTAATTCTTGTATATATATATACACATATATATATATATATATATATATATAAATAAATAAATACCTCTCTTTCTCTCTCTTCACTTTACACACCCCCTCACCCTCTCCCATCACAGCAATGACTCCCCCCCTTGGCCGACTACTCTCTCTCCTCCCTCTCTCTATACTTTTCTCTCTCTCTCTCTCTCTTTATATATATACCTATATATATATATATATATATATAAACATACATATATATACATATATAACTCTCTCCCTCTCTCTCTCTTAACACCTACACCCCCCATCCCCATCACCAGCTCACACCCCCCCCACAAACAGTGGCCGACTTCCCACTCTCTCTCATCTCTCTCTAATAATAATATCTCACTTTCTCTCTCTTTATATTAATACAAACACACACATATAATTCTCTCTCTTTCTCTCAATAAATAACACATACACAGCCACCACCCCCTCCATGCTCGGCCGACCACCACCTCCTGGCCGAGCTCCTCCCCGACACAGCCACTCCAGCCAACTCCCTCCTCCTTTCTCACTTCGAACCACCACACATCACCACCATCAACACCATCATCAACTCCATCTTCACAACCATGCTCCACCACCACTACCACTTCAAACACCACCACTACCACTTCAAACACCACCACCCCCGCCGTGCCTCGGCGACGCGCCGCCGCACGCCGCCGCAGCAGCCGCGCATGCGCTGCACAGCAGCGGCAGCAGCCGCAGTGCGCATACGCGCGCCACCACGTGGCCGGCCCGTCGCCCCCACGAGCTCCCCACAACCCGACGACCCTCCGGCGAACCCCCCTGCACCACCACGCTCCTCCTCGACGCGACGAATAGGCTATTCGTGCGTTTTGAACGGAATCCCGTCGACGCGCGCGAGTTTGGAACTTCAGAATTCGCGTCCCGTCGCAGCAACTTCGTGCAGATGTTTTGGTCAATCCGACCGTTGGATCGGCAATTTCTTCACTCCGTCTCAATCTCGGTATATCCATCTTCACTCCTGTCAATTTTCGTCCGTTAATTTTGTCGTTTGATACCTCAAAACTGGCCACCAAGTTGACACTTTAAATTGAACTGTTTTTGGACAGTTTCGTGGAGCCGACTTCGTCAGCTCGTAACTTTGCCGTCGCAGCTCCGTTTTGCGCACCGTCAGTTCCGGTGCACAGCTGGTGTAACCATCTTCCTGTCTCCTTTAGATTTTGTTTCATTTTAAGCACGTTCGGTTGGTCGAATTCGACGCCAAAGTTGGTCGTCCGAATTCTTTAATTTGCACTTGTTAAATTCCATTTTTGAACCCGGGACTCCGGATTCAATTTCTGACACCACCAGTAGACTCGTGGCATCGTTCTGACATATTTTCATATAAAGTTTGCTTGATTTGGAGAACGTGGGCCCTGGCACGCATTTCGGTGCAAAGCGGGTCCCACTTTTCGAGTCAACGGGTCACTTTGAGATCGGCTCATCGGAATCCAATTCCGGATATACCGTTGAGTTCGTATCGTCATTCTGGACTCGTTGACATATAATTTGCTGAGTTTTGAAGACATTTGCTCCGGCACGTATTTCCGTGCAAACTGGATACCAAGTGTCGCGTCAACGTATCATTTTGAGATCGGCACATCGGAATCCTATTCCGGATATACCGTTGGGTTCGTATCGTCATTCTGGATTCGTGGACATATAATTTGCTAGGTTTTGTAGACTTCTATTCCGACACGTTTTTCGGTGCAAAGTATGTCCAACGGCGGACATCATTTTGACCCAAAATTATCGTTTTGCCCCTGTGTCCAAATTGGACTTATGGGTAGACTATCCTAGCTGATTTGCCCGTTCTGGACACGTTGGGGATATTTATTTTATCATCCGACAACATCTGTAGATTTTGATTATGTATTATCCTTAATTTATAATTAATTATTTTTCTAGATATTGTTACTTTCTGGTTTTGAATTTTTATATATATTTTAATTGCTGTAAAAATCTTGGAAAAATGATATTTAAATATTATGTTAATTTAGCTAATTTATTATAATTTTCTAGCATTTATTAAGTGCTTTTGGTATTTTATAAAAATAGGAAAACAGAACTCATTTTTTAGTATATTTATGTTTGCTGATTTTTAATAAATATTTATGAGGGTTTATAAATCCCAGAAAAATTAGTATAAATTTCTATAATTAACAAGGATTATTTTGGTACTTTATTTTATATATATTTAAGCTTTTTGTCTATCTCTAAAATTGTTGGAACTTAGTGTACCGTTTGATTTATTTATTGAGTAGTTACAACTTGCAAGTTTTGCGTTGATTTGAGTTGTTATAGTATTGGACCTCACCCCGCACTAGTGTAAAGACCCTAGAAAATTAGTCTGGATATAGTGTCACTCCATATTAGACTTTTATGCTAGGTTCCCACTTAGTTAGTATCCAGTTAGGAGTCGTGTCACACCACTAGTGTATTATTGAACATAGCTTAGAACTGAGTTTGTATATCATTATTGACAGGACACCAGGCATCTATATCTTCGTACTAGTATTCTTGCTTTGCTCGAGGAAAGTACATCTACACACTCATTTACTGTCTTTTAATGCTAGAACATGTATTAACCCTGGTAAAATACTGCTTTCTGAATAACTGCAAGATAAATCTTCACATGTTACATTAATTTGGTCCCTACCATGTTTAGGACAGTTCTTATATCTTCACATGTTTCATACTGGTTCTCGGTACATGTTTCACTATGCTTTATACTGCTCTGAGTATTCACATGTTTTATACTGCTCCCAGTATCTGCTATGTTTATACTGCTCCCAGTATCTCTCACATACTTTATATCGTTCTCGTATCTCCCACATGTTTTTACTGTTCTCGTATCTCTCACATGTTTAAATAACGGGTTAAGGAGAAACTGTTAGTATTGTACGTGAACATGACCCCCTTCTCCGTATGTACTTACCGCGCTCGGTGCCATTCTATATGTGACCTTGCCGTATGTTCTGGTCCCGCGTTTGTGTATGGATATACACCGATGCCGTTATGTGTACGTATGTGCACATCAAAAAATTGATATGTACCGCTGTACATCCTATTCACCTATTGACCGATTCACGTACATACTACAGTTTTAAACTTTTAAACTATATGTTGTCATTTCCAAAAAGAACCAATTAAACCATGATATGCCATGTTTCCTATGTTGCTATGATACTGTGATCCCAGTTGTACCATGAGGCCATGTTTTTCAGTATTTCCTATTTTATAGACTTATCACACCATATTTCTTGTTGTACATCTCTTTCATTATATGTTCAGTACTTTAGTTGTAGAGGTTGTACTTGCTCCCGTCCTGACAGGATAACGTTGTAGGTATACTTTTTGAGGAGGAAATGCTATGTGTTTCATATTGGCACTGATTTTGAGGACCTGGCCTTAGCTCCAGTAGAGTCCCCAGCGGGGAACCTTGCTTAGTTATCTTTCTTGTATTTTGGGACTTAGACTTTGTCTGTACTTATATTTGGATACTGGACTTTGTCTCCAGTTAGATACTTTGGTTATGTATTATTAAGTCTGTGCTTATGTTATCTTCGCTTATAGATGCTGTGTTGTGATGAACTTTAAATATGATATTAGAACTGTTAGTAGCTTAGATCATTTATTGTCTATTCTTAGAACAGCTTACTGCGCTTTAACCAAGCGTAGGTTGGACATGGCTCGGCCTGGCCCAACAATTTGGGAAGCGGGTCGTGACAGGATGCAGATGTCATCTTGGGCATAAAGATCATCCGGACAGACACTAGAGTAGCGATGTCACAATCTCACTATATTGAGAAGATGCTCACACGCTATGGGTATAAGGATCTTCCAGGGATCGATACGCCATACAGGTGTGATCAGAAGCTGAAGCCAAATTCAAGGGAAAGCGTCAGGCAGCTGGAGTATTCTAGCGTTATCGGAAGTTTGATGTACGCAACCACTGCCACAAGGCCTGACATAGCTTTCGCCGTAGGAATACTGAGTCGGTTCACAAGCAACCCAGGGGTTGAGCACTAGAAAGCTGTGAAGCGGGTGATGAGATATCTCAAGAAAACTCAGACATATGCACTGCACTACAACGGGTATCCGACAGTAGTGGAAGGCTTCAGTGATGCTAGCTGGTGTTCAGAGGTGGAAAGCGAGAGATCCACAGGTGGATATGTCTTTTCCTTGGGTGGAGCTGCTATATCGTGGAAGTCGAAGAAGCAGACTATCTCGTTCCTCTATGGAATCTGAATTCTATGCACTTGAAACTGCAGCAGATGAAGCAGAATGGCTTCGGGAGCTCATGTATGATCTTCCAGTGGTTAGGGCTCAGATACCGACGATACCGATATACTGTGACAACCAGGCGACTGCAGCGGTGGCATCAAATGACCTCTTCAACGGGAAGAAGAGGACTGTGCGATTGAAGCACAGGGCAGTACACGATCTTATCAAAAGAGGTGTAATTGCAGTGGTTGATGTTCGGAGTCAGAAGAACCTGGCAGATCCGTTCACAAAGGGCCTCAAGCGCCAGTTGGTCGATGACACAGCTTGTAAAATGGGCTTGAAGGCATTCTGATAGTGTGTCTTTGTAATCCTACCATAAAGTTTTATGCTATTAGTTCAAAGAGAAATCTACTAGGCATCTAACTTTTGGTTCAAAGAAGGATCACTGACTGGGAAACTATCAGGTAACAGTGGGTACTTGTTCTCTGAAACATGGAAGGGATACGGACCCATAACCACTGTTGTCTACTATGTATTTTTCAGCGGAAAAACAGATCATGTGGAAGGTTGGCTTAAAACGCCTTAATGAGTTCTCAGGCAGAGTGAATGCCTGGTGTGCTTTACAGGAAGCACGGTAGAGTAGCACTACAAGGAGTGAATCTCCATGCTACAGTGGGGTGACACCACCATGAGGTTCCCAGGTAGGGGTAATGCCTCGGCTTTGCAAGCCAAGTCACAGCGGCGTAGCACCACAAATAGGCAGGTAGCCTAATACTGTATGACGTAATTAAAGAGTTGTAGACAGCACTACAAAGGGGAGGATGGCCCCATGTTACAGTGGCACGACACCACGATGAGGTACCCAGGTAGGGGTAAAGCCTCGGCATTGCAAGCCATGTCGTTGCGGCGTAACACCGCAAGGAAGCCTTAGGCTTCATGCTGGGTAGTTTGGCACTACAAAGAGGCTTGTGACCTCATGCTACAGTAGTATGACACTACGATAAGGTTCCCAGGTAGGGATAATGGCTCGGCTTCAGGCCATGTCATAGCGGCGTAGTACCGCAAGGAAGCGCAAGGCTTCATGCCATATCTCTTTAATAAAGAACTCACCTATAGTGTATGGAAAGAGATATCAGGTCGTCTCTTGAGGGTAAACTTGTAGACGCCCAAAATTATACACTGAAACCAGGCTGACACAGGGCCTTTAATGTGCAGCCAGAAGCACACGTAACTACACTTTGTGAGTGGAAAGAATTACACTTGTAGTGCAGAATTCAAGGCGTAGTCCATTTTTGTATCACATTGTTATTTAACCCATGCGGGAAGATTCAAGTCATCAGCGACATCTATCCTAATGCAAAATGGACAGTTACTGTAGGGAACGCTCAACCCTGGACACATATATATGTTGTGATATGTGGGAGATTGTTGGTGCTTTCTTTACATGGAGAGAGCTTGCTCTCAACATGCCTTGTGAAATTATAGTCCCACATCGAAAATGCACCATGAGTTATCTCAACATATATACTTGGTTGTGTTGTTGAGAGATGCACATGGGGTGGTGACCCTAAGGAGGGAACCATGTGGGTGATTTTACTAGGAGGTAAGAATAAGGCTCCAAGGATTAAGCATTAATGTTTTTGTCATTCTCTTGGATTAATTCCACTTGGAGCTAAGCCCCAACGGGGCTTAGCGACTCGGACTCGGACTCGGGCTCATGGGCTCATGAGGCGTAATGTGGCATTTTGTTGGCACACTTTGCACTTAGCACGTCAGCAGTCATGCGGTCTTTATGCGGCTCATATGCGGCCATGCGGTCTTATGCGGCATGCGGCCTCATGCGGTCCATGCGGCTCATGCGTCACATGCGGTCCATGCGGTCCATGCGGCTCATGCGGTCCATGCGGCTCATGCGGCACATGCGGTCCATGCGATCCATGCGGTCCATGCGGCTCATGCGGTCATGCGGCTCATGCGGTCTATGCGGTCCATGCGGCCATTAGGCTCATGCGGCCAGGCTGCTGCTGCTGTCGCATGGAGGAATCCGCTGACTGTGCAGATTACAAATCAGTTATGGAAAGGCTGAATCAATGCGATTAAATCAGATCCTATCTTTGTGGGATTTGAATTAATTCAGATCCTATCTTTGTGGGATTTGAATTAATTTCGTGGGATTTGAATTAAATCTGATTGCTATCTTTTGGGATTTGATTCAATCTTTCCATAACTGAAGAGGCGGTTAGGGTTTCCACCCTCTCTCTATAAATACTCTCTTCTGGCCTCCTTTGTGACTACTACGAAAATTACAAGTTAGAAAAGGAGAAAGAGAGAGAGAGTGGCTGCCGCCATTGCAAGTCCATCCGAGGAGTCTGAACAGAGATGACTTCGAGTGTTCCACAAGTTCTTCAACTTGCTGGTTCCTGGAAGCAGATCGTGTGGGGCGAATCTTGCTTTGAGCAATGGTATTTTGACACCCCGGCATTGTTTTTCTTCTCATCTCTCTCTAGTTTTATTGTAACTCGTTCTGTCCCAATTGCAACACGTTTGCAAGAAAGAATGAGAGATCTTCTCTTCTCTTTTTTCCTCCTTCAGATTGTAATTTGGCTCTTTGATTTATTGTACCATCGTAGATCTTGAGTTTGATCACTGCAAAGTTTTTGTGTGACATCTCAGATCTCGATTGCATTTGTTTTTCATCTTTGATCAAGCCCCGGGACTAACATATATATATATATATATATATATATATATATATATATATATATATATATATATACAGTGTGTGTACGAAAATAACAACTTCACCATGCCTGGTTCAGTTTGTGTGAACTATAGACCTTCACATTGATACAACTCATAGAATGTTTTATATTTGCCACCAGACATCTTCAACAACTAATGCAGGACAAATTCAGCTCCGGTTTGAACTAAATGTATCTCAACCATACGCAAGCCAACCCAAGCCAGCCAGCATTGAAAAATTGTTCGAAAAAAAGCTATTGATTAGTGTTACCTAAATTCTAAATGCCATTGATGACTCCAGCAGACTTGCATGCTCTTGTTTGGACAGGTCAACTGCAAATATGACACATTTAAGTTTGATCCTTTAAGTAGTAAAACAAAAAATCTAGCAATCAAAAGAATTCACAAGGTGCATGAGAATATAACTGACCAAAAGAAGAGAAAGAAACTTAGCCCCAAAAGTTGTAATATTAACACAAAATTCGGCAAGATTTAGGAATTCATGATACATGGATACAAAACTCCAAATTCATAATTGTGCTAGCATAGCATAAGGTTTAACAGCTAATAAGCCACTGTTTCACAAGAAGGTAGCAATGGAGGCAAGTTAATCACTGACCAGCGTGTTTCACCATCCTTCATTGGCATTCCTATTTTGATAAATCGGTATTCAGACATACTAACAACTCTGTGTTCCTCTATTATTATGACTTGCTTCCTGCTAACAGTGTCATCCAAATGCCACCCATGCTAAGAATTATATATCTCTTTGACGAATAAAAAGCAAAAATAAAGAGACTTTACCTCTGCAATTACACACTTATGACAGCCCCAAAATAGACTCATTAGATTGAACTTCATTGAAGAATAAACAACAAAATATAAAAGCATTGTACTTATGTGAAGTAACACATGCACAGAAGGTGGATTGCCACATGTGGAGTCAAGAGTGCTAATAACAATATTAAGAGCCAAGGCAGGAAATGAATTTTACTTGTTGAAGAAATTCCTCTTCTGGAACAATCTTGCATAACATTTTATCATATCTTGATCTTCGTCAGGTGAAATACAGGATGAGAGCCATGGCAGGAATGTCACCATCATGTTCACAGGGATGCTACACAAAAATTGCCAAACCAAATCAGCCTGCTCGTTCAGTAATTTGGACTCAGCAGTATTATTTATTTATCATTATTTTATGTTCAAGGACTCCACTGTAGCTTTGGAGTTGTCTTTTTATACTTCTGAACTTGATATATTTATAAACTCTCTTGCAATTTGCAGGATTTACAGGTTAAAGCTTCACCGCCTCCTCAGACCATTTCTCTACACACTGATCCTGCTATCATTCAGGTTGCTGTCAACAGTTACTATTGTATACATTCAAGTCACCAATGAAATGGAGATGGTGAAATGTAGAATGGTAGCTAAAGTACTCTATTTTGAGACAATGAAATGTAGCTAGCTAAAGTACTCTATATCTGTGAGATGTTGATGTACCCTATTTTGAGACAATGAAGTGGAGAATGGTACTTTATATTACATTTCAATATTTTGTTATGAATATGGTTCAAAGTGGTTATTTTCGAATTGAATTGAGCAGTGTTTGGAATGTAATATATAACATGCAGTATAGAGCGTTATAAATGTGATACAATGACCATATACAGATCATCTATCCATAACGCTTTGAAAATAAACTGTAGCAGAAATTCAACCTATTAATGACGGCTTTGGAAGAATTATTTATAACGCTTTTAAAAACATTTATAACACCCGTTTTCATAACGCTTGGATTGAAAAAGAAAAGCATCAAAGCGTCATAGTTTGTAATTAATGACGCTTTTTAGCTGTCATTAAAAGGTATTTTTGTTGTAGTGAGACTAGTGTGTGTGTGTGTGTGTGTGTGTGTGTGTGTGTGTGTGTGTGTGTGTATATATATATATATATATATATATATATATATATATATATATATATATATATATATATATATTCAAATCCATCAAATCTAATAAACCCAACATAATGCTGCCCCTCATCCTTGTCGTAACTGTGAATTCGCTTCAAGTCCAACCGCAAGAATGAAGCAAAACAATTTAGAAAAAGAGATGTAGAGAGAGAGAGAGAGAGAGAGAGAGAGAGAGAGAGAGATGATATTAGCTTAGCAAATAATAAAATTTATATAAATAGAAGAAAAAATGACATTAGAAAAGGAGAAGAAAATCTGCATGGGCGCTTCTGTTGATGGAGGGAGAGACCGTTTCATTTTTTCCCTCTTGGAAGGAAGATTTTTCGTTAGAAAAAGAGGAGGTGAAGTGGTGGATTTTTCGTTAAAAATGAGGCCCCCCTAGGCGAGGAGGTCCTAGGTGGCTGACTAGTCCGCCTCCCCCTTGAGCCGACCCTGACTATTAGGAATGAAGGTAAAGTAGCCATTCGTTATTTCTTTTGACAGTCTGGTGGAACGGCTAGTTAAATGCCATCTTCTATATTTTCTTTTGGTGGAAATTGTGCATACATCGTCATTAGATTTGATGACTTGTATCTCCGTCTAAATTTTACAAAATTTATTATCTTCCTCTTAAATCACAAAATTATGTTATCTTGGACATAATTTTCTGGAAATTCTATTAGTATTAATTTAGAAGGTCGGCATTTTTATCATGCTAGATTATTTTCTTATCGGGATCTCTATAAACACATAAGCGGCCAGTGAAATCTTAGCTACTCCTGTATCTGTGTCATTGAGAGAATTCCGTACACTTGGTACCCACATAAACTAAGGATAATACTTTTTTTTTAAATAAACGAAATAATTCATTCAGATAGAATAATATTGGCCATATCTATATGTATATGGTCCAAAACACATGAAGGAGGCTCATAATATAGCCTACTTGAAATAGCTGATTTTGAGCATACAATGTCATTTACTAAAGAATGTGCAACCATATCAGAGGATCCGGGACTGAATTGGAAATATATGTTGTTGGTGTTTGCGCTGACTGTTCGACTTCAGTGAGATGTCTACTTGTCCATAAATATCGAACTCCCTGTTTAGAGTAGTATCGACAATAATTGAAGAAAATCTCTCTGTTTATTAAGACAATTGCAAGGCTTAGAGCTAAGCCTTCTGTCTCCAATGGACTTCCACCAAATCGACTAGTTGATACGGCTGAGATGAATTGGAATGATAATACTTAGAAGAACAAGGTTTTGGTAGCCCAATCTCAAATAGATACTAATAAAAGAGGGTTTGGTAGCCTAATCTCGAATTTAACCACATGTAAATTATGAGTGGATGAGAACTTAGGAGCCCACGACATCATCCAATTCTCTTGTTCATGTGCACACCCTCCCCAAAGCTTGAGCTCTCATTTGCTGGAAAGTCAGGAAACGGACGAGAAGCTGCTTTCCCCACAACAGTACAAGCATCATACTAGTATTAAATTGGTTTTCTCCATTCGGTAGTCTCCTCTGCCACCAATCCATAGTTTTATGTGAGAGTTTTCCATTTTGCATGTTTACTTGTCAAAGTCTTCCAAGTGCTGAAAGCAAAGGCATATCAATATCAACAAGACACTTGCTGGCGAAAGTCTTTGCCTCCATTAAAGATATATATAAGGTGCACGAGATCGTCCCCAACAATTCCTTCAATCCACGCTCTCTTCTCATTTTCAAACCTAACTTTAAGGGGCTGTGTGGTTCCCGGAGTATAATGAACCGGAAGAAAATTCAAAAATCGATATTCTGCATACACATTGTGGTGAAATAGAGAAAAGTAAAAAAAAAATGGTTTGGATGCTTTGAAGAAGTGGAGGTTAGAAGTAATAAATTCTAAAGTTTGGTGTTTGGTTAGTTGCTAAAGTGAGTGAGAAAGTGTAACGTTTTCTTGAAGTGAGAGTAAATTTTTTTGAGAAGTATTAAGGCCTCGTTTGGTTCGCGGAATCTCCGGGTTGGGAAAGGAAAGTGATTACTTTCCTATGTTTGGGTGCCAAAGGAATTGAGGAGGAAAGGAAAGTGATTTCCAATGGAAGGTAAATTAGGGGGAAAGTGATTCCATCCATCCAAGCAAGGAATCACTTTCCCACATTGAAGTAATCACTTTCCTTTCCAAATTTCTTGACATTTCCAAACATCGGAAAGGAAAATCAATGGAAAATAGAATTTCCCAAAGGAAAGGAAATGACAAGGAATTGATTTCCTTTCCCTTCCATTCCGCGAACCAAACGGGGCCTAAGTTGGAATGAGAATTTTTCACTTCCGCGCTATACTTTGGAAGAAAAATTTCGATGCCAAAAATTCGATTTCGTGGCAGAAAAAGTTTACTGTTCACGTCAAATCATAGTAAATTTTGTTTGCAAATTCTTCAACCAAACACGTGAAGTGAAGTGGTCTTCTGCGCTCCAAATCCGCGAACCAAACGGTCCCACAGTGTTGAACGTACTGGAACCATCAAGAACTCCGTTTTTCATTGTTTACTCTTCTATCATCTATGTTTTTGATTTCTTTGTTAGGTCGACAATCAAATCTCTCTCATCTTGTCAACATAACAACCCATTTGCCCTTTGTAATTTTGTTCCCTCCTTCATTTATAAAGCCCACACACTACAATCTTTTAAAAGTTTAAAGCCATTGTTTTGGACCTTGAGACCAAGGAAATGACACTTATGTTTCAACCTTCCTTTTCTTTTATTGTAGGATATTGCTGATTATGAGTGATTTTTAGGAGGTTTAGGTGTCATGAACACATAATTGAAATTTTTGACGACATAAGTTAATTCTCACTAAAATAATTATCACAATTTCTGCAATTACATGTCCTTTACTATTTTTCAATATCTTAAAATTTTGTTTTGCAATTAATTAATTATATTTTATTTATTTGACAGAGATAATGTGAAAGATCATATCAACAAGAAAAGAGGAATTTTTTTTAATATCCTAAATCATCATAAATTTTCAACAAAAAATGCTAAGTTTACAACCAAAATTCTACAACCATCTTACAATTCCACTCTTCCCTGCTAAAATGGGCCCACCGGGTCCCCCACTCCCCCCCCCCCCCTCCCCAAGTGGAGGCCCACCATGTGGCGGTTGTAACCTCTTACAACCACTTTTGGTTGAACAAGAAAAAAAAAAAACTACATAAGAGAGCATCCTCATGATTAACACCGTCCATGGGCGGAACCAAGCAAGGGGGCCCACCCCGAAAATTTTTTTATCTATTTTTTTCTCTTATAATTTATTGTAAAAATAGTTTCATATTGACTAATACACATCTAGCCCACCCTAGCCTACTCTAGCCCACCCCAACTTAATTTTCTGGTTCCGTCCTTAACAGCATCTGTATTGATAAATTGTTGATCTCCAACTTAATCGTTCGAGCAGCTAAAACTGTGTGTATAGCAGACTACTAACATGGTATCAAATTTCGGCAAGTTATATGGGCACATCAAAAAGTGATCGTGGCTAGCTCATTTTTTCAATTTTTCTGGTGCCCAGTTTCTAACAAGGAACTGCCAGGATCTAACAAGAATTGCCACAATAGGATAGCTCTGATCACTTTTTGATGTGCCCATATAACTTGCCCAGATTTCAGATGGGAATATAACTCTTTGACTACCTCCACATTTGGTAGCTGTGATATGAACAAGTCATGAACATGCATGCAGGCTGTTGTCTTGACTTATATGATTAAATGAGTATTTTTTACGGAAAATTTCACGAGAAGCATAAAAGTTATAAAAAATTGTGTAAAAGACATCAAGTTTGCATAAATTTCAAAAAAAGCACCGTCGCGCCAAAAAATGGGGCGTGAAAATTTTTTACGCCCTAATTTAGGTCGTGAAAAATTAAACTTCCTTAATCCTCCGCACCACTTACTTTTAATCTCCCGAAATTAAAAAAAAATTAAAAAAAATGAAAAAATGAGCGCCCCATTTTAGGGCGCCGAATTTTAATGAAATTAAAATAATAATAATAATAATAAGAGCACCCCATTTAAGGACGCCGAATTTTGGCCACCTAAACGAATTAAAAAAGAATTTAAAAAAGAATTGGAATTAAAAAAAAAAATGGGCACCCCATTTAGGGGCGCCGAATTTCAAAAAGTATTAAAAAAAAATTCTATCTATGTATGTATGTATAGCTATCTCCTCTCAAGTTGGAGATAATTACTACAAAGTACGTATATAAACAAACAATCTCACACTCACAGTAAGGAATTAATCCTTGGGCTAATAATTAGGGACCATCAGAACTGGACATCAACATGGTCCTGAACTGGACAGAGGGCGCCGAATTTTTTTTTAATACTTTTTGAAATTCGGCGCCCCTAAATGGGGCGCCCATTTTTTTTTTTATTATTCTTTTTAATTTCAATTCTTTTTTAAATTAGGTGGGCAAAATTCGGCGCCTTTAAATGAGGCGCTATTTTTATTATTATTATTTTTTTAAGGGATAATTTAGCAAATACCCTCATTCTAAATGTTGAAACTAGCATATACCCCCACTATTTTTTTTATCTAGCAAATACCCCCATTTTTGGTATGGAAAAGTAAAAATTTAAGATATACCCCTACTTTCTAAAAAAAAATTCTTCCTGTTTTACATAGGAGTGGGGGTATTTGCTAGATTAAAAAAATAGTGGGGGTATATGCTAGTTTCAACATTTGTAATAGGGGTATTTACTAAATTATCCCTTTTTTTAATTCCATTAAAATTCGGCGCCCTAAAATGGGGCGCTCATTTTTTCTTTTTTAAATTTTTTTTAATTTCGGGAGATTAAAAGTAAGTGATGCGGAGGATTAAGGAAGTTTAATTTTTCATGACCTAAATTAGGACGTGAAAAATTTTCACGCCCCATTTTTGGGCGCGACGGTGCTTTTTTTGAAATTTCTGCAAACTTAATGTCTTTTACGCAATTTTTTATAACTTTTATGCTTCTCGTGAAAATTTCCTTATTTTTTAAGCAGTTTGTCCTAGCCAATTCTTGAGTAGCCCGTCACTTCAACGCCTGTCTGTATCAAGAACTAGCTGGCAAGTCGCGGGATTGGTTGAAGGCTCTCAGGAATCTTGTAATCAGGATCCAAGAGAGACGAAGAAGACTCAATATGAATACTGAGCTAGCATGCATGCATGCATGTGACTCTTCTGTCCTTGATCAAGAAGAAGAGCCCTTTACTTGTCGTGCTAAACCATCTTTGCTTAAATGGTGGTACTAAATAAATTCAAAAAGGGAGACCTAACCCTAAAAACCTTCTTAAAGAGAGAGGGGTAGGTGGTCACTCTAATGAGGGGGTGCTTTGGGTCCACTCACTATGAGAAAGAAAAGACTCCACTAGGACTCCTGATCTTCCCTTGAAGAGTTTGAAGCGGATGGGTTTCTGAACCAGGACAAGAAATTCAGTTGCCCCCAGGTCCTTGTCACTTAAGGATCGTGAAGATGGCCCAATTGTGTTGCAGCTATCAACCCACCTTGCCACCATTAAAGAGAAAGGAGTCTCACAGTCCATGGGCAGACCCAAAAAAAATATTTTGACTTATTTTTTCATATATAATTTTCTTTTTTGTAAATTTTTGTGAATAAAGTTATACTTAGAACACCCTAATCAACTCTAGTCCATCCCAGTGCAGATTCCTGGTTCCGTCCTTGTCACAGTCCAACCTGTCCTTAATTCTGGTTAAAATTGATGTTAAACACAGGATACATACGTTGACAATATACGTTGACAATAGGGCAGACTTCATTTTGTGCACTGGTGGCACGATCTGTCGATCTGTGTTAATTTATGCATAATCTTAACCAGCTAAAACCCTATTTGCAACTGAGTCAAGGGTACCATGTGAAACTAGCTGTACCACTGTAGTTTTCACTTTGAATGAAATGGTGAACATCTATACAAATTTTATTCAACGATAGTACGAGCAATTTCCTCTTCTCTAAATTAGTAGGCGAGACGCCAGTCGATCCACTTCCGTCGTCAAATGAATGTTGCATTGTTTTACCCATTTGGACTTGTGTTTATCTCTAGTTCTCTTTGCGGATGAAATAGCACAAATCCACAACACAGAGATATCAAGGAGACGACCAATGAGAGCATGGATGCAGAAGATGCAACACCAAAAAAAAATTCTTTCGTTGGATCAAAAGAAAGAGCAACCTCTCCTTTAGTCATATCCAAATATATGGATCCATGAACTAAGACGGGCTTCTGCTGCTGTCATTCCAACCGCCTTGTACTCACCGGTAGATGCACCAAAACAAAGACGACAAAGAAGCCATAAACAAGATGAAGCATCCCAATCAAGCCCTCACAGGAATATGTGATGGCGAATGCATCAAGCATTTTTGTGATTGTAAATATTATCTCCCAAATAAGTAAATTTCAGAATATTTTTATGGAAATATGATAACACATCAATAACCGTGTATTTTTAGTTGGTCTAACAAAAAATTAAATAATACAATCTTTCACTTAAAATGTGCATTTATTAATGTAAAATATAAATTTATTAATGTGCTAGCGTGAATACTCACGTAAAATGCACATTTATTATGTATTATTATGTGTCCTTAGGGCACATATTAATCTAACACTTTTATGAAAGCTTAAGGTACATTTGGATATGTTTTCTGAAATTTGGTTCTGATAACAGTTTTTTGAAACTAAGTTATAAAGTTGTTTTATGAGTATAGAGATTTTGACTTTGCATTTGGTTACCTTCATCCCAAAAATGATTTTAAGAAACAAAAATTAAAATTTTGTATCGTACAAAAATTTTTTCAGAATTTTTTTAATAAAATTTCATAAAATAATTGTAGTTGTGTAAAAAAATTAAAAAAATGTTTGGATTCTTCCAATTTTGTGACGATTTTATGTCTTCCTGGTCCATGCGACAATGGTCGTGGCCGTCGAGATCGTACTCCTCGAAGTCATGGGTACGTCTTCCCGGTGCAGACAACGATGGTCGTGACTATCGAATCGTACTCGTCGAAGTCATGGGTACGTCTCCCCAGTCCAATCGACAATGACCTCCACAGTCGACATCCTCGGCGGACACGCCGCCTTGAAATTTTTTTGGAAATAAACCATCGATCTCCTTCTTGGCAAGGAAGCCCTAAATTCGGAGCTTCCTTCTCCAACCCTTGATCTCTCCAATGTAGATGCCACTGCTTCCTCCTCCAGCCCCATCTCCAACGGAGATGCCTCCGCCTCGTTTTCCAACCCTCGATCTCTCTAATGGAGATGCAACCTCCTTCCCAGCTTCCCGCTTGGCGTCCCACCGCCTCATTCCCCAACCCCATCTCCAAAGACGTCGGCGGTGGCGGACACGCCGCTTTGAAATTTTTTTGGAAAGAAACCGTCGATCTCCTTCTTGGCAAGGAAGCCCTAAATTTGGAGCTTCCTTCTCCAACCCTTTATCTCTCCAATGTAGATGCTGCAGCTTCCTTCTCTAGCCCCATCTCCAACGGAGATGCCTCCGCCTCGTTCTCCAACCCTCGATCTCTCTGATGGAGATGCAACCTCCTTCCCTAGCTTCCCGCTTGGCGTCCCATTGCCTTATTCCCCAACCCCATCTCCAAAGACGTCGGCGGTGGTGGTGGTGCCACAGTTGCGACGCAAATGGAGATGAACGGAACAAAGTTGAGCTTCCCAACGAGGAGCTAGAAGAGGCCAAAGGCCATGAGGAGGGGGAAGGGGCTGGAGTGGTTGGCGTCATAGTGGAGGCTAGGGTTTGGTTTAAAGGAAAAAAAATTTCTCCAAAGAGAGAAAAATCGTTGGGTTGGGAGAGGGTGTTATGGGTGCAACTCGGGCGGACTAAACCCGAGTCCGATCAGATAAATCCGTTAAATGTTGAGTTAGGGTTGAAGATACTTGAGTTCGGGCTCGGATTTGGGTTAAAATATTTAAATCCGATCAATAATCGAGTTGGGCTCAGATTCATGTGCCGGGTTACCCGAAGAACCCGAAACCCGACTAACATAAGATACTTGAGTTCGGACTCGCTTTGGGTTAAAATATTTGAATACGATCAAAAATCAGGTGGGGCAAGGGTTCATGTGTCGGATTACAGGAAGAACACGAAACCCCACTTTTATATATATATATATATATATATATATATATATATATATATATATATATATATATATATATATATATATATATATATATATATACTTCTTAATAAAAGTTTAAATCCTAAATTTTTCCACCCAAACTCTTCAACTCCTTATCCTAGACATTATTTCAGTTTGTATTTTGTAATGATCATGGATTGATTGCTATTTTGATTATGTGTTTAATATTACTTTTGCTTAAAACTATTTCAAATATTATACTAAAGCCCAATAAATCCGATGGATCCGACCCAACCCGAGCCGAACCCGATCCTCCGGACTTGGTCTTGGACTTCATATGTTGAACCCGAGGTCGGGTCGGACTTGGGCTCAGGCTAGACTTATGATTCATCGGGTTGGGCTCGGATTGACCTCAAGTCCGACCCAACCTGTCCAAGTTGCAACCCCTAGAGGGTGTGGAGAAAGAGAGAGGGTGATCCCCATCACCTGTCAAAAGAGAGTGGAGAGAGAGAGAACACTATTGAATGTTAGTTTTGGAAATTTGATTCTTCTTACTTCTTGAAAACAACTACTCTGAGTGTTGGTTTTAGATTATTTTTTTTGGGAAAGCAAACTCTGTTCCAAACGTGATTTAGGTGAGTATTTAGAGCATCTCCAACCCTATTATCTTGTTTTGTGTTGTGATTCCTATGTGACATGAGGCACAAGAGAATGTCTTTTCTATGTGACAAGATGATATTCACACAAGACAATGAGATAAAAAATTAAGATAATGTCTTTTCTATGTGACAAGATGATATTCACAAAAGTGTGCTCCAATGCATAAGTTTGAGAAGACAATAAAATTACTTTTTTTTTCCTAATTCCAAGACAACTTTTCCATTTCTTTCTTTTTTTATAAATATTTTTATTCATAATTGATGATGTGGAAGTAAAGCATTATGAAGTCTATTGTCTAGATCTACACAACCAACTTCACGTTGTCTTTACTTCACGTTGTCTTTGACATGTCATTGTCATGTCAACTTCACAATTTATTTCACATTTGCATTGGAGAAGGAATTTTAAAATAAGAAGTGGTGATTCCTATGTGGCAACTATTTTTTTTTTCCAAACTCACAATGGGTCTTACACTTAAACTAAAAAAAACTACTTTAGTTTGGCAAATTCTTCAATTATAGAAAATATTGTTATAGAAAAACTTTATATTTAGAAAGTCATGGCGTAGATTTGTTATTGTAATTATTTGATATACTTGAGTTTGTATGTATATATACTTGTCGTAGAAAGAAGAATATTAAATTAATTCTATCAATTATTTTTCGTACCAAGTCAACGGCGGAGAAGAAAAAAAAAATAAACCCTACACTACAAGTACAAGAAAAATACCTTACTATGATAGCTAAAATGCGCTATAAATTATACCTTACAACTTTTTTAGTAAACTGTCAAGAAGTACAAATAAACCGTACACTACACTACACGTACAAGAAAAATATCTCATTATGATGGCTAAAATACATATAAATTATATCTTATAACGCTTTTTGGTATGCACCAAAAAATTGTAAATGCCAGTGTTATAAGTAAAACTAATTAAAAACGTTATAAACGGAAAGCATTTTTTCATAACACTTTTTCCCAAATGTTTTTAACAATCACATTCAAGTTTATTTATCATAACGCTTCAACGACCAAAATATCATAAAAAGTACACAAAAATGATAAATAGACATAATTATTGTATGGCATCAATCTAGTCCATGATTTGGAAGCATATATACATTTTGTATGTTCTAAGCAAAACTTAAAGAAGTAGAACTAGCAGAGGAACACCCAAATCAGCTGAGCAGAATTATTAAGTCACAAATTGATTCCCGTCAAAAAGCCTCATAATTTTTCCATGCAATGAGTACATTTACACGGTGACCTCTCAAAAAAGGTACGCACTGGTCAAAGTCTATACATTAGAGCATCTACGGTGGTAATACTTCAAATCATATTCCAAATCACTTCAAGCCATACTCCAATAATTAATTTTAGAATATTTTTTTCATGTTGGTACGCAGTAATACAATGGTATAGTCTAAATAAACACTCTAAATTGACAAGTGGCAACACTCCATTTGTTTTTCTCCTTATTTTTCTTTCATAATTGACAAGTGGCAACACTCCAAAAAAGAATGAAGGAGAAAATGAAATATGGTGGGCCCGCAAGTAATATAGCTTAATTAGAGCATCCACAGTGGGACTAGTTTCAAGTGCTATATTTGGTCTTTAGCCAAATTTTGTAGCACTTGATAGTTCCAATGGACTCTTATCCACACTTGAAAAATGGTAGAAAGCTAAGAGACTCTCCAAATTTGGAGAGTCCACTAGTTGAGCTATATTACTTGCGGGCCCACCATATTTACTTTTTTCCTTCGTTCCTTTTTTGGAGTGTTGCCACTTGTCAATTATGAAAGAAAAATAAGAAGGAAAACAAATGAAGTATTGCCACTTGTCAATTTGGAGTGTTTATTTAGACTATACCATTGTGTACCAACATGAAAGAAATACTCCAAAATTAATTATTGGAGTATGGTTTGAAGTGATTTGGAGTATGGTTTGGAGTGTTGCCACTGTGGATGCTCTTAGTGGACTCTTCAAATTTGGAGAGTCTCTTAGCTTTCTACCATTTTTTTAGTGTTGACAAGAGTCCATTGAAGCCATCAAGTGCTACAAAATTTAGCTAAAGAACAAATATAACACTTGAAATTAGTCCACTATGGATGTTCTTACACCACTTAACACACTGGTGCGGTAAAAGTCACCTTGCTCCAAAGCAATCCATTTTGTGCCCTTGAGTATTTTTTCTGGTCAGAACGACGACAACTTTTTTCTTCCTTGTGGATTGCTCATGTCCCTGCTCAATTTATCCATGCTTTTCCTTTTTTCCAGCCGTTCCTTCTCGGTCTTTCTCATGTCAAGATCAAAAATGTTCTTTTGTTGAATGAAAAAAAAGAACACAAGCAGTAAGAAATAAGTAATTAAAGAAGGAAGCTATATCTGACAAATCTAGGATCATAAAATAAATATCTCGGTTCAAGGTGGCGAAGAAAACTAACAAATTGAAAAAAGTAATACAAGAAGAAACATATATACCTGACAAGTCTAGGATCAGAAAACGTAAGCCTACTTATCTTTTTCCCATTTCAAGTTTGTCCTCGATCGTCTATCATTCTTGCAAATCTGCCAAGATAACATTTTGACCTCGTTTGGTTCGCAGAATGAAAGGAAAAGAAGATCAATTCCTTGTCATTTTCTTTCCTTTGGAAAACATTAATTCGTATTGATTTTCCTTTCCAATGTTTGGCAATGCCAAGAAATTTGAAAAGGAAAATGAATACTTCAATGTGGAAAAGTGATTCCTTCCTTGGATGGATGGAATCACTTTTTTTCCTAATTTCTCTTCCATTGGGAATCACTTTCATTTTTTCCTCAATTCCTTGGACCCCCAAACATAGAAAAGTAATCACTTTCCTTTTCCAACCGAGAGATTCCGCGAACCAAACGAGGCCTTTCTGTGTGTAAGTTTCCGAAGCTCAACGATACTCGATTGTTTGATAGAAGTGTTTTTTTAGTTTTCAAAGAAAGGGCATATATATAACTACCTATATATACCTGAGTAATCATCGACTGTCACGAACCAGTCAGTTTAATTTACTGCCCAAGACGAACATATACGGGACAGTTCAAACCGATTGAATCAGCCACGCATCACATGGAGGGGATTTCAGAGACCTAATAATTGTTATCAGTCAAGCCATTCAACAACTATATCAAATCAATGTTTTCAAGTTCCATGGCCATGTCTACTTGTTTCTAGTTCATGCCAATAATTGTATACATCAAACTTTTGGTAACTTGGAACACTGTGAGGCTGTTTGGATAGATGTAATTCCTTAAAAGTGTGAAAGTGGTACTTACATCATGATGAGTTGCAGGACACTTGCAGCAAATTATACTTTTCAAAATGTGTTTGGATATAGTTTTTTTTTTTTTGTTGCAAGTGGAAGAAAAATGAGTTTGGTGTTTGGATGGTTGTTGTAAGTGAAAAAAAAGTAGTTCGATTGTTTGGATGGTTGTTGAAAGTGGTTGATGGTTAGAGATATGGTAACCCTCGGTAAACTTACCCCAAAATAATTAATGAATGTAAATTTGCTAAAATAAAATATATAATTCGCTCAAATAAACAAAAATATATTAAAGACAAACTAAATTAATTTAATTACCATTATTAAACATATTAAATTGTAATTAGGCTCTTACTTAAGTAAAAAATTTAAAAAAAATTAATTGGCAAAGACCCATAACTATAATTACACATATCATATTATAATAATTATCAAAATTAAGTGGTTGGCAAAGTGAACTATCTGGACATATTGACATAGAACTCTCTGTATTGCCAGAGAACTCTCTCTCTCTTTCTCTCTCTATACACTCTTCTTCTTCCTCATTCTCTCCCAAGAGTTCAACCACTCCACTCATCACCTTCGTCGCCACCGCCAGATTTGGAGAACCTCCTCCTACCGCTCCTCACCACCACCAGATCTGGAGCGGGAGGAGGAGGAGGTGGTCTCCTCCGCGCGGGTCTCCACCAGATCTGGAGCGGTGGTCTCCTTCGCGCGAGCCACCTCCAGATATGGAGCGGTGGTCTCCACCTCTTCCCACCACCACCTTTTCCCACGACCACCGCCACCACTCCCTACTGCCACAACCACCTCCTCCTCTCTCCGTCTCCACCTCTTCCCACCACCACCACCACCGCCACCACTCCCCACCGCCACAGCCACCTCCTCTCCTCTCTCTCTCTCTCTCTCTCTCTCTCCTGAATAGGATTTCCTAAGGAGTTCCCAGAGGAGTTACTCCAAAAATGGGAGGATGTGAGATTGGAGAAAAATGGAGGGGGGGAGGGGGGGACATGGACTGCAAAACGTCACTTCATTCCAAAAAAACCACTTTCATTGTTGTAACCAAACACCTGAACTCAAGAGAGTTTAGTCCACTTGCAGCAAAATACTCAAAATCCTTCCCACCTTCTGTTAGCTGCATGCTGCTGAAGCAAAAGCTGAAAACTCTCTTTCTAAACTCTAATAGTCCCACATCGGCTGGAACATAAGAGTTGGGTGTGCATATATTACTTTGTCTCCTTTTGCTTCATTGAAGTCTTGTGTGGGTAGCTCTATGGGCCATACGTGCGCGTCGCCGTCGCCGCCCGACCCGGTCCGGCTCGGTTCGGTTCGATGCGCATATCTGGTGCGGGTACGTGCCCACATCTGTGAGCGCTGAGTGCTGATTCGATTTCCTCTTCGGGTTCGGACTGAGACCCTAAAAGCTTTTGCTCCTCTTTAAATTTTTGACCCTTATAATCCATTAACTTTGTAACGTTTAGACTCATTAATTCTGTCCAGGTTTAATGAACCATGTGTTTAACATTTCTTTTAATTTTGTAACGTTCAGTGTTTAATTGGCTGATTAAATTCACCATTATTCCTATACGTTGGAAATCAGCCTATTTATATCGTGTCATTTCTCCTTTTCCAACACACTAAAAAAATTCTTCCGAAAACTCTCTTCCAAATTCTCGTCTCCTCCAATTTCCGTTCTTCGGTTTGTTGCTCTAGGTAGAGCTAAGTCAGGGGTCACTCTCTCGACGTTGTGTGCAACTATGAGATACCGGTGGAGCAAAAAATTTACCATTAGGAGCATTCAGACAAAGTCTACACATAGACCCACATTACATCTTAGGGCAGTACTACGTGCATGACTTTTCCGAAGGCCGATAATCATTTATATTATTTTATTTTCTTGCAAATTTAAATGAAAAAAAACAAGAATTTCAACACCTTCGCCGAACCAAACAAGCCCTATGTGTAGAAAATTATCGATGAAAGCATTGAACTCTTCTTCTTCTTTTTTTCTCTCTCTCTATTATGATTCTAACAATGTTTCAGTAAACTAGGGATTAAAGTGAAGAGTTACATATGTACAAACCTTTCATTGAGGTATGTTGCATTTGCAAAGTTGATTGGGGCTTCTACTGCTACTATGAGGAACCCAAGAATTTTCGTGGCATCTCTTATATAGTGATGAACGTCCCTATGTATACTAGTCCCCGGTATGTTCCCAAGCACTACAAAAAAGCAGGCTTTTAGCGACGGCGGTATCCGTCGCTAAAAGTCATTTTTTCGTCGCTAAAGCCAAATAGCGACATATCAGCGACGAAAACGGTTTGTTGAAAAATCACGTGTCGCTAATTTCAATCAGTCGCTAGTTTGTCGGAAATAACGACTGATTAGTGACGGATTTAGCGACACGCTATTTATTACAAATTGCGACGCATTAGCGACGGAAATTCTGTCGCTACCTTTACCGACTAACTACCGACGGGTTCGTGGCGTATTTCAGGATTAATGTTGTGACGGTATAACGATAAAAAAGTACGTCGCTAAAGTGTTTCCGATACGCTATTGGTATCGGACAGGCTTGTCGCGACGAACCGGTTATGTCTCTATTCTGTCGCTATACTTTAAATCTATATTTTTCAGAACCTTAGCAACGAAATGTTCCAGATATTCCGTCGCTCTTCCGTCGCTATACTGCAATTTTCCAGATATTCTGTCACTGTCCCGTCGCTAAATATAATTTTGTGTGTATATATTTGTGTTTCCTGCACTCCATATCCATGTTGACAGTTACACACACAATATACAGTCATATAAATAGTTTCCAATACAGATATATACACAGTTACACACATACCAAAAAGTTTACAAACAGTTTCCAAATACAAACAGTTTCCAAATACATACATACCAAAAATGTTCCAAATTGTTCCCAAATACAAACAGTTTCCAAACATTATCTACGTCGACGGCGACGGAGGAGGCGGCGGGTGGATGTAGCTACCTAGCACATTTTGCAATGCGTCTTCGAAATCCTCCCAAGACAGAGGAACTCTCGAAGTCGGTGTTGGATCCGTCGGTGTTGTAGCCGGATGTGCTGGAGTCTGTAGCGGAGCTGAATCGGTCGAAGTCTGAACCGCCGGAGCCGTAGTAGGAGCCGGAACGACCGGTACTATAGGTGTCGGAGCAGAAGCTCCTGCACTACCGTATATATAATTTTGTAAATCCCATAATATACGAATAATAGTGACCTGGTCGTAGACGGCAGCACCGCCGGTAGAAAGTATTGGTACAGGTGGAGGTGGAGGTGGAGCTCTGGAAACGACGGACGACTGGGATGCAAACGATCCAATACCGTATATGCTGCCGCCTTTCCCTACTCCGACCGTATCTACCCATATTTTGTTCCTATTCGTCGGCTGGCTAGGTCCAGCCCCCTCACCTCCCTTACCCCCCTCACCGACCCGACTTTCAAACTCCTCCTATATTATATAAACATAAATAAATTTAGAGTTAATATAAAGACTCATAGTAATGTACCGATATCGATATCAATACACATAGTAATGGGCCGATACCGATACTCATACTCATATAGTAATAGATTGATACCTATACTCACATAGGAATGGCCCGATACCGATACTCTGAGTATCGGACCATTCCTATTAGTACCGGTATCGCAATCGAAATCAGTATCAGCCCATTACTATATGAGTATGGGGTACCGATATCGATACTCGTAGTCTGATCATCTACAATTATAAAAATGTAGTACATATAAAGAATAAGAAAACTTACATAAGCTTTGGCGGCCCGCTCATCTACGAGCTTCCCATCGCTCTTGCGCTTGTGGGTATGCGTAAAGACTGTGGAGAAGTCGACGGTGTCCGGATCTTCGCCTTTCCCGGCGACCTCCTCGCGCTTGTACAATTAAACATAAATTAATACTCATTTTGTAGAGTTTAAGACTTAAAAATTTGACAATTTAATAGAATACTCACCAATCGGTACATGTGCTCCGAAGACGGGATCAAACCACCCGTGTGCTGACCAGTCTTAGCACTGGCCGCCTTCGCCTTCTCAGACTTGGCCAGATAGGCCGGGGTCTCCATTTTCTTCTTCATCTCCGCCCAGAAATTCGCTCTGAGCCACTCCTTGCACCCATGTTCTGATCCACTACCTCTTAGGCTCTCCAGCGTCTTCTGGTCGTGGATCATGTCACGTATCTTTTTGCTGGATACGGTCTTGTACCACCTCCAAATGGCCTGGTCCCTATGCTCCGGCCACCAGCACGACGCCTGCAAATACGATAAACGCACATGAATGAACAAATTTTTGATACATATTGTAAAGAAAGACCATTATACATTCCCTCAGCGCGTCAAGCCAAATGAACCGCATCTCCGTGGGGATGTCGTCGAAGTTCAGGTACGGCCCATGGAAATTACGGCAAATCAAGTCGCCTAGATCTCGCCCGACGCAGATCTGAAAAAAACCTGAGATAAGAAAACAATGTACGACATCAGCTACTATGAAGAATATATGAATAAATATATAAATTTACAATAAACTAAAATACATATACTTACGTCTGCCCATCGGCCCACAGCTCCGAAAGATGGACGTCGGCTGGGCGCTCCGGTAGCGTCGGAGGATCTCCTACGCATCGTCTGTAGACTCCGCACTCGACCACCAAGTCTGGATAGGGATCGGCCGCAATGGGAGCAGCCGTAGGGGTAGAAGCGGTCGAAGTGGTCGTAGGAGTAGTCGTCGGAGTAGTGGCCGAAGGAGTAGCTCCTCCGATCGATGAACGGGCCGCGCCCGAAGATAACCCATCATGAACATCTAGGAACTCGTCCTCGTCGACAGGTGGACGGCCTTGACGCTCCAAAGGAGCCGGACGTGAGCCAGACCCATGCTGCAAATGTCCACGTCTGTCTCCCGCCATAGGCAAATCTGAATCACGTACACGTCTACGTCCACGTCCACGTCCGCCTCCCGCCATAGGCAAATCTAAAAATGCATATGTAATACACATATTTTCAATTCTGTATACTTCACACTTGTCACGCCCCGATCCCGCAGAGTCCTTTCGTCCTCGCTTCGGACTCTGCGAGACCGTTCGTTCTCGCTAAGGCGTGATGCCGTGCAAGCCTAAGTTGCGCTTGCACAAGGCCAAGACCTGAAGCAAGACAAGATAAACAAGGTTGACAATACGCAGCGGAACGTATCGCAGATAATTGAAGCAGCAGCGGACATATTTTCAGAATACATGTATTGAACACAATGGTAACAAGAACATTTCTCTTTATTGATTTCATTTGAACAGATTACAAGCTCTCGATTCTCTCTGATACAATGTTACATTCTCTCAGAATTTTACAGATTACAATGATCCCGTTCCCATACATTACATCCTTTTTATATACAAAACCAACTCTTTGTAACAGATGTCATCTCTTGGCATCTTTTCTGATTTCTGGCTCCTGAGGATGAGGCTCGGGCTATCGCTTCGGACTATCCTTTTCGATGCATAGTGTACCTGTATGCAGACTGATGGTGGGTCAGTATATCAGCATACTGGTGAATTGTAAACAAAGGAGCTACATTCTTCTGAAACGATCACTGTTTATTTAGTGAGAAAATATTTTTTATGATGTGATCTTGCTACTCTTTTACCTATGTTCATTTCATGCATACAGAGTCAGTTTACATTTCTTTTGAAAACATCTTTGAAAAGCTACATATCATTTCCATCTTAGCCGTTGTGCCTCCCACGGGTTCAGCTCGTCGCTAACCGCTGTGACTCGCATGGGTTCAGCTCATCGCTAGTCGCTGTGACTCTTGGGTTCAGCTCGTCGCTAACCACTGTGACTCGTATGGGTTCAGCTCGTCGCTAGCCGCTGTGACTCTCTAGGGTTTAGCTCATCACTAAGTGGATACCCCAATGCACATGCAATATCAAATGAAACCATCATGCATCAATCGAGCAATTCATAAACAATTCTATCATCTTTTCAAGCAGGAAACATTTCTCTTTCTCAGCAGACAGTGTACGGATTCTCTTATAAGCATGCTCAAAGTCTAGCATCTTGTTATTAGCAACAACAATCATTCAAAAGCTCAGATTCTTATTAGGCGCAAGCGAATCATAAAATGAGTCCTTGTCCACTCACCCAGATTAATCGTCTTCTGTTGCAGAGCCAACAATCCGATCTTTCTGTCTATCTAGTGCCTTCGCGGAGCGAGGCACTACAACACTTGCTATATGTAACCGAGATATGCATATGTTTCCGATACATAAAACCTAACTACTAATACATACACATTCCCTTCCTGTCTGAGACTCTGTCCCTGAATAAGCCCTCATACGTATACTGCCCCCTGAGCCTGATACTCAGTCCTAACTCGACTCCTAGACACACACACCCCCTGACACATGATACTATCTAATTTTTTATACTTTTTTAACCTGGATACTATCAAATGATTATACACACAAACTCGACTCTTAGACGTCCTCTGCGTCTCATCTTCCTCTTCCTCCTCATCTTCGCTTTCATCTATTTCGTTTTTCTCTTCGGATACTTCAACCTCTTCAGATACTTCAACCTCCAACCGTGAATGACCCTCAGCAGTCTTGTCTTAAACTTAAAGCCATTAACGACATAACCTGACAGTACAGAATCTCTGACCCCCTCTACTTTCCTGCTTCTCATTTGACTCTCTCATATGATATCCATCTCAACCAAAGAGTAGAGAAGTGTGAAAATATTAATATTAACCAAGGATCGGTATCAGAATCGGTATCATCATGAATCGTATGGCTTGTTCTACTAGAGCATAATATAAAACCAAACGTGTGAATCAGAGGTTCACATTCTAATATTGTGAATGTGAAGATCTGCTTCACGTTTGGTTTTATATTATGCTCTGTTAGAACAAGCTATGAGATTCATGGTGATACTAATTCCGATACTGATCCTTGGTTACTATTAATATTTTCACACTTCTCCACGCTTTGGTTGAAATGTATATCATATGATGCGGAATAGGATACCTCATGACCCGAATGAGAAGTAGGGGAGTAGGAAGGCTCACTCTATACACTCATCCGCCTACGATATACACTCTATACACTCTTACTTATGCAAGTCTTTTGAGGTAATCAGCATTATACTAGATTTCCGAAAAGATCTATAACTCTAATAGGCCCAAAAGACTTGGCATAAGTAAATTTAATTTTCCACACTTACCTATCTACTACTAAGATATCTTATATATATCCTTCTACGATACTCACGCTATACCGATATCTTAAATTTGATTTTCAATACTTACCTACCGCTTAGACACCGCATAGATACCTAAGCAATCAATATCGATACTCATAGAAATAGTCTGATACCGATACCGATACCCAGAGGGTACATTAATACAACAATTATTCTCATACAATATATACAACCTTATTAACAAATACACAATTATTCAAATACAACATTTATTCAAATAAAATGGCTTCGTTAGAGATCGCGGGCTGCTCATCGTAGTTTGTGTGTATAATCATTTGAATGTTTCATCTTGTTGATTCAATAAAGTATTTGTTCTATTGTCTCGTGGAGCATGTCGATTTCGACAGAACCATGTTTTCGAAAGAAATTGCCTTCTTGGCACCCCCTTACTTTCATCTTGTTATTTTAACTCGTATAGGAGTGCCCTAGAAGCAGGTAATTTGTTGCAACAATAATACATGTAGAGAACACGTGACCCACTAAAAAAATATAGAGAACACAACATTTCTATCAGAAGGTTGCTACGTTTTCAAGTACCAACGTCGAAACCCCTCGTCCATAATCGAAATCCTAGTTGGACAAAATCGAAAACCATAATCCAAATAGGCAGAACTGGACTGAATCAAAAGTACACTGAACATTACAGAATATTAGAGAATTGAATCTAACATGTAGGACTGATATTAAGATGGATACAACTGGATTGATTCAAAGTATAAGGTGGACTAAACTTTTATCAAAGACTGAACTAAATCTAAACTCGAACGATCACATTCCTCTCTTAAAACTGATACTATAATATGAGGTCTGATACTCAAGCCACACTACTGATACATGCTATTACTATAGGAATGATACATTACTAAGACATCTTTATATATTAGACCCCCATCTCTCATATATTGTCCTGCAACCAAATCCAAGGCTAAGTCCCCATTACCAGTGGTGTACTAGGCCTGTTCTTTGGCCATCAACACAGGTAATCCTCACAATCCTACTCAAATGTCTAATTCTTACCTATAAACACTCACACACAAGCTATACTTAAACTTTGACACATGGGCAGATGGTTACATGAATGCAATGTATAGGGTCAACTTGAGTATCTGATCTACATGGCAGACACCCAGGGTAGGTACTATGGTTAGAAAGGATAGAGCAATAGAGTTCAAGTCAATTAAGGACTAATACCCCCACATGCATATATATATATATATATATATATATATATATATATATATATATATATATATATATATATATATATATATATGCACACACACACACACTATACCCTTTACAAATACTGATACCCCCACATGCAGATATATAATAACCCATCCTAATGATACTCTAATAACTACATAACTGATACAAAATATTAAGGACTGAACTGCTCTATTGGTTTGGGGACTGAACCAAGATAAGGCAGTACAAATAATGGGGTTGTTCATCCTGGATATCAAATAGAACAGTGGAGTACATGGACTAATGGGTAATGCAGGACATGTTTGGAGGAGCAGAATATGCAACTTGAGGTGCCTAACTGAACCCAAGTGAGGGCAGTAGGAAAATGATGGTACATGCAACATTAATATGCAGTGGATAAATACAAGGGCTAAAACAAGGGTGTAGGTCAAGCCATATGTGCAGTGAATATGTGAATGCAAAGGAAGTATTGCAAGTTATGCAGGATATCAAATATTAGTACAAGATACCTACTAAACTAAGATATGATTATTATAAGGGTTGATAGCATATGAAAATAAATAAAGGAGGGACCGATCATATGATAACTTGAACAAAGAATGAAGAGTGAGTCACACTAGTGAATTGATACTAAATAATGGAGCGAGACAGAGAATATAGAGAATGACTATGTGATATGGGTTGAATTTAGGATGTATTGCAACTGAATTATCATCAGGGATACAAGGGATATGGAAATTTGTCTCAAATATGGCCTCTCTCTGAAAACTCACCATCTATTCACATACTCCCTCACACAAATTCTATTTAGAGAGGCACACACACAAGGGAACAAGTCATACCCCAACTAATGCTCTGATGCATGATGCAGGATATCATTTGGGGGTCTGATACATATAGACAGAACAAAGGGTATACTCACTAGCACTAAGTTTATATGGGACAACACACAAAATGGATTTGGGACAGATGTTAAACAACCAAACCCTAGCCTATCTCTCATATATTGTCTGCAGGACACACATGAGACTTAAATTCCCATTTTCTCCAACTGAGTGTCATTGGACACCCTTCTGAACTCATATGGACTGAACCTCTAATGGTCTGCTCATTGGCCAGGCCAAATGCCTAAGCCAATTCCTCTCTGTTTTCCTGAAGCCAAACCCTCCTGACTTATTGATACTCAAGATACTCGCATCTCTTGCATTGATACACTCAACATTAACACACTCATATCCCGTGCCCTCAACTGAGCAAAAATTGAGTATGGACTGAATGAATTATACTGATACATCAACAGAATGGACAAGCACATGAGAAAGGTTTGGTAGGGGTTAACCAATGTAATGAATTTAACCATAGTAAGGTCGACATTAGAGTATAGATGACTGATCCCAAATTTGTATCTATCAATCACAGAGCACATATATTAGACAAGTAGCCTACGAATAAACCTTTGTCCAACATGGACAGAACATTGCATGACACTTCTAAACCCAACCCCTAAATGCATATATCCTCTCCAAATCAATCCAATAACACAAGTTAGCACCCTACCATTTGAAGACGTAGCAATAATACATGTAGAGAACACGTGCTACGTCTTCGAGTACTGTCACGACCCGCACCCAGTGAAAGGGCACGAGAAGTGAAGTATGCCCAGCCTACGCCACAGTGTCGGCGGTAGAACGCTGTCCTGAGTCACAATATCTAACACAGTCTAGAATATGCTCCGAATGGAGAATAAAATAATAAGAAACTCAATCACAACAACTAAGATGGAATAGAAGAATAAATCTCAAGAGTGTCACAGATATAAATAAAATTCTAGGTGTAAACCATCAGAACAAATCTCAAGTACAACTCATAATGTCTCAAAGAAAAGACAATAAGATACTAAGTCTCAGCTAGACTATGGGCAGGTCCTCATCGACTGCTGGATCCTCCTGAGGGTCCACGTCACCAGTGTCATCTAAGTCAATGCCATAATAAGTAGGGCAGAACTCTTTATCATCACTTATAAAATTTTTAACATGCTCAATCAGGATGGAACTTGCACATATCTCTCACAACAGTTCATATCAGGATTGGACATATAAAACAAGCTATAGAAAATTATACATAAAATGCTGTAAAAAAATTAACAAGAGAGAGAATATCGAAACTAGGTATGACTATGATAAATAGAGAAATGTAACTATCTACGTGATTTAGAGCATAAATTGGTTATGTAAACAGGTTGGGTTGCACATGAATAAACTATGGAGTTGCACATGGATACCTATTGGGGATAATGATCACATAACCAAATATACTCTCCCTACCCCCAATCAATACGCAAGGATCAAGAAATGATATGTTATTGCATATGGATAACAACTACTTTATACATGGAGCTCATATGGTCATGAGTGTACATGAATAACATATGAGTGTACATGGATAAATATGAATACATGGAGTACATGATGAACACGATAAAGTACATGAACATGATATACTCGATGTATCCGAGGGGATAACATCGCATGAAAGGATCCATAGGGTACTAATCCATGTGAACATCGTGTCAGCATCAAGTATACTAGTCTATAACAAGAGAACATATCCAAACAAGTATGAAAAGATTAGAGAATGTACTCGCCTGGCAAATCGAACTGCTGATGATGAAGTGTAGCTAAACTGGGGCAATATAAACCTATTTGAAGTATACACATGTCACAACCAAGTCTAAAATATTAAAAAAAATGGCTACAATGTAGGACTACATGCTTCTAGGTCCCTTTTGGTCAAAGTCAACCCTTGGTCAACTCTGGTCAAACCTAGTCAATGCTGGTCAAACATTGGTCAACTAGTCCGTCTACTAATTTTTAGGTTATACACAAGTTTCTAGGTCATTCTAAGTTTGTTTGAGTTGAATTAGATCAAGTTTGACCCAAAGTTGACTTTTGTCAACTTGGTCAACTTGTCGGCCAATTCGACTAAACTAGGCTCGAAATGACAAACCAAATCTGTCCTAGTTCTCCTATGGTTACAACCACAACTATGATCTATTCTAAGATGGGTTCTCAAGCATACAAACTATACACACATAGGTATATATATATATATATATATATATATATATATATATATATATATTTGGAATAAGGGTAAATTTATTCCTCGCACTAGGCGGTTAAGGTAATACAATACAACATCTCACTACTGCACATGTCCCCCAGAGAACTCAGGGGGACATAACTGATACATCGAATTCCACGTTATGCAGAATTCCTCTAGCGGGTGTAACCAGGCTCTCAAAGATACGCCTGTTCTGTTCACGCCAGATGTGCCAAACGGAAGCAGCAAGTCGCACCCAGGCTCGCCTCGTCCACCCCGTCTCTCCACCTCTGTGACCTCGGATCCAGCTGATGATGCTCCGAATGTCCCGAGCCATGCCAGCTCCCCTCCCCAACTGCCCACACTGCACAGCCCAAATATACCAAGAGAATGAGCACTGGAAGAATAAATGGCCCATAGACTCAGCCTCTCCGGCACACAACACACACATCGTGTCCGAGATATGAACCCCACACCTGATGAGTCTGTCCCGGGTCAGGAGTCTCCCCAGCAGCAGTCTGTACGCACATAACTGCATCTTCCGGGCTATACCTTTAGCCCAAATGAAGTCCCGATCCTCCATCAAGGCGTGCCGAACCCGAACCAGCTCGAAGCAGCTCCTGAAACTGAACGTACTCGCTCCACCTGGATAAGAAGTCCCTGTCCATATCCACATATCCCGAGGCTGGCTGGTGTCGATATCAATGCGGCGAATCGCCTCACCCAGCTGAGCCGTGAATGGGTAAGCCTCTGGCACCCAAACTCCATCTCTGATGATCCGGCTGCACCTGAGGCACCTCGTAGCCTCTCTAGAAAACTGTGAACCCAGGATATCCAGTAAAGACCGACCCGCGACCCAGGGGTCCTGCCACAAGTCCGTCGAAGCACCATCCCTCATGGATCAGCAGATAACAGACTGAAGCTTAGGTCTACACTTAAGAATAGTCTTAAATGTGACCGAGAAGTTGTTGTCATGCCTGCACGTCCAGAAGCTCCTCCCCTTAAGGTACCTGCTAGCCATCCACTCCGCCCATAAGGAGCCACCCTGGACGAACCTCCACGCCATCTTAATACCTGCAGCCTCTCTGATAGCCCGTAAAGGTCGGAGACCTACTCCTCCCCCCTCCATCGGCCGGCATAGCTGGTCCCAAGAGATAGCATGCATCCTCCCCCTCCAGAGGAAATCCGCACATAGCACCTCCACCTTCCTGATAGTGGCCGTCGGAATCTGAATAGACTGGGACCAGAACATAGTAATCCCCGAGATGACCGACCTAATCAGCTCAATCCGCCCGTCAAAAGAGAGTCCAGCTGCTTGCCAGCCCTCAACTCTCTTTTGTGTGAACTCCACCAAACTGTGGCAATCATGCTCCCTAGCATAGTTCACCGACAGCGGGACCCCCAGATATTTCACAGGAAGCTCTCCTATCTCCACACCCAGCGCAAACGCCCTTTCCTCCTTCAGGGAGCACCTGGAGCTGAAGTAGACCCGACTCTTCTCTCTATTCAGCTGCAGTCCAGAGAGACGCCTGAACTCCTCCATGACCTCAGAAAGCGCCCTCATTCCCTGCATCGACGGACGGAGAAGAACCAGGAGATCATCAGCATAGATCAAGTGTGAAACCACCGGTTGCACAAGCTTGAATAGCGGGGAAATCTTCTTTTCAAGCACCGCCACATCCAACAAACAAGTGAAATACTCCATCACCAGAGTGAACAGGTACGGAGACAGAGGGTCCCCTTGTCTGAGCCCCCTGGTGCTGCCGAAGAACCCATAGGGTGTACCATGAATAAGGACTGAGAACGTCGGCGTGCAGATACACTCCTTCACCATAATAACCCACCTCATATCAAAGCCCATGGACAGCATGAGCTGGCATAGGAACTCCCTGTTGACCGTGTCGTAGGCTTTCCTAAGATCCAGCTTCACGCAGGCCTTCATCCCTCCTGGTTTGCAGAACTCCCTAACCATCTCATGGGCAAGCAAACTATGCTCCGCAATCGATCGGCCTTTAATAAAGGCCGCCTGGTTCGGGGAAACCAGACCCTGCATAATCCCCTCCATCCTCCGACACATAAGATGTGTAATTATCTTGTACAGATAATTACAGCAAGCAATGGGCCGAAAGTCGGCCAGAGATGTCGCCCCCTCCTTCTTCGGCACCAGCGTCAGGAAGGTATGATTCAACTCCTTCAGAAGCTTCCCCTCAGTGAAGAACTCCTGCACTACCTCCAGGACCGGACCCTTCAGAACCTCCCAGTGACGCCGAAAGAAGCCACTAGAGAATCCGTCAGGCCCAGGTGCCTTATTGGGGTCAGCTCGCATCACAATCTCCTCCACCTCCTCCATACGGACCGGCTCCAGAAGTCGACTATTGCCCTGATGCGTCACCAACCTCTTAGGGACAAGAGGAGAGAATACACAGGGGTAGTCTGCCTGCTGATATAAGTCGGTGTAGAATCTGACAGCCTCTCTCTGAATCTCAGCGGGGTCTCCAATAAGTCTGCCCTCTCCATCCAACAGCCTAGGAATGCCATTCCGGTGTTGGCGGGACCGGATAACATCATAAAAGAACTTCGTGCAACGATCTCCATCCTTGAGCCAGGAGCATTTCGCCCTCTGAGCCGCAGCGATCTCCTCCTGAAGCCTAAGAGTGTTGACCTCTGCCACAAGGACTTTCTCCCTAGCCGCCAGCTCCCCGCTCAGAATATCCGACGCCAGCCTCTCCTGGACCTCCCGAAGTTCAGCCTCCTTGTCCGCAAGGGAAGACCGCGGCATCTGCTTCACCCAGGCACGAAAACCTCTCTTCACCTGCTTCAACTTATGAACCATCCTGAATGAGCAGTGCCCGCCCGAGTATTTTGCAGCCCTCTAGTAACTACCTCCTCATAACCCGCAGAAAGAAACCACCCATTGTTGTACCGGAAAGGCCTAACCTTCCACGTGGGCCTCTCAACTAGACCAACTCGAATAGGCGAGTGATCGCTCGTCCCAGCATCCAGACCTTCCGCCACACTATTCGGAAAGAGACGGAACCACTCGCTATTTCCCAGAGCCCTGTCCAGCTGGCACGCAATCCTGTTCTGGCTCTGGACCGCCTTGTTGTGCCAGGTCCAAGTATGCCCTGCTCTCTCCAGACCCCTCAACCCCGTCTGAAGAAGACACCGCTGGAAATCATAAAGAATCGGATCCGGAACCGGTCTGCCTCCCACCTTCTCATGCCTGTGCAACAAGGCATTGAAGTCTCCCATAAGGAGTAAAGGAAGGTGAAGAAGTGTCACGCCCCGATTCGTAGAGTCATTTCTTCACATATTTTATCTCTTGGAATCGATCGTCCTCGCTTGGGCGTGATGCCGTACAAGTCTGGTATTGCACTTGTACTAGGCAAAGATGGTACATAATCGATTATCTTCAAATAGAAACACATCGCAGCGGCAGAAGCAGACAAATTGAAGTTAGTGAGGACAATCTTTCTCATTGAATGGAAGTACATCACTTCTTTATAGCAGCGGAGAAAATGAGTAACTTGAAGCCACACAGAGATATATAGAACTTTATTCTCTTTATTGATAATTGAAGAAGAGTACAAGACTTGTATTGAAGTACAATGATTACAGTACATCTCTCTTTACATTGGAACCCAACTGAACAATGCTATACAGCTTACATTTGATATTTGGATACAATGGATTACAACTCGATATACCGACTTGGCTTACAATCTCACTGGTACAACTGATTACATGTTCCATACATTATGCCCTTTATAAACAGAAGACATCATCTTGTACAAGGAGAGCTTCTGTATGCCCAACAAATCTTCGATGCCGCGGAACCAATCAAGCCAATCTTCGTGTGTAGAATATTCCAAGCAAGAGCACCTGCCCACAAAACGTGGGTCAGCACATCATCTATGCGCTGGCGAGTAGAATCCAACCCACTCGCATAAACCAACATTTAAAATAATCATTTAAGCAAACATTTATTAGAATGGTCTTTCTACTTGGGGCCTAGCATCAGTTTACAGTTCATGGGCAATAATCAGAGTGAAGCATGTAAACATATTCTTTGTAGCATTCATGTGGACATATCTTTTTAATATTCTTGGTGTTATCATGCAAAGGCATCATTGAGGCATACTAGGTGTTATCATGAAAAGGCATCATTGAGGCATCGTTAACATTAACATCTTAAACATTATGACAGTTCTCACTTCAAACATCACTTAGCATGTATGTTGTGTTTGAGCAATGATTAGCAAGGCATCTTTCTTAGCATACTGAACTTAACATGTTAAGCAGGATCTCATTCTGAAAGGCTACATACAACATCATCAAACTTATTTGGAACGTAAGCATGCAAGTTAAACCAACACATATATTAAATTATCACATTTAAGTGATTTCTTACCGATAGCCGACTCCCACATACCTGCATCAATTACAGGTTAGCAGATATACTTACTCTGCCTGCATAAGACATTCATTAGCATGCATCCTGACTACATGGTCACTGGTGTTTAACCATACGGACATTGCCATATAGGTCTTCATTGGTAATGAGATGACTCCAGAGAAGGTAGCTAGCCCCAAAGGATGCCTCACAAAACCCGTGCCCCTACTGGCACGCCAATGTTTTCTCCTAGGCCGGATCGGTCGCCCTAACGTCCCGGGTACCGTCCGAGAAAACATATCCCCATCACTTATGCATAAGTTGTCCTATGACCATGCGAATGCGTGTCCATCTCAATCGTGAACATAAAATGCATGGCAAAATATTGAAGTAAAGACAACAGTGCATCATCATTTATCTCATTCAAGTCATGTTCAATGACTTATTCATTCCCAACATTACCATCATTTCATTTGGTGATCTCAACGATCCCAAGCCTCATCAATTCTCATTCATTGCTTTATTGCAACATTTCTCATTTGTTCCTTCTAAGGAGGAACAACAGTATTCATTCATTTGAAAGGGACCTGTAGCATTTCATTCATTTCATAGGGACAATAGCATATTCCATTCTTTTCTCATGTATCATTTATGCAGCATCTCATTATTCAAGTGATTCATTCATTTCATCGATCTTAAGCATAAGGGACATTATCAATTCAATCTCAGGCATCATGTTACATTAGCAGTTCGAGTGTGATTCATTCAGCAATTCAAAGTTCATGTATTATTCATTCAATGATTTCCAGCATAGGCATCTCTATTGATTTAGCAACTAAAGCATCGCATCACAATTATTCAACATTCAAGGTAAGCAACATTAGGGACATATTCATATTCATAGCATCATATTATTCCATTTATTAAGCATGCAGGAATAAGGAGGAAGGAGGACAGTTCCACTTGCCTTATATAACGGTCTTCCTGCTCCAATCCCACTAAGCGTAGCTCCACCAGTGAGCCACATTCCAATACCCATTCCGTCTAGCCAGCTAAGAAAGACTACATCAGTCTCAACTCTCTTGGTTCTCAACATAAGTCATGGTCCAACTTTCTGATCCCATCCAACAAGCCAACCAAATGCCTCGTGCGGAGCGGGGCATTACATAATATACCACTCAGAAAAAGTTTCGTCCTCGAAACTTAAGAAAACAACTCATCTACTAGATTCACTTAATCACAATGAGTTACTCATTCAGCTTCAATTCAATATTCATTTCAGCCCACTCGGTCATTTCAAAATAGCTGTCCAACATTATCGCTTTAATCAATCAACGATTCAATCCATCTATCTCTTTTTCCAAATACTTGCAACTTCTTATTGATTCACCAACATTTTTCTTGCATTCTATCTTGGTCGCAACACATCACTTCATTTGGATCCATACACATATTTCAGGCGTCCCCAAAATATATGCATTTCAGCCAAAGTCTGCGCTAGTGCGATAAATTCTTCCAACAATATTATCTCAGTCGCAACCTATCACTTCGGCTGTATCCATACACATATTTTAGGCGTCCCCAAAACATATGTACTTCAACCAACTTCCATGATAGTATAATTCGATCAGCCACGATATAACTCTCTTTTCCAATCAGACTTAGTATCCTTTCAATTGACTTATCACTTTATTCACCTTGCCACAATCATTATTTTCCAGGCCACCACTTAACATCAGGGACAATCTCCATCCAAGCATAACATTTCTAACATTCGATCAAGGGTCTAACTTAGAGCCAATCATATCAAGGTTTCACAACAACAATCATTTTCCTTCCCAAATCCAACAATATTTTTCACCGAGGCAATTCATCTTTTCTAAAAGATACAATCCAACATCACCAACTATCGATTATCCAAGTCAGGGTATAATTCTATGCAACAGTCAAGGTTAACCCAGCTACCCGACTATAGATACTTATCCAACATTTCCGTCATGAGCAGTCAATTCCATCTCATATAATAATTCACTATTCGATATATACAAATCAAGTCTCATCCCACGATTCCATTTTTCGCTATAGGCCGACACATAATTCTCAAGGGTCGAACATCTCTAAGGTTCATATTGGAGCATATACTTACAACTTATCATTCTTAGATCATACTCATCACCATCTCTCGTTCAATGCCACAAGGTCATTCTATGGGTCGCCAACGGCCATCTATTATTCGGTCCAGTCTCAATGGTTAGCTATACCAACAGCTATACCTAATCATTCAGGTGACTCCCCTAGAGTGGATGGCTACTAGGGTTATACTAGTTTCTATTTCTTAGGGCCAACAAGCAACCGACAGTTCTAAGGAACTCTACCCAAACCTATGGGTATCAATTCAGTCTGAATAATGAATCGCCAATTGGGCTAAGCCAGCAATTGGTAAATCAACAACTGGTCGCTAGGGTCAAGTCTATCTATTCAGGGTCTTCCTCAAGGAAATAATTCCCACAGAGGCTCATTCTAGACTTACCCAACAATCGACTAAAATCGATCTATCAACATTACGGTCAATTCCAAATCCGACATACGATCTTCATCGTTCTAATAATCCATCAAGTAAATTTCCAATGATTCAATTTCTGGTCCGATTCCTTCGTACCCACATAAACCCATAACCAAGGTCAACTATTCAAGGGTCATCGATTCTGATAGTTTTAATATAACTATAGAATCATACTATTCGGTCTGTATGACAAGGTTGCACCACTAAGTCATCAGCCAACAATCTATATCCCAACCAACAATCACCTATACCGACATTATCCAACATGTTTGCAATTTCTTGTTCCCATTCGTTTCTCAATCATCAAACTCCATTACGGGCATTCTTAAATTTTGTTCCTTTTCCAGCCGTCAAAATCTTATATGGACATTCTTAAAATTCTCTACCTCAAGGGTCGAATAGTTCATTCCATTCAATCTGATAATTCATGTATCAATTAACCATCCTCTATGCAACACAAGGATTCAGGATTGCTACTTGTCACTTTTCTGGTACAATTCAATTCTTGAGCATATATGCGCATAAGCAACAAATATCCTTTGGTGATCTAGATGGGTTAACATCTATTACACCTTAGGGTCAAGGCACAAATCTCTAATATTTCTTTGGTCACCGACAACTTTTTCCAAAACTTTCATCTTAGCAATCGACATTGTATTAGCCACAAATAATTTGCATCCAACCAATCAAAATCAACATTCAGATATTCTAAGCCACAACATTCTCTAGCCAAATCCATTTACTCATAGCATACTAATGGTCTTACTAGTCTGAGTCAGCACTCGACTAAATAATTTCTAACCATGCCACCGATTACAATTTCCGACAATCTTGCTATCCAATATAACATCACCGTCAAGGGACACTCAAGTCATCTAGCCACAATACATGACTCCCAGCTAAGTCTCGACACTACCCAGTACTCACAGATAGTCTCACTGCTATCCCATGGAAAGGGTCAACATACATCTCGTTCTGAGGTGGTAGAGGCAATATACCACTCAGAAATGAAGCCATCCTTAAACAATACCAACTCAATTCTATTCCAGACATTCGTGATCTATGATGATCACAACACTTAGCCAACATCTCGGGGTCTCAATAGTATAAGCCAACATTCTTAGCGTCTCTAAAGCACTTAGCAACACACATGAGTCAATTTACCAGTTCTGTCAAACTCATCCATCAATTATTTCATTCACAATTCTTTTCCAACATCACATGCAATTCTCAACTTGTTGCAGCATACATAGCCATTTCCTTTATTCCCAAAATTCCAAACAGCATTCACAATATAACATACTATGGCATCGAGTCATTGTTGGGTTATTTGTGTCCAAACCAACAACAATTATTCATTTATGGGCATCACAATGTATATAGACTTATTGTATGGAACATCCAGTGAGCAGCCAAGAGGGTCAACGAACTTTCAAGCACAGATAACATAAGGATGATTACCGAACAACAATAGCATAATCGCGGAAGCAATCTTTGATTTAATCTCGGAAGCAACGTTGAGTGATCGCGGAAGCAACTTTGGTTAATCATCGATACAACTTTGATTTGAAACGAATCAAAGAAGAGACCAAGGACGTAAAGCCGTGCTCTGATACCAATTTGTCACGCCCCGATTCGTAGAGTCATTTCTTCACATATTTTATCTCTTGGAATCGATCGTCCTCGCTTGGGCGTGATGCCGTACAAGTCTGGTATTGCACTTGTACTAGGCAAAGATGGTACATAATCGATTATCTTCAAATAGAAACACATCGCAGCGGCAGAAGCAGACAAATTGAAGTTAGTGAGGACAATCTTTCTCATTGAATGGAAGTACATCACTTCTTTATAGCAGCGGAGAAAATGAGTAACTTGAAGCCACACAGAGATATATAGAACTTTATTCTCTTTATTGATAATTGAAGAAGAGTACAAGACTTGTATTGAAGTACAATGATTACAGTACATCTCTCTTTACATTGGAACCCAACTGAACAATGCTATACAACTTACATTTGATATTTGGATACAATGGATTACAACTCGATATACCGACTTGGCTTACAATCTCACTGGTACAACTGATTACATGTTCCATACATTATGCCCTTTATAAACAGAAGACATCATCTTGTACAAGGAGAGCTTCTGTATGCCCAACAAATCTTCGATGCCGCGGAACCAATCAAGCCAATCTTCGTGTGTAGAATATTCCAAGCAAGAGCACCTGCCCACAAAACGTGGGTCAGCACATCATCTATGCGCTGGCGAGTAGAATCCAATCCACTCGCATAAACCAACATTTAAAATAATCATTTAAGCAAACATTTATTAGAATGGTCTTTCTACTTGGGGCCTAGCATCAGTTTACAGTTCATGGGCAATAATCAGAGTGAAGCATGTAAACATATTCTTTGTAGCATTTATGTGGACATATCTTTTTAATATTCTTGGTGTTATCATGCAAAGGCATCATTGAGGCATACTAGGTGTTATCATGAAAAGGCATCATTGAGGCATCGTTAACATTAACATCTTAAACATTATGACAGTTCTCACTTCAAACATCACTTAGCATGTATGTTGTGTTTGAGCAATGATTAGCAAGGCATCTTTCTTAGCATACTGAACTTAACATGTTAAGCAGGATCTCATTCTGAAAGGCTACATACAACATCATCAAACTTATTTGGAACGTAAGCATGTAAGTTAAACCAACACATATATTAAATTATCATATTTAAGTGATTTCTTACCGATAGCCGACTCCCACATACCTGCATCAATTACAGGTTAGCAGATATACTTACTCTGCCTGCATAAGACATTCATTAGCATGCATCCTGACTACATGGTCACTGGTGTTTAACCATACGGACATTGCCATATAGGTCTTCATTGGTAATGAGATGACTCCAGAGAAGGTAGCTAGCCCCAAAGGATGCCTCACAAAACCCGTGCCCCTACTGGCACGCCAATGTTTTCTCCTAGGCCGGATCGGTCGCCCTAACGTCCCGGGTACCGTCCGAGAAAACATATCCCCATCACTTATGCATAAGTTGTCCTATGACCATGCGAATGCGTGTCCATCTCAATCGTGAACATAAAATGCATGGCAAAATATTGAAGTAAAGACAACAGTGCATCATCATTTATCTCATTCAAGTCATGTTCAATGACTTATTCATTCCCAACATTACCATCATTTCATTTGGTGATCTCAACGATCCCAAGCCTCATCAATTCTCATTCATTGCTTTATTGCAACATTTCTCATTTGTTCCTTCTAAGGAGGAACAACAGTATTCATTCATTTGAAAGGGACCTGTAGCATTTCATTCATTTCATAGGGACAATAGCATATTCCATTCTTTTCTCATGTATCATTTATGCAGCATCTCATTATTCAAGTGATTCATTCATTTCATCGATCTTAAGCATAAGGGACATTATCAATTCAATCTCAGGCATCATGTTACATTAGCAGTTCGAGTGTGATTCATTCAGCAATTCAAAGTTCATGTATTATTCATTCAATGATTTCCAGCATAGGCATCTCTATTGATTTAGCAACTAAAGCATCGCATCACAATTATTCAACATTCAAGGTAAGCAACATTAGGGACATATTCATATTCATAGCATCATATTATTCCATTTATTAAGCATGCAGGAATAAGGAGGAAGGAGGACAGTTCCACTTGCCTTATATAACGGTCTTCCTGCTCCAATCCCACTAAGCGTAGCTCCACCAGCGAGCCACATTCCAATACCCATTCCGTCTAGCCAGCTAAGAAAGACTACATCAGTCTCAACTCTCTTGGTTCTCAACATAAGTCATGGTCCAACTTTCTGATCCCATCCAACAAGCCAACCAAATGCCTCGTGCGGAGCGGGGCATTACAAGAAGATCCGCCATCCTGTTCAGACTACTAATATCCTCCCAGAGGGTCTCCCATCTCCTCCTGTCGTTGTGCCCGTACACAGCGCCCAGAATGAACGAGAAACCCCCCTTATTAACAAAAGACACGCCAATGAGCTGCTGGGTCTTCAAAATAGTGGACCCCTCCCAACTGTCCCTATTCCACCTAACCCAGATCCGAGCCATATCACATAGATCGAGGTTATGGGAATGGTCCCAACTGGCAGACGTCCTGCGATTCAGCACAACCTCCCCCCGAATCTTGGACTCCAACAACACCGCAATGTCACACTTCTCCCTCCTCAGCACACTAGTGAACTCCCTCCAACGCCCGATAGAGCACCCGCCTCTAATGTTCCAGGCCAGGACCGACATTAAGACTTAATGTTAGTACCCCCTAACCCAACATCAGGCAGAACACCCGAGGGAGGTGCCCCGCCCTTCTCACTAATATCTCCTCCGGCCGGGGAGTGACCTCCCGAGATGAGTGACCCATCTGTCCCGGTCACCTCCACCTCCAGCGCTCCAGGCTGCTCCACGTCATTCATGAACTCCCCATCAGGGGGGACAGAGGCCGACCCCCCCATCGAAGAGGGAGCAATGTGCTCCTGGATCTGACCATACGTCAGGGCCCACACCGGGTTATTCCCCGTATCGGTGTTCGAACCCCTCAACTGTGGAATGTCCTCCAGCGTCGCTGTCGCTTGCCGCTTCCTACTGTAGACCTGGATCTCCTGGGAGGCTGGCACATTCTGACTCCTCCCTAGAGCACTCAAGCTCCGTGTCACCATCTTCCTCTGTCCATCGAAAGGAACCATCACACCCTGCATCCTCTCCTGTACCGCCAACCCATCCTCCACCCCCATCACGATATCCTCTACCTGCTCTTCTTCCTCCACTCCATCAACCGAGTCCAGCACTGGGTCCCGTGACACCTCCTCACGCTGATCCGCCTGCCCTTTTGACTCCCGGCTTCGGGTACACCTATTGGAATCATGACCAAAACACTCACAGTGGGTACACATGGGAGGAACCCACTCATACTCAACCGACTGTCTCAGAACCGCTCCTCCCACCTCGAACTCCACCTCCCTTGGGAGCTCCATCCCAGCGGTAATCTCAACGAAAACCCTGGCGTACATAAGCCACGAGCGGAACGCAGTCGCCTCGTCCGTCTTAATTGGCTTCCCGATCAGACTAGCAAGGCGCATCAGAAGGGGGACGCTCCAGTATCTCACCGGGAACTCAGGGAATCTAATCCAAACCGGAATGGCATTAAGAACCTCCTTCTCACACCGGAGGTCTGGAGTCCACTCCCTCAAGATAATCAGTCTCCCGTCAAACGACCAAGGCCCCCCCTGGACGATCCTGATCATATCCTCCTGAAGCCCAAACTTCACCAGATAGAATCTATTTTCTCTGGAGAAGATCTCCATACTCCCCTTCGGCCTCCATACCCTCTCAGCATATCCCCGTATCTGCCCATAGAAGGGCTTACTCCCCAGCACATATACGACTAACGTATACTGCCAAAATTTAGTGACCTCAGCGACCTCCTCCTCCGGAAAGACAGCCCTGTAGCCCCCCTCCACCATCTTGGGCGGCACGTACTCCATGGAAGTCGCAGTCTTCGTCACCACAGGGGAGCACACATCCCTCCAAGATCTGGGCCGAATATCTGCCTGTGTAGCCCTGGTAGGGGCCCCCACCGCTTCCCCTCCCTGTCTCGGCTTCTCCACCTCAACCCCCTTTCCTTTCTCAGCCACCGTCGCCCTAGGTCTCCATGCGTTACCCCCTCTGCCCGTCCCACCCGCAATCCTACGTGGGGCACTACTCCCACCCATCGTCCTGACGGCCTGACTCCCAGGGTTTCCAGCCCCCAAGGCTTGAGAATGAAAACCCCCACGTCCGCCACCCCGTCTCCTGGAGACCGTCGTCCACCCCTCCTCTCCTCCACCACCCTTTCCCGGGTCAGCCCCGAAAGTGAACAGTACGCCAGTCGAGGACCTCCCGGACACCGTACCCGACCCTCCTGCCGACCCCGAACCGGGCCCTCCAGCCGACCCCCCCTCCCCCACCTGGGGGGGACCCATCCCCCGCAGCCGCCGTCCCCCCCCGCCTGGGCGGGAACCTTCCCGCGTGGCGCCTGGCGCTCCCAGCGCTGCCGACCCCCCCGCC
>JANAVB010021797.1:10762631-10827631 GCA_029216955.1 Iris pallida | reverse complement strand
ACTATGCATCCGTGCCTTGAAGAAACTCCGGAAAGCAGACCATACCGTCATAGCAAGATCCCCATGGAAAAATAAATGCTGAAGGTTCTCCCCATATCCAACCTGACAGCAATGACACCTGGAAGCCGGATGGAAGCCAATCTTCTGAAGGATGTCATCAGTAGGAAGCCGGTTATGACAAACCCGCCACATCAGAATGCTCCACTTCGCCGGAATACATTTGCCCCAAATATTAGAGAAGAGTGATGATGTAGGGTGAGTAGTCCGACAACATCTCCAAGCCGCAGCCAGCGTGAAAGAACCTTTCCGCTCACCCCAAGCCAGAGAATCAGGAGCCGCAGTACAAGTCAGATTCGCCTCTCGGAGCCGCCCCGCTGCCTCTACTCCGAACTGATCCGAAAACAAAGACAGATCCCACCCAGAAGCTGTCCAAAAAGAATGAATAGCCGGACCACCATTATCAGAATTTCTCGCCCTCGAATCTCTGATCTTTCTTCCCCTATCCGAAAGAACCCGAACAATCACCGTACGTGGGGGAAGAACCACCCTTCTCTCGGCCAATCTAGCCGACCTCCGAAGCTCTCCAGTACCCACACCGACTTCAGCCGACTCCCTCACCTGTGTTCGACTCCGCCTCCGAGGCCGACTCCCCGTGCCACGACTGGTCCCAGAAGTCGCTCCCCCAGCCGGTGGAATAGCAACACTATCCAACCGAGGCCCCCCGGTATCCAAGCCTCACACCTCGCTGAGCCGTCACCACGCCCAAGTCTAAGCGAGATAAACGGTTCCGCCAATTTCCTCCCCCGCAAAATCCGTCGCCAAATATGGGAGCACTTAGAAGTCATAAACGCATCACAAGGATGACGCTTACGAAAGTACTTCGATTTAAGAAGCTCCACCCAAAGGCCCTTCCCATGCCTCAACTTCTACCACAGCTTCATAGAGAATGCATCCATAATATCATTCAGGCACTTGATCCTGAGGCCTCCTTCGGACTTAGTCCGAGTGACGAACCGCCATGCCAACCAACTCCTCTTAGCCACCCCATCCTTGCTACCCCAGAAGAAAGCCGCAAACATCCTCTCAATCGTCCTGAGAACGGCCCGGGGAGGACAACAAGCAGCCAATGTGTACATGGGGATAGAAGAAAGAACATTCTTAATGAGGACCAACTTACCCCCTGGAGAAAGAATCTTGTTCTGCCAACCCGTAAGCTCCGAGCAGATTTTATCCAGCAAATAGGTAAACATCCCCGCATTCCTTCTCCCGCAAGATAACGGGCAACCCAAATAAGAGAATGGCAAGGTACCGGTACTAAATCCGAAGAAAGAAGAAATAGTCCGAGCACGATCCACACCCAATGGTGTCGCAGTATAAAAGGCAGATTTAGAATAATTGATCTTCTGACCAGAAACAGCCTCATACCTAAGCAGTACTTGCTGGAGAGCACGTAATCCAGTAATATCCCCCGAAGTAAAGATAAGAACATCATCTGCATAAGCCAAGTACGAGATACACGGTCCCCCAATCGGAGTGTGAAATGAAGATCTCCTATTGGATTCTTGAAGAAGCTTGAGGTTCCGAGATAGTACCTCCGTAGCAATAATAAAGAGAGCCGGGGAGAGAGGATCCCCCTGCCGGATCCCTCTAGACGCCGAGAAAAAATCTGTAGGAGCGCCATTGAGAAGAACCGCATACCGTGTATCCGCCAGGAGACGATAAATAAGATCACAGAAGACCTCATTAAAACCAAATCTTCGGAGGACCCTCAGGAGGAAATGCTAGTTGACTCTGTCATAAGCCTTCTGCATGTCCAGCTTAATAGCAACATTTCCACCATGGTTGGGTTCCCTCATCGAAGCCACCATATCCTGGGCAATAATGATGTTGTCCACAATCTCTCTCCCCTGAACAAAAGCACTTTGCTCCGGTGAAATAATTTTGGGAAGGTATTCCCGCAACCTGCATGCAATAATTTTGGAGATAATTTTATTACAGAAATTGCAAAGGCTAATAGGCCGGAAATCAGAAAGGTTCCTCGGGTGCTCGACTTTGGGGATAAGAAATAAAAAGGTATCCGAAACGGAAACCGGAAGACGTGCACCCAAAAAAAATGAACCAACGGCTTCCTCCATATCCGCAGCAATAATGTCCCAACAAACTGAGAAGAATCTCCCAGAAAAGCCATCCGGTCCGGCGCCACTAGCCGGGTCCATCCCCCGAACAATCTCCCACAGCTCCGCGCTGTCAGGTCTGCGAAGAAGATCAGAATTATCCTCCATAGAAATGATACTAGGGATGACATCGAGGAAGGCGTCCTCATCAGAAATAGGCTCAGCTCTAAACAGCTTCGAGAAGAATAAAGAAGCCTCCGTCGCAACCTCCTCGGAAGACCCAGTTTCTGATCCGTCAGCCCGAATAATCTTCTGAATACCCGCCTTTCTTTGCCTGCTCCTGGTGCACTCATGGAAAAAAACGAGTATTCTTATCTCCTTCCAGATCCCATTTCAATCTGGCTTTCTGTTTCCAGAAAGACTCCTCAACCTGGACCTTTTGCTTCAATCTGGCAACGGCCTCCATCCAGGAAGCCCTCCCCCTCTCCGAAGGATGAAGCTCATAATCCTGCTCCGCCGCCATGGCAGCATCCTCGGCCCGACGGACCTCCTGAAAAACATCTCCGAAAGTAGCTCTGCTTCATCCAGCCAGCACATGCCCCGTCGTCCTCAAGCGTATGCCCAACCTTTCAAGCGCATCATAATGCCAACATGAATTCCATGCCCGAGCCACAATCTGAAGAAAATCCGGATGAGAAGTCCAGAAGTCAAGAAAACGGAAGCCTCTGCGCATAGGGGAAGAAGCTGGCTGGCAGGATATCAAGAGAGGAGAATGATCAGATTCTGCCCGATTAAGGTGCTCACAAGAAACCTGTACACCATCCATCCAACTACCCGTCACTAGTAACCTATCGAGACGGGAACCCTGTCGATCAAGCCCCGTCTGCCCGTTCACCCAAGTATAGATGCTACCTCTGTAACCGACATCGGATAGTCCGGCAGCCAACTGAAAATCGAGAAAGTCCGCAATGGCCCTCGTGTCAGGAGGTCGGCCTCCAAACTTCTCATCTGGAGATGCAATGATATTGAAATCCCCGCCCACCGCCTATGGCATGGCAATGTCCCTAGCTTGAACGTCCAGAAGATGCCTCCACATAATCCTCCTTCCCTGCCGTGTCCCTGCACCATGCACTATAGATAACCGCACCGGAAGCGAAAAACAACTCAAAGAAAGCTGCACCGTGATAACCTGATCACAGGAGTCAGAACAAGTGACTCCTAGACCCGATTTACAGAAAACCCAAATATTACCCTTATCATTGCAAAAGCTATCATCAAAACCCAACCTCAGTTGATAAGAAAGAAGCTTAGAGGATATCACCTTGGGTTCAATAATGGCAAGAACCTGAATAGAGTTGGTTCGACACAAGGACCTGAGACGGGATAAGGTAGCTCTGTTCGTCGTCCCCCGAATATTCCAGATAAGGAATTTAACCATGGACCCTCTTGGGGTCCCGCCTAACACGGGAAGCATGTAATCGAAGCAGACGATCCGACTGAGGGGCCAACGACTTCCTCCGCCTACCAGCCGCCTTCTTATAAGGAACCATCTGCCAGTCATCTTCCCGACCCTCGGAGATAGAAGTGGAAGGTCTAACCTCGGGCAGGGAAACCATATCATCACCCTGAGCTGAGTCATAACCCCAGATGGGTAAAGGACCGTGACCGGCCTCCTCCCATACCACCAAGCTACGATCTTTGGTGTCCGAATCAGCCGCTATAACTCCCTGTCCCAGCTGGCTATGAATAATAATAGGAAGAACAGATAAATCAATAGGCCCAATGCCCCGTTCAGGGCCCACCTGTCCATCTAGGCTAGAGCCTGGATCGCTGCATCCCTCCATCATGGGCCGCCCGTCATCCGACCAAAGAGCCAGCTGGCCCGAGGAAGACTCCCCCACGTGCCAGGAAGGCGGACCAGAATTTGTGCGAGTAACTATACTCCCGCGCAATCCGTGCTGCGTGATTCCCGTGCTATCATCACGTCCCCCGACGCGCCTCCAAATCTGCCGTGTCCCGTTCCCTTTCTCGCGCCTTGATCGTCTCCTCTGACGACCCCTGCTAATCCTACGGCCACCCACCGGACCGTCCTCCTCACGTACAATTTCTGGAGCAAGGCCGTCGGGGATGGGCGGTTTATCAGCCACTCCCACGGAAGAAGGCTCCATCTGGGGTCGCCCACAAGCACTCTCAACGTGACCATGGTGGCCACAAGAGACACAGTACAGAGGCCTCCGCTCATAAACAACAGGCTGCGAGCGGACTCCATCAGGCAGCTGGAAGAACACCTCATGTTGAAGTGGTTTGCTTATGTCCACTTCAACCAAAACTCTGGCCACCCCCGGCCTAGAAAAGGACGCTGTAGCCCGATCAGTACTGAGCAGAGTGCCGATGCCAGATGCGATAGAAAGAACCGCTTTGGTATCAAACATGCAGTGTGGAAGCCCGGGGAAGGCCACCCATATTGGAACCCGAGGGTCCTCTCTCAACGGCAAAAAGTCCACCGACGATCGGAATAACATCATCGGAACCCGACCAACGAACCAACAGTCCTTAGACCTCAATCTGAGAAAGTTACTCTCGACATGAGGCCGAATAAGGACGTGTCGATCATCAATAGCCTTCACGTCGATCAACCCCCTGAAACCCCGCGAATCGAAGGCCTTACGAATAGCCTCTACCGGGAGTCTCCGTCGTGCAAACTTGCTAATCAGGTCTAATCCATATGGCGCCATGAGAGCCTCCATGTCTGACTGAGAGAATACAACCACCTTCCTTCCATCTGAGACAATGGCAGGATGAAAGTCTACCCTCGGCACTCCACCCGACGATGCCGACGCGGATCCGTCCGCGACCGCAGCGAAGGTCCGTGCCATGCCCGTCTCTCCACATGCCACCTTCAATATGGCTCTCTCCGCAACCGGAGGTTCCACCCTCAAAGTGCCCGAAGGGCCAGAGCCCCCCGACTCAACCTCCAACCGATCCGCACCGCATGGACCACCTCCAGCAAGCGGAACACTCCTTTGGACGTCGGTAAACGCCGTGCGCCTCCCCATGTGGCCGGGATCTTCCGACCGAAAACAGCCTTCCGTCATCGAGCCCGTCATAATGGAGTTCGCCGGCAAACTCCCAATGGCCCCGTCGGACCCTATGACCCGGCCAGGGTGGCCGGAGACCACCGAATTTGAAGCCGCGAAGACGTGGGCGTCCGAGCCTCCCACCGGAGCCAACCCAGCGGCAGCAGCCGTCTGGCCCCCTCCAAGGGCGGTGCCACCCGCCGAGAGACGTGGGTGTCCGGGCACCCCCGCCGACAGGCCAACCGGAGGGGCAGAGCCCCCCGCCGACCCAGCGCCTGCAGAGCACTCGCTCGCCGTCTGGCCCCCTCCAGGGGCGGCGCCCCCCGTCGAGAGACGTGGGTGGCCGGGCACCCCCGCCGTCAAGCCATCCGGGGGGCAGAGCCCCCCGCCGAGAACATCTTCCCCGGAGCAGAGATCGCCTGGGAATCGCCTGTCCGCAAAAAACGGGATGCCCTAAGCGCTATAATATATATATATATATATATATATATATATATATATATATATATATATATATATATATATATATACATATGCTCATTTGGAAGAAATGACACATGGTTTGAAATAGTTTTAATAAATCAAAATTTGGAATTAATTTTCCTCGACCCATTCTCAGCACATATACTTGTATTGGGCTTCAACGGAGTCTTACTTATATATATATAATTACATATATACATAGCTACAAAAGAAAAGCACATGTGCTCACAATTGATAAAAATATGAAATAAATTCCAGAGTTGGTTCTCACAAGTCCAAAACCTCATATACATACTAAAAACTCAAATTTACAAGTTAAAAACCTGGAAAACAAAATATTGCATTCAAACTCAAATTTGCATTTAAAAGAAAAATCTATTTTTCACACAACGATCCAAAATAAAATATACACAATATAAATTCGCAAAACTCGGCATACACGTTGGTCTTAACCTACGTGATGCGCTCGGGTACTCCCGGGTCCAAAATCGTGTCCGTATCGTGTCCACAGAACGCGTATCGAAAAATTTGATACCGCGTGACAACGTGCACGTATGCGTGCGTTCTCACTCGATTGAGCGTCGCACACACAACAAAAATCTCCGTGCTCGTGCACGTAGCTAGGGGGGTCCTGGGGTAGGTCTAGGACATGGCAACATGGTGACACATCATGCCGAGACGACGTACACAGCCTCGTACACACACACGGCCTGCTGCGCGCACGCGCGTCCGTGCGTGCCCTCGTGCGCGCGGTTCGACCTTCGTGGCTCGCTCATCGGGCCACGCCATGACTCGAAGTTGGTCCCTCGGGTAGTCTAGGCATAGGTCGATGTGTCCCAGGTCCTAGAACGGGTCCTCGTCGCATAGTGCGGCTGAACGATGCACGTCGGATTTCTCTGCGCTCGCTAAATGAGAAGCCGTAAAATTTTAGGAGCATGGGGGCAGAGGTTGCCCCCACGTGCTCAAGAAATTTTAGACAAAAATAAGATCTATGCATCGAGATACAATACGCTGACAGCAGGGCATGCGCGGCCTCGTGCACGGGATCCGTGCACGTGCGTCCGATGCCCGAAACGCCGCTGAAAAGTCATCGATTTCCAATCCGTCTTCATTAAAGTTTCTAAAAATGATATTATCTAAACATTCATGAAGACAGAATCAAAAAACAATAACTTTCTATCCTAAGCGGCATTTCGTCGAACACGTGCCGTAAAGGACCGACACGTGTCCGATACCGCTATAAAACGAAGTCAAAACCCAACCAAACTTTATGGGCAAGTCTACGGCACCTATATGGATGCAAAATTGAAAGAAATTTTAGAATAACTATGGTAGAAAAGGGTTTACCTATTGAGTGTCGAAAACTCAATAAACGGAGTCCCTCGGTTGTTGTGTCGATCGATTTCCCTCAAGAAATTGCCTCTGCCTCCTCGATAGTAATGCTCTAGCAGATCCTCCTCTCCTAGACGAGTGCAACGGAGTTCGTTTGGGGAGAAACGGACTCCGGCTGAAGAAAATGGGATTTTGGAGAAGGAGATCTCTTAGGGTTCACTTGTGGAGGCTAAACTATGGGTGAGCATCGGTTCGGTTCGGTTCAAACCGAACCAAAAATCTCAAAACCGACAAAACCGAGAACCGATTTTTTCAAAACCGAGAACCGAACCGACTTACAAAAAATCGAACCAAACCGAACCGAATTAAAAAGGTTCGATTTTCGGTCGGTTCGGTTTTTTGTGACCAAGTGGTCCGGTTCGGTTTTTTGTGATTTTTTTTCTTTTAACACTATAACAGCTAATTTTTAAATTTCAGACCAAAATTCCTACCGAACCGGACCAAACAGAACTATTTTGGCTTTCCAAATTTGAATTTGCAGACCCAAAATTAACATCAAAAATAATTCAGCTTCAGCTTCCATGTTCCAACGAAAGCTTCCCAAATTTGAAATTTGCAGGCCCAAGAATTAGCAGCAAAAATAATTCAGTTTCAGCTTAAGTTCCAAATTTCCAACAGCATGGACAACACAAGACTGCAAATTCCAACTTTTCAACATGAATATGCAGCATGAACACCACAAAATTTAACAAAAAAATGGAAGGCCACCATGATTTATAAATATACAACATTTGCAACACAAAATTTAACACAAAATTTGAGCTTTAGCTTCAGCTTCCCAGTTCAACATTCCAACTTTCTTGCCTCTACACGAAAAGGAATAGCAACAAAAATATAAAACGAATGAAATATAACAACATCAGCTAGTAAGTAAAAAAAAATGAAACTTGATTGCTGCTGTTGAATACTTGAATGTGCTGTGTGCAAATAGTAAAGTGCAAACACAAAATTAAGCAACATATATTCCAACATAGCACTGCAAAGTGCAAACAATCGTTACATAAATTTGATCTAGATCTGACATTAAAATTTATAAATAAAAAATTAGATACCTACATCTAAAATTATAAATAAAAAATTATAACATAAATTATAAATAAAAATATAACAGATCTAGATCCAGACTGGGGTGAGAGAGATCTCTCTCAAGGATGCGAGTGAGAGAGATAGTGTGAGTAGGGATGAGCTCGTTCCCGGCCGGCGGAGTAATGGCCTTTCCGAGGAAGAGACCTTCAAGAGAGAGAGCACAAAGGAAGAGGAAGAGGGAGAGAGACTCTTCAAGAGAGCTGAGCTGCTGAAGCCTAAGAGAGGCGGCATGCCTCCAGGCTCCTGAGTGGAGAGAAAAGTTAGGTTTAGGTTTTTTTAGCTTTGTTTTATACTTGAGTTGTGGGTAAAAATGTAAATACACTTGTTCGGTTTTCGGTTCTGGTCAAAAACCGAAGCCCAAACCCGCGACCCGAACCAAAAAACCGAATATTACAGGTTTTAGAACCGTCATCCAACCCGTTAGTCTTAAAACCGACCCAAATTGTTAATTCGGGTCGGTTCGGGTCGGTTTTCGACCCAAAATCGTTATATGCTCACCCCTAGGCTAAACTTCACAAATGAAAAGAGAGGGGAGGGGGTACTGCTGTGGGCGGCCAGGTGGGGGTCTCTAGGGTTAGGGTTTCACTTGGGCCAACTCTCTCTCAAATAAAAATAAGGCCCAAGTCAAAAAGGCTCAAAAGGCTACATGTAAAAGGCTTAAAAAATCATTTAAAAGCCTTCTAAATTAAACCCAAGCCCTAAATAAATTCTAATAGGAAAAAAATAATTTCTAAGACATGGTTAGGCTCCTATATAATGTCCACTAAGGTTAAACCAGTTGCTAGCACAACACAAGTCAAATATCTAGAAAATCATAAAATGGCCAAAATGGCTAAAATGACTAAAATATTATTTCTATGAAAAAGTAGATGCGACAAGTCTATCCCCCTTAAAATAATTTCGTCCTCGAAATTAAAGACAAACTGCATGATTAAGAAAGGACAAAATCATACCTTAAGACTGAAAAAGATAGGGGTATCGTTCGCGCATCTCATCCTCTCTCCCAGGTGGACTCTCCTAAAGAGTGATGCCTCCAAGCTACGCGAACTAAGGGTATGGACTGGTTCCGCAACACCTTCTCCCGTCGATCCAGAATCTCCACAGGCTGCTCTGGATAACTGAGAGTAGGGCCTACCTCAATCTCGGAATGGTCCAGTTCATGGCTAGGATCTGCCACATACCGTTTCAACTGCGATACGTGAAATATATTATGGACTCCCGCTAAGGAAGGGGCAAGTCCAGTTTGTAAGATATGTCACCGACCCTTCCGCTAATAACGAAAGGTCTGACATAGCATGGGCTAAGCTTCCCTCCTTCACCGAAACGAATAGTGCCTCGAGTCGGTAAAATCCTCAAGAATACCATATCTCCAACCTAGCACAAACATGGTCTTAATTAACTAAAAACAATCACACAATCAATAAAAACACAAACAACAAGATTCTAATCCTAAGTCTAAGCTATACCTCAAACTACAAAGGTCTCCGGTGGCTGTCGGCCCAATGCCGGTGTCTGTTCTGCGCCACACGAAGTCGATCTCTGATGAGCTTCACCTTCTCGGCTGCGTCAACAACCATCACAGGTCCCAATAAGGCTCGCTCTCTAACGTCATCTCAAGACAAGGGAGTACGACATCTACGTCTGTACAACACCTCGAATGGGGACATACCAATGCTGGCCTGGTAACTGTTATTGTATGTAAACTCTACCAAGTACAGGTGATCCTCCCATGATCCTCTAAAATCCAGTACACAAGTCCGCAGCATGTCCTCGAGAGTCTGAATAGTCCTCTCCGACTATCCGTCCGTCTGGGGGTGGTATACAATACTGAATTTGAGCTGAGTGCCCAAACTAGTCTGCAGACTCTGCCAGAAATGGGAAGTAAAGCGACTATCCAGATCCGAGACAATGCTCACCGGAACTCCATGTATCCTGATAATCTGCCGCATATACAACTCTGCTAGCTTCTCTGTAGACGTCCCCACTTTGAATGGCAAAAAGTGGGCCGATTTGGTCAACCTGTCCACGATGACCCAAACTGCATCTTTCTCTCCTGGTGAACACCACAATCCATAAACAAAATCCATTGTGATGTGCTCCCACTTCCACTCCGGACTGGGCAATGGCTGCAACAGTCCTCCTGGCCTCTGCCTCTCTGCTTTAACTTGCTGACAGACTAGAAACCTGGCTACGAAGCGTGCTACCTCCTGCTTCATCCCATACCACCATACATGCTCTTTCAGATCTCTATAAATCTTGTTGGCACCTGGATGCATAATATACTAAGAGCGATGGGCCTCCTGCATAACCTGCTCCCGAAGCTCTCCGCTAGGCACACACAGTCTGGAATCGTGTCTCAATGTGCCGTCCTCCGCAATGACGAACTCCTCATCCGCCAATCCTGCTCGAACCTGCTTTCGGATAAACCGTAGAGTAACATCATCGAACTGAGCTGACTTGACCTTCTCTATCAAGTCTAACTGAATCTGAAGGCCCCACATCTGTATCTGAACTCCTGGCACGATCAACTCGTTCTCCAATCTCTCCAAATCTGCTAATAAGTGACGATCCATCGTCAAGCACATAGCTACCGGATACCTACTCAAGGCATCGACAACCATGTTGGCCTTCCTTGGATGGTACTGTATTAAAATGTCGAAGTCCTTCATCAACTCCAACCATCTGCGCTGCCTCATATTAAGCTTTTTCTGTGTAAACACATACTTCAAGCTCTTGTGGTCTGTGAAGATCTCCACACGCTCTCCGTATAGATAGTGCTTCTACAGCTTCAGAGCAAAGATAACTGCCGCCAACTCCAAATCATGGGTAGGGTAGTTCTTCTCATACGGATATAATTGCCTGGATGCATAGGCAATCACCTTCCCATGCTGCTGCAAGACACAACCCAAACCCTTTCCTGAGGCGTCACTGTAGATATTGAACCCGCCTGATCCTGATGGCAATGTCAAAATCGGGGCTGTTGTCAGTCGCTTCTTCAGTTAATCAAAAGCAACCTGACACTCCTCTGACCAGACAAACTCTGCGTCTTTCCGAGTCATCCTAGTCAATAGCTTTGTAATCTGGAAAAAATCCTGAACAAACCTCCTGTAGTATTCTGCCAATCCCAGAAAGCTCCTGATCTCTGCGACTGAACTCGGTGCTGTCCATGCCTCAACTGCTCTGATCTTCTTCGGGTCGATTGAGATCCCATCTTCGGTCACAATATGGCCTAGAAAATCAACTCGATCCAAGAAGAACTCACACTTCGAGAGCTTGCCGTAAAGATGCTCCTTCCTGAGAGTCTTTAGAACCACTCTCAAATGCTCCTCATGCTCCTCTGGGGTCTTCGAATACACTAAAATATCATCGATGAACACCACCACAAATTTGTCCAAGTACTGGTGGAACACCTTGTTCATCAAGTTCATGAACACCGTCGGGGCATTAGTTAACCCAAACGACATTACCATGAACTCAAACTGGCCATATCGAGTCCTGAAAGCTGTCTTCGGAATATCTTCCTTCTTCACCTTCATCTGATGATAACCTGACCTCAGATCAATTTTGGAGAATACCTTCGCTCCGCTCAGCTGATCGAACAGGTCATCGATCCTCGACAGCGGGCACTTGTTCTTGATCGTGAGGCTGTTGAGTGCCCTGTAGTCGATACACATCCGTACCGACCCATCCTTCTTCGGTACAAAGAGTACTGGCGCACCCACGATGAAGAACTCGATCAGATGAAGCCCTTGTCCTGCAAATCATCCACCTGCTTCTTCAGCTCCACAAGCTTACGGTTGTTCACTCTATAGACATGCTGAGATATCAGCTCTGCGCCGGGTACCAAGTCTATAGAAAACCCTACATCTCTGTACGGAGGTAACCCTGGCAACTCCTCCAAAAACACATCCATAAACTCAGCTATCAGGGGATGTGGCACGCTCTGCTCCTCTGCTGAAACTCCGTAGAAAACTCTGCTGCTCTGCTCTGACTCCCACCTGGTGAACTCGAACTCTGGCTCTCCTGGCATGCTGAAAAGAACTCTACTCCTGCGACAATATATACTGGCATGGTGCCTGCTCAACCAATCCATACAGAGTACAATATCATAGTTCGGTAATGGCATTACGAGCAGACTCTCATCCAATTCTCGGCCTCCCAAAACTACTCTTCGATCCTTGCAAACATCACAGACGAGGATAATACCACCCCCAGTCGTGATCTTGTAAGTCCTAGGCAAAGGTTCAGAAGAAAACTGGTGTCTAATGGCAAATGATACAAACACAAAGCTATGAAAAGCATCCGAATCAAATAATACAAATACGGGAAAAGAGTCGATAAGAACATAATCTGCTATTAGATCACCTACTGCCTCGGTATCCTCCGCTGCCATGGCGAAAGCTCGCCCCTGCTGGCCTCCTCTAGTCTGCTGCTGGTGCTGGACAAACTTCTGCTGCTGGGTCGGTAATGGTCCCCTCTGCTGCTTCCTGCTCCCTGTCCTTTACGCCCGAAAGCCTCAGGACACTCTCTCAACTGATGCTCCGATGAACCGCAGAGTAGGCACTTGCCTAGCCTCTTCCTGCACTCATTCTACCTATGTCCTGGCTTCTTGCATACGTCACAAATGGTGGCCTACTGCTGTCTCGGTTCCTGCTGACCCTGTCTCTGCTGTGAATGCTGAAACGGCCTATGCTGCTGTTAGAAAGGCCTCTGCTGATGCTGTTGTTGAAAATGGGTCTTCTTGGCCGGTCCTCCACTGCTACCGGCTGCATGTGAATCACGACCTCGCTTCTGCTTCAGTTCCAGATCATCCTCTGCTGCCATGGCTTCCATCAAAATCTTCTCAAATATAGCATTCCTGTTGCTCTTGGTTAAGGACTTGACTTCCTTAACCAAGCCCTTCTTGAATCTCCTAGCCTTCGCTGTCTCGCTAAGGCCCTCCACAAATCTGCCCAGGCGGCAGAACTCCCCGGCGTACTTCTCTATTGTCTGGTTCCTCTGAACCAGGTTCTCAAACTGCGTCTCCAACGCGCCAAGTGCAGTGTCGGGGAAGAACTTCTCCTTGAAAAGCTTCTTAAAAGCCTCCCAAGTTTGTCCTGTAGTACCAACCCTGGGGTCGATCTGGTACCAAATACGGACAAAGGTCCTGCATCATGCTGCCCGCTGCTTCCACCTAGAGTCTAGCTGGTATCTCTGTGAGACAAAAAATCTCCTCTATGTGCTCGATCCAGTCATCCGCGTAAAGGATACCCTCCATACCCTTGAAGTCTCGTGGCCTCATCTTCTGGAAATCCTGAATACCTGGAGTCCTCGGCTGGTATGGCTGGATCTGCCCTTCTTGGGGTTGGGCAGCCACCTTCTCCACTGCCACCATCGGTAACTGGTGGGCATTATCAATGCCCGGCCTCATGTCCTCTGCGTGGTGTCGCTGCGTCTCCATCATCTGCTGCATGAAGGCGAAACACTGTGCCACATCAACTGTCCCCTGGGGCGATGGTGGTAGCATCCCCTGAACTCCTGGGGTAGTCCTCGGAACTGGTGGAGGTGCACCCCAAAAAGTTGCAGACGGGCGTACCTGAGCTGGAACAAGAGGCACTGTGGTCCCTGGGTCCTGCTGAGTTGGACGAGAAGTAGCAGACCTTTCAGTGGTATCCCTAAGACCAGAGCGCTGCAATTGTGTCTCCACCATCCTGAAGATAGATCAAACAATGAATCAATTACTGAAAAAGAAGTAAAATCACCAAAGGAGTATAGTTGTTTTCAAAATGAGACAATTAACAGCAAGAATTTGATAAGAGTTTTCCTAATGTGATTGAGTACCTTAACTTATATCTTATATCCTACTGCAGGCTGTAATGATACTCTAGTTCGAGTGCCACTACGAAATCACACTAGTTATTATTGGACCTGCATGGGCCACCACTAAAAACGTGTCACGACCCGTACCCAGTGAAAGGGCACGAGAAGTGAAGTACGCCCAGCCTACGCCGCTGTGTCGGCGGTAGAACGCTGTCCTGAGTCACAATATCTAACACAGTCTAGAATATGCTCCGAATGGAGAATAAAATAATAAGCAACTCAATCACAACAACTAAGATAGAATAGAGGAATAAAACTCAAGAGAGTCACAGATATAAATAAAAATCTAGGTATAAACCATCAGAACAAATCTCAAGTACAACTCATAATGTCTCAAAGAAAAGACAATAAGATACTAAGTCTCAGCTAGACTATGGACAGGTCCTCAGCGACTGCTGGATCCTCCTGAGGGTCCACGTCACCAGTGTCATCTAAGCCAATGCCATAATAAGTAGGGCAGAACTCTTTATCATCACCTGTAAAATTTTTAACATGCCCAATCAGGACGGAACGAGCACATATCTCTCACAACAGTTCATATCAGGATTGGACATATAAAGCAAGCTATAGAAATTATATATGAAACGCTTGTAAAGAAAATAAACAAGAGAGAGAATATCGAAACTAGATATGACTATGATAAATAGAGAAATGTAACTATCTACGTGATTTAGAGCATAAATTGGTTATGTAAACAGGTTGGATTGCACAGGAATAAACTATAGAGTTGCACATGGATACCTACTGGGATAATGATCACATAACCAAATACACTCTCCCTGTCCCCAATCAATACACAAGGATCAAGACATGATATTTTATTTCACATGGATAACAACTACTATATACATGGAGCTCATATGGTTATGAGTGTACATAAATAACTTATGAGTGTACATAGATAAATATAAATATATGGAGTACATGATGAACACGATAAAGTATATGAACATGATATACTCGATGTATCCGAGGGGATAACATCACATGAAAGGATCCATAGGATACTAATTCGTGTGAACATCGTGTCAGCATCAAGTATACTAGTCTATAACAAGAGAACATATCCAAACAAGTATGAAAAGATCAGAGAATGTACTCGCCTGGCAAATCGAACTGCTGATGATGAAGTGTAGCTAAACTGGGACAATATAAACCTATTTAAAGTATACACATGTCACAACCAAGTCTAAATTATCAAAGAAAATAGCTACAATGCAAGACTACATGCTTCTAGGTCCCTTTTGGTCAAAGTCAACCCTTGGTCAACTCTAGTCAAACCTGGTCAACGCTGGTCAAACCTGGTCAAACATTGGAAAACTAATCTGTCTACTAATTTTTAGGTTATACACAAGTTTCTAGGTCATTCTAAGTTCGTTTGAGTTGAATTGGATCAAGTTTGACCCAAAGTTGATTTTGTCAACTTGGTCAACTAGTCGGCCAAATCGACTAAACTAGGCTCAAAATGACAAAGCAAATCTGTCCTAGGACACCAATGGTTACAACCACAACTATGATCTATTCTAAGATGGGTTCTCAAGCATACAAACTACACACACACACACACACACACACACACACACACACACACACACATATATATATATATATATATATATATATATATATATATATATATATATATATATATATATATATATATATATATATATATATATATTCATAACACATACCTACTCTTAATTCTAACAAATAGTTGTGTGTGTGATACCTGTAGGTTACTGAAGTGAATCAAAACTGAGATTAAAAACTCAAAACACAACCATGGTATGCCTCATTAATATACTCTTATATACATACAAACAAAATAGAAAAACTATATATATATATATATATATATATATATATATATATATATATATATATATATCTATATATATATCTATATATATATATAACAATATATATATATATATATATATATATATTTATATATATATATATATATATATATATATATATATATATATAATCTATATATATATATGTATATAGTTTTAATACATATATATATTATATATATATATATATATATATATATATATATATATATATATATCTATATATATATATATATATATATAAAATATATATATATATATATATATATATATATATATTTATATATATATATATATATATATATATATATATATATATATATATGTATATAGTTTAATACATATATATATATTATATATATATATATATATATATATATATATATATATATATATATATATATATATATATATATATATATATATATATATATATATATATATATGCTCATTTGGAAGAAATGACACATGGTTTGAAATAGTTTTAATAAATCAAAATCTGGAATTAATTTCCCTCGACCCATTCTTAGCACATATACTTGCAATTGGCTTCAACGGAGTCTTACATATATATATATATATATATATATATATATATATATATATAAACATAAAATATATATATATATATATATATATATATATATATATATATATATATATATATATATATATATATATATATATTTTATGTTTATATATATATATATATATATATATATATATATATATATATATATATATATATATATATATATATATATATATATATATATAACATAAATATATATATATATATATATATATATATATATATATATATATATATATATATATATATATATATATATATATATATATATATATATATATATATATATATATATATATGTATATATATATAAAATATATATATATATATATATATATATATATATATATATATATATATATATATATATATATATATATATTTAGGTGTCCGCGTATCCCCATCAACCCCGTGGCCACTGCCACCCAGCCGGGTTGATGCGGGAGGGCGGGCTCGATCCTGGGTCTCCCCGCCGAGAGCCCCCCCTCGTGCCACTCGCGCTACGAGCGCCGGACAATATATATATATATATATATATATATATATATATATATATATATATATATATATATATATACATATATATATATATATATATGCCCGCGGTTCGGCCTTCGTGGCTCACTCGTCGGGCCATGCCACGACTCGGGGTTGGTCTCTCGGGTAGTCTAGGTATAGATTGACGCGTCCCAGGTCCTGGAACGGGTCCTCGTCTTGTCGAGAGCGCGTACGAAGTCCATTTCAGCGACAAAATTCAGCCCGAGTGCACAGTGCGGCTGAACGATGCACATCGAATTTCTCCGCGCTCGCTCAACGAGAAGCGTGAAATTTTAGGAGCATGGGGGCAGAGGTTGCCCCTACGTGCTCAAGAAAATTTAGGCAAAAATAAGATCTGTGCATCGAGATACAACACGCTGACGGCAGGACATGCACGGCCTCGTGCACGGGATCCGTGCACGTGCGTCCGATGCCCGAAACGCCACTGAAAAGTCATCGATTTCCAATCCGTCTTTACGAAAGTTTCTAAAAATGATATTATCTAAACATTCATGAAGACAGAATCGAAAAACAGTAACTTTCTATCCTAAGCGGCATTTCGTTGAACACGTACCGTAAAGGACCGACACGTGTCCGATACCGCTATCAAACGAAGTCAAAACCCAACCAAACTCAATGGGCAAGTCTAGGGCACCTATATGGATGCAAAAACGAAAGAAATTTCAGAATAACTATGGTAGAAAAGGGTTTACCTATTGAGTGTCGAAAACTCAATAAACGGAGTCCCTCGGTTGTCGTGTCGATCGATTCCCCTCAAGCAATTGCCTCTGCCTCCTCGCTAGCAATGATTTAGCAGATCCTCCTCTCCCAGACGAGTGCAACGGAGTTCGTTTGGGGAGAAACGGACTCCGGATGAAGAAAATGGGATTTTGGAGAAGGAGATCTCTTAGGGTTCACTTGTGGAGGCTAACTTCACAAATGAAAAGAGAGGGGAGGGGGTACTGCTGTGGGCGGCCAGGTGGGGTTCTCTAGGGTTAGGGTTTCACTTGGGCCAACTCTCTCTCAAATAAAAATAATGCCCAAGTCAAAAAGGCTCAAAAGGCTACATGCAAAAGGCTTAAAAAATTATTTAAAAGCCTTCTAAATTAAACCCAAGCCCTAAATAAATTCTAATAGGAAAAAAATAATTTCTAAGACATGGTTAGGCTCCTATACAATGTCCACTAAGGTTAAACTAGTTGCTAGCACAACAAAAGTCAAAATATCTAGAAAATCATAAAATGGCCAAAATGGCTAAAATGACTAAAATACCCTTTCTATGAAAAAGTGGATGCTACAAGTACCTAGTCGAAACCTCTCGCCCATAATCGAAACCCTAATAAGCAAAAAAAATGCAAAAATCCAAAAAATAGGAAAAAAATGAGAGGGAGAGGAGGAAAAAAGAGTACCTGAAGGGGGAGGGGGTCGCCGGAGGGGGGTTGCCGGAGGAGGAGGGGGGGAGGGAGGGGGGGGGGACGTCGGAGGGGTCGGGTGATCGGGAAAGAGAGGGGGGTAGAGAGTAGAATTTTGTTAAAAATTTTCAGAATAAAAATAAAACCCTCTCTTTCGATTTTTACTGAAACGTAGCGACGGATTCTGCAGTCGCTAGTACGTCGTTAGACATTATCCGTCGCTACCATGTCGCTAGTTAGTCGCTAACGTTATGATATATTTTAATAAACTATGCCATCGCCTATCAGTCGTCTTTCAGTCGCTAATAGGCGACTGAGTTGTCCGTCGCTAATAATTCAGTCGCTATTTGCCTGTATTTTGGTAGTGAAGTATCACTGTCTTAGGTCTAGTGATTTGAAACAAGATTCTAAATATCGACAATCTAACCTGCAATTGTCAGATTATTATATATTTTCGTCAAAAATATCTTCATACATTTCAGCAAGATGTAGTTGTTAGTATTTTTATCTTTGGACTAGTATAAAATAGTCCCACATCGACTATACCACCAAATGGGTATCTCAATATATTGTTTTGCATATGTTAAGGTGTGCACATGTGGTGTGGTAGAGCACATGTGGGTGCTATATGGAGGTGTTTACCTAGAAAAAGGGATTAACTCCAACAAGGAATCAAGTTGTTTTTGTCGTTCGGACTCGAACTCGAACACGGACTCGAGGATGTCTCGTGCATGGACGCACACGACTATGATGATTATGGAATGATATAAAAATATTAAATTCTATTTTTGAGTATTGGTATTTTAGTCCCACATCGGATAGGAGAAAAGGTAAAATCTCACTCCACTCTATAAATAGAGCCCCTGGTCTCCTTTGTAAGATGCACCAAATAAGAAAGCAAAGTGAGCCCGTTGAGTTCAGGGAGCCCGTTCGAGTCACAAAATTTGACTAACGAGCGTTCCAGAAGTTCTTTGAAAACTAGTTGGTTCCTGGGAACAGACAGCGGTGGACGAATCTTTCTTTGAGCAACTGTAATTTTTATCAGCCCAATAGGACTGTTGAAATCTTCTTCTTCTTCTTGGAGGGTTGCAGGATATTTTGGAGAGCAATCTTGTTTGCCAAAATCTCCAAAAGTACAAAACTCAGTTCAGGCACATTTTGAGAGCGAACTCGTTTGCAGGAATCTCCAAAATGCTGAAGCTCGATTCAGGTACTTCTGGAGAGCAAACTCGTTTGTAGCAATCTCCGAAGTCCCAACTTAAGAAAATTAGGAGAGCAAATTCATTTTCACTTAGAAGTCCCCCAAATTTCTATAAAATCAGAACAAAGAGCAAAGTGAGCCCGTTGAGTTCAGGGAGCCCGTTCGAGTCACAAAAGTTAACTAACGAGCGTTCCAGAAGTTCTTTGAAAACTTGTTGGTTCCTGGGAGCAGACAGCGGTGGACGAATCTTTCTTTGAGCAACTGTAATTTTCATCACTCCAACAGGACTGTTGAAATCTTCTCTTTCTTCTTCTTCTTCTTCTTCTTGGTGGGTTGCAGGATATTTTGGAGAGCAAACTTGTTTGCCAAAATCTCCAAAATCACAAAACTCAGTTCAGACACGTTTTGAGAGCGAACTCGTTTGCAGGAATCTCCAAAATGCTGAAACTCGGTTTAGGTACTTCTGGAGAGCAAACTCGTTTGTAGGAATCACCGAAGTCCCAATTTAAGAAAATTAGGAGAGCAAATTCATTTTCACTTAGAAGTCTCCCAAAATTCTATAAAATCAGAACAGAGAGCAAATTCATTTGCATTTGGAAGTCTTTGTCTGATCATTCTATTCAGAACAGAGAGTAAATTTTATTTGCACTTGAAATTCTCTGTCTCTGACTGTTCTTTCATCTAGATCTATTTTGGGAATAACAATACTATGTAACTACATACCGCTATGGCAAGGCCTTGTATGGACATGAAGATGACACAGAGGAAAGCACACTGGCAAACGAAAAAATCCGGCTTGTCCATCTTCCATATATGGTACGCGTCAGGGACACCGATGAGGCCGATGACGGCCATTATTATGATTGCGCCGAGCACAACATTTGGTGTGTAGATAAAGAGGGGCATGAGGAACAGGAGGTTGACATTGTCGTCTTGCATCCTGTATTGTGGTTTATCGTAGATCGGAAAAAGGCTCTTGGGTTTTCAAAAGTACACTATTAGAACATAAAGACTTCTTTGGAATTACATAGAACGCTAAAGTGTTCTCTTTTCTGAATTGTTTCCAAAATCATGCTAGCTGATCGTTACTAACCAGTTGTAACTTAGCATGATGTACATGAACTGACGATATTCATTATTTCGATGGTCATCATTTCCTTATTACTGTCAACTTTGTACTCCTTGATGGTAGCGAAAGTTCTGCCAACTACAACTCTCCTTCCTGGTTCATCATAGATTTCATTCAATACAGAAAAATATGCATTGTATGTTGTTATTATTTTAAAAAAATCAACTTCCAATGCCTTTTATTACTTTCATAGCTGATTTCCATTTCTATTAACTATTAGCTATTTTATTGGCTATTTAATCCTATTAAATAATTAAGTATATGGGTTAAGGGTTGTCTATAGAGTTCAGATTTTTGTGTTTTTAAAGACACACTTGAGAGACATGAAAAAAAAACCCTCTCTATGTATTCTTCTTGCACCTCCTTCACAACGGTATGATTCCCTCTTTTCGTTCAATTCCAATCTCTTCTACTCAGGACAAAGCTAAGTTTGGGTAATATTTTCGGAGTTGTGTGCAACAATGTGAAGCCGGGTAGCAAGGGGATTTTACTTCTAGGAGGATTCAAGAGGAAGTCTACACATAGACCTCGAATAATCTCTTAGGATAATGCTTCGTGCACGACTTCCGCTTAGACCGGTATTTGTCACGACCCATATCCTAGAGTAATGGCACGAGACGTGGGTACCTCCAGCCTACGCCGTAGTGTCGGCGGTAGAATGCTATCCTAGGTCACAACATCTAACAATATAAATTCTAAGCAGTTTATACTCCCCGAATGGGGGTGACATAATAGAAGTAAACTCAATCACAACTAAGGAAGAAGAAGCACGATATGATATAGAACTCAAGAAAATACAGATGATAAAATGGTCTAAGATAACATCTCAACAAATATCCAGAGTACAAATCCCAGCTACTGAATATGAAAGAATATATACAATTCAGAATCTCTAGACAGAATAAAGTCTAACTAAAACAGTCTCAAGACAACATAAATAAGATAAGGCCTAACTAAGCTAGTCTAGGCAATGGGGGTGATGTCATCAGCTAGAGCTGGGTCCTCCTGAGAGTCCAGCTCACATGTGTCGTCTAGGGCTGCCCCGTATAAGGTATCCACACAGGCCTCCTCCTCGATCTCTGTAATATTTTCAACAGGTCCAGTCAGGACAAGAGCGAGCACAATACATCTCAACAGTTCATAGCAGGTTAGAAAATATAAACATACAGTAGAGTAAGATACAGGACCTGAAAGAAATATAGTATATAAACAGAGAGAGAGAGAGAACTGTAATAGAAATATCTACTATAAATAGAGAACCAATAGTGGCTAGTGATGTAGAGTACAGGATAGCACATGTGAACAGAACATATTAGTACATGATCTACACTAAAGAGTTTCACATGATCTACACTACTATGGAATTTGTTCACATGACTACTAGCACTCCCCCGTTCCCCAATCAATACACAAGGATCTAAGCAGGTTATGTTATTATACAAGCTATCACATGAGGGCCCATGAAAGGGTGCACATGATATTATACATGAGGGCTCTGTGAACATGAGAGTACATGATTCACAGGAGTGTACATGTATGGTGAAAGCACAGGAGTATATAATGAAAGTGAAACGCACATGACATAATGTACCCGATGCTCCCGAGGGGGATAACATCGCATGAAGAGGTCCATATAGTACTAATTCGTGATAATGTCGTGACAGCATCAAGTAAGGTAATCTAAAGCAGAAATATAATTCTAAGCAGGATTTGAAATGATCAGAGAATGTACTCGCCTGGTATCTGAGTGTCCGAATGAAATATACTGTCCGAGGAGAGGTGTCTGGCTCCTAATCAGAACAGCACAAGTCACAACAAGTCCAAAATGGTATAATGAAGTTCTACTATGCATTCTACATGATTCGAGGTCAATCTAAACCAAAGTCAACTTTTGGTCAATTCTGGTCAACCCTAGAAGTCAAACTAGGTCAACTATGGTCAAACTAGGTCTAACAAGTCTAAATTAGGTCAAACTAGTCATTCTAGGTCTAACTAGTCCATACTAGTCTAAACAAGGCTAAACTAGCTAACACATACCATTACAAGGCTATGCAAGCCTATCAAGCCTATACTAGTCTATTCTAACCATTACACTATACATTAGGTAGATATGTATATACATTATACACATATTATATTACATATATATATATAGATATTCATATATATAATTTATATATATTCACATTACCTAGATATATTCATACATATATATATATATATATATATATATATATATATATATATATATATATATATATATATATATATATATATACATTCATAAATAGATATACTCATAATATATACATACATGTATAGGTTTACACATAGACTATATACATACATGTACATATTCAATATAATATATATACATACATATGTATTTAGAGAGAGAGAGAGAGAGCATGTGTGTGTGTGTAGAGAGTGAGAGAAGTGTGTGTGTGTGTGTGTAAAACTGTGTAGTGTGATAGAGAGTGTAGTGAGTGAGTGACACATGTGTGGCTGTGTGGAGAGTGAGGGTGAGAGACATAAGAACAGTGTATGCAGGAAATTGTGTAATAGGCAGTGAGTTAACAGTAGATGGGGAAAAACTGAAATTCTGTGAACCAGTCCCGCAGTTCAGTTTACAGAGGAAGAAGGGAAACCCAATTCATGTATACCCACATTCCCAGTGACAATGTACTTATAACTAAACTCAGATTTAGGTTCAAAACCAAAACAATCTCAGGTTTAGTATCCTCAGGTTTATATCACTGACTTGAAAAAAAATAGTTCAAACATCCCCCTTCCATTTCGAATTCAAATCACCACCAAATATGCTCAAATTTAACATACAGTTAGAAAACTTATAGGAAAATAGTATTAGGGACTCTAAACAGTAGTTAACAGCATTTAATTAGGTTAATTGACTGCTAAAATTCACATTTGAAAAATCTGGAAATGCAGGAAATAGGAGACTGTTATTAAAGTATCAGGAAAATTGGGTAATGTGAAATTAATGCATAAAAATGAACTAAGGTGTCGAAGTATGGGTTGGTAATTAATATATATAGTGTGCACGTGTCATAGGATGTGCCTCGTGTCCACCACGACACGTCATGATGTGTCCAACACATTTAAACTCAAAACAGTGCACACACAGACAAAATCAGAACACAGTGTCGTGCACGTGTTCACCTCACTCGTGGACACGACACGACACAAACTAGGACTCGTGGTCGTGTCCATACCTAGGTTAGGTCTAGGTGTACATGTCCAAAATCCTGCAATGTGTCTACGGTGTCGCGTGTCCGATATTTTAAGCCGTATCAGTGGCTTAAAAACAGCTGTGCACAGACAGTGCAATATCGATGCACGACGGATTTCTCTCTAACCCCTAAACGAGACCCAATAAAACTTTGGGGGCATGATGTCAGTGCATGCCCCCTCGTGTCCACCAAGTTTCGTGTCGGATGAACCCGTGTCGTGTCCTACAGGAGCCCCGAGTAGCAGGGGATGCGCCCAGGCCGCGCGCACGCGTCCAAACACGTGTGCACAAGTGTCAAAGCGACTCGACATGACACTGAAACAAGCTCAGAACCCTAGAATCGTGTAAGCCACAACAAAACAATATTTCCTATTCAAAAACTTCCACAAAAATGAATCAAAATGCCCATTGGGGCATTTCATCAAACACCTAAGCCTAGGTCGGATACGTGTCCGATACGGACACGAAATGGTTCCACCTGGACACGAAATCAATTCCTATGGCTAGGGGACACTTAGGGCTAGGTCTACATGCAAAGAAATCCAGAAATTAATGGAGTTTACATAGATTTACCTATTAGTGACCAAAAGCAAGAAAAATCTCAAATGGGGTGTTTCCTCTTGCTAGCAAACTTATCCAAATTGATGTAAATCTGAGAATAACACTGCACAACAGCAAGAACACTATATTTAGAACCTATTGAAATTAGTTTGAGGGAAAAAAGAAATAAATAGGATTTTATATGAATTAAAGAAGATGGAATAATACCTTTTTCTAAAGCTTGTTCTTCCTAAAGAGGCTAGCCCTAATTTCTAGGAGAATATTTATAGGGCGAATCCCTAGGACTAGGTTAAGTGGCCGGCCAAGTATGGGTTGGGCTAGGTTAGGTTCACATGGCTAATGGGTTGGGCTTTGGACTCCTTTGTGCCAAGTTAATAATCATTGGTTCAACCATAAGTCATGGCTTATGACTTAATATTCTAACTTGAGTCAAATAACCAAATCATGGGTCAACTCTAGCCTAACTAGGGTGGCATGACCTAACCAAGTCTAAACTCAACTAGGGTTAGCTCCTAGGTTAGCCTACCAAGTCAAAGCTAGTCAAAGTCAACCTAGTCAACCTTCATTCAAACAATTCTAAAATAAATCCTAAAAATTCCTATAAATTCAAATAAATTCAAATAACCCCAAAATGATAATAATACCCTCAAACTAGAAATATGGTAGTGACAAATCTACCCTCCTTAAAATAATTTCATCCTCGAAATTAAAGGCGAAACTAACTGCTGAGAATGATAGAAAAGTATACCTCAAGGTCCAAAAAGATAGGGGTACCGCTCGCGCATCTCATCCTCCCGATCCCAGGTAGACTCTCCTGAAGAATGATGCCTCCATACGACGCGTACCAAAGGTATCACCTGGTTCCTCAGAACCTTCTTCCGTCGATCCAGTATCTCCACTGGCTGCTCTGGATAGCTGAAAGAAGGTCCATCCTCAATCTCCGAATGATCGAGCACATGGCTAGGGTCAGCCACGTACCGTCTCAACTGTGATACATAAAATACGTTGTGGACCCCCACTAGTGCAGGTGTCTAGCCTGTATGCCACGTTACCGACTCTCTCGCTGATAACGAAAGGGCCGATGAAGCACGGGCTAAGTCTCCCACCTCCACCAAAACGTATCGTACCACGAGTCGGAGATATTCTCAAGAAAACTTGGTCTCCAACCTAATCACAAGCAAGGTCTCAATTAATTATGATAAACAAACATGATCAAAATCACAAGAAACAAACCTAAATCTAATCTTACTCTAATCTGTACCTCAAACTCCAAGGGCCTCCGGTGGCTATCGGTCCAGTACCGATGTCTGTCCTGCGCCACGCGAAGTCTGTCCCTGATGAGCTTCACCTTCTCGGCTGTATCAACAACCATCTCTGGCCCCAGTAAATCTCGCTCACCAACATCATCCCAAGATAAGGGTGTACGACACCTACGCCCATACAGAGCCTCGAAAGGTGACATCTCAATGCTGGCCTGGAAACTGTTGTTGTAAGCAAAGTCCACCAAATGAAGATGATCCTCCCAGGAACCTCCAAAGTCCAGGACGTACGTCCACAATATATCCTCAAGTGTCTGAATAGTCCTCTCTGACTGTCCGTCCGTCTGGGGGTGGTATACAGTACTAAACTTGAGCTGAGTGCCCAAGCTAATTTGCAGACTCCTCCAGAAATGGGAAGTAAAGCGACTATCCTGATCTGAGATGATGCTGACCGGAACCCCGTGAATCCTGACTATCTGCCGCATATACATCTCCGCCAGCTTCTCTGTAAACGTACCCACCTTGAATGGCAAGAAGTGGGCCGATTTGGTCAACCTGTCAACGATGACCCAAATCGCATCTTTCCCTCTAGGTGTACGCGGCAATCTGATACGAAGTCCATAGTGATATGCTTCCATTTCCACTCGGGAATGGGCAGCGGCTGCAACAATCCACCGGGCCTCTGCCTCTCTGTCTTGACCTGCTGACAGACCAAGCACCTAGCTACGAAGCGAGCTACCTCCCGCTTCATCCCGAACCACCAAACATGCTCCCTCAGATCTCGGTACATCTTGTTGGCACCAGGGTGTATAGAGTACTGAGATCTGTGGGCCTCCTACAAAACCTGCTTCCTGAGCTCTCCGCTGGGCACACATAACCTGGAACCGTACCTCAAGGCACCATCCTCTACAAGAGAAAACTCGCCGTCCACCAATCCTGCTCGGACCTGCTCTCGAAGATACCGCAGAGCAACGTCCTCAAACTGAGCCAACTTGATCCTCTCCACTAAGTCTGACTGAATCTGCATGCCCCATAACTGTATCTGCACTCCGGGCACGATCACCTCAATCCCAAGGCTCTCCAAGTCTGCAAGCAAATGCCGATCCATGGTCAAACACATGGCTGTCGGATACCTACTTAAGGCATCGGCAACCACGTTGGCCTTCCCTGGGTGATACTGAAGTAGGATGTCAAAGTCCTTCATCAACTCAAGCCATCTGCGCTGCCTCATGTTCAACTCCTTCTGAGTGTACACATACTTTAAGCTCTTATGATCTGTAAAAATCTCCATCCTCTCTCCATACAGATAATGCTTCCACAATTTCAGAGCAAATATCACTGCTGCAAGCTCCAGGTCGTGGGTAGGGTAGTTCTTCTCATGGGGACGTAACTGCCTGGAAGCATAGGCAATCACCTTCCCATGCTACTGCAATACACAACCCAGCCCCTTCCCTGAAGTGTCACTATAAATAGTAAATCCACCTGATCCTGAAGGCAATGTCAGAATCGGAGCTGTCGTAAGCCGCTTCTTCAACTCTTCAAAAGCTGCCTGATACTCCTCTGACCAAACGAACTCAGCATCCTTCCGGGTCAACCGAGTCAACGGTTCTGCAACCCGGGAGAAATCCTGCACAAATCTCCGATAATATCCTGTCAGCCCCAGGAAACTCCTGATCTCTGCCACTAAAGTCGGCACTGTCCATGCCTCAACTGCTACAATCTTCTTTGGGTCAACTGAGATACCATCTCTAGTCACCACATGCCCCAAGAAGTCAACCCGGTCCATGAAGAACTCACACTTAGAGAGCTTCCCGTAAAGCTGCTCCTTCCTGAGAGTCTCCAGCACTATCCTCAAATGCTACTCGTGCTCCTCCTCAGTCTTGGAATATACTAAGATGTCGTCAATGAACACCACCACAAACTGATCCAGGTACTGGTGGAACACCTTGTTTATAAGGTTCATAAACACTGCTGGTGCATTGGTTAGCCCAAACGGCATAACCAAAAACTCAAACTGCCCGTACCGCGTCCTGAAAGTGGTCTTGGGAATATCCTCCCTCTTCACCTTCACCGGGTGATATCCCGACCTCAGATCAATCTTGGAAAATACCCGAGCTCCGCTCAACTGGTCAAATAGATCGTCAATCCGCGACAGTGGATATTTGTTCTTGATCGTGAGGTTGTTGAGTGCCCTATAGTCAATACACATCCGTACTGACCCATCCTTCTTCGGTACAAATAACACTGGTGCACCCCATGGAGATGAACTCGAGCGGATGAAGCCCTTGTCCTGTAGCTCATCCACCTACTTCTTCAGCTCCACCAACTCACTATTGTTCACTCGATAGACATGCTGAGAGATGGGTTTCGCTCCTGGAACTAAGTCTATCGAGAACTCTATGTCTCTGTCTAGTGGCAATTCTGACAACTCTTCTAGGAAAACATCCATATACTCTGCTATCAAGGGGTGTGGAATCGCCTGCTCCTCAACCGAGACTCCACAGAAAACTCTGCTGCTCTGCTCTGCCCGACGTCTGGAGTACTCAAACTCTAGCTCTCCCGGCGCTCTGAAGAGAACTCTACCCCCTCTGTAATCAATGTTGGCGTAGTTCCTGCTCAACCAATCCATGCCGAGTACTATATCATAGTTCGACAATGGCATTACAAGCAGGCTCACCTCCAAGTCACGGCCTCCCAAAACTACACTCTGACCTTTACAAACATCACTCATGAGGATAATGCCATCCCGGTCGTGATCTTGTAAGTTCTAGGCAACGATTCAGCTATGATACCGTGTCTAATCGCAAAAGATACTGATATAAAGTTATGCGAAGCACCGGAATCGAATAATGCAAAAGCTGGTCTGGAGTCGAGAAGAACCGAACCTGCGATCAGCTCTCCTATCGCCTCTGTATCTTCAGCTGCCATGGCGAAAGCTTGCCCCTGCTGGCCTGCCCTGGCCTGCTGCTGGTGCTGGACGAACCTCTGCTGTTGTGTCGGCAGGGCTGGTCCCCTCTGCTGGCCTGCTGCTGCCCTGGCTCCTCCTCCCTGAGCTGCTCGTCCCCCAGACCTAGCACAATCCCTCAGCTGGTGATCTGCCGCTCTGCAAAGAAGGCACTTCCCGAGCCTCTTTCTGCACTCGTGCCATCCATGCCCTGGCTTCTTGCAGAATGTGTAACTGACTGTCTGCTGCCTGGGTGCCTGATGCTGAAACTGCTGCTGGTGAACTGGTCTCTGCTGGATCAGCTGCGGCTGGAACTGCCTCGGCTGCTGGTGCTGGAAGTGAGGCCTCTTGGCCTGGCCTCCGCTGCTGCTGCCCCCAACTAGGTCTTGTCCCCTCTTGAGCCTAAGCTCAAGATCATCCTCTGCCAATAAGGCTTCCGTCAAGATCTCCTCGTATGTGGCATCCCTGTTGCCCTTGGTCAAGGACTTGACCTCCTTGACCAGACCCTTCCGGAACCTCTGGGCCTTTGCCGTCTCGCTCAAGCCCTCTACGAACCTGTCGAGGCGGCCGAACTCCCCAGCGTACTCCTCCACTGAAAGGCTCCCCTGGACTAGGCTCTCGAACTGCGACTCTAAGGCTCTGAGCGCTGAATCTGGAAAGAACTTCTTCTTGAAGAAGCCCTTGAACTCCTCCCAAGTCTGCCCAGCTACCCCCATCCAGGGGTCTGACTGGTACCAGGTGCGGGCAAGATCTCGCATCCGGCTAGCTGCGGCCTCAATCTGGAGATCTGCTGGTATCCGGGACGGGCGAAAGATCTCTTCTATATGCTCGATCCACTCATCAACATATAGAATCCCCTCTGTCCCCAGAAAGTCTCCGGGGCTCATCTTCTGGAACTGCCCTATCCCCGGTGTCCTCGGCTGCTGAACCACTGGTCGAGCTGCGACTGTCGTGAGGGCTAACTCCATGCCCCTGTCCAGTCGAGCTTGCTGTCGGTCCATGAACAGCTAAGTATGCGAACATCTATGCCGCATCCACATGTCCTGTAGACGGTGGCTGCTGGAAGGGCTCCTCTGCGATGACTGGGTCCTGCCTCCGAGCCGGTGGAGGCATACCCCCTGCTGCTGCTGCTGCTGCTGGAGTCTCAATACGAACAGAGGTGGCAGGAGCTGTAGTCTCCTGTCTCTGCTGAACTGGTTGAGAGGTAGCAAATCCCTCTATAGCATCTCCATGAATGGTACGCTGCGACCGAGTCTCTACCATCCTGAAGATAGACAAAACAAGAGTATCAATTTCTGAGAAAGAAGCGATATAACAAAGGCAGACAATTAAAATTCAAAAGGATCAGCTGACAATAAGGATTTAGATGGCAATAAAAGAATTTTTCCTAATGTGATTGAGTACCTTAAAAATTAATGTCCTATATCCTACTGCAGGCTGTAGTGATACTCTAGTTCGAATACCACTACACTTCTAGTCTAGACCTGCATGGGCCACCACTAAAAACGTGTCACGACCCGCACCCTAGAGTAAGGGCACGAGACGTGGGTACGTCCAGCCTACACCGCAGTGTCGGCGGTAGAACGCTGTCCTAGGTCACAACATCTAACAATATAAATTCTAAGCAGTTTATACTCCCCGAATGGGGGTGACATGATAGAAGTAAACTCAATCACAACTAAGGAAGAAGAAGCACGATATGATATAGAACTCAAGGAAATATAGATGATAAAATGGTCTAAGATAACATCTCAGCAAATATCCAGAGTACAAATCCTAGCTACTGAATATAAAAGAATATATACAACTCAGAATCTCCAGATAGAATAAAGTCTAACTAAAACAGTCTCAAGAGAACATAAATAAGATAAGGCCTAACTAAGCTAGTCTAGGCAATGGGGGTGATGTCATCAGCTAGAGCTGGGTCCTCCTGAGAGTCCAGCTCACATGTGTCGTCTAGGGCTGCCCCGTAGAAGGTATCCACACAGGCCTCCTCCTCGTCCTCTGTAATATTTTCAACAGGTCCAGTCAGGACAGGAGCGAGCACAATACATCTCAACAGTTCATAGCAGGTTAGAAAATATAAACATGCAGTAGAGTAAGATACAGGATCTGAAAGAAATACAGTATGTAAACAGAGAGAGAGAACTGTAATAGAAATATCTACTATAAATAGAGAACCAATAGTGGCTAGTGATGTAGAGAACATGATAGCACATGTGAACAGAACAAATTAGTACATGATCTACACTAAAGAGTTTCACATGATCTACACTACTATGTAATTTGTTCACATGACTACTAGCACTCCCCCGTTCCCCAATCAATATACAAGGATCTAAGCAGGTTATATTATTATACAAGCTATCACATGAGGGCCCATGAAAGGGTGCACATGATAGTATACATGAGGGCTCCGTGAACATGAGAGTACATGATTCACAGGAGTGTACATGTATGGTAAAAGCACAGGAGTATATGCTGATAGTAAAACGCACATGACACAATGTACCCGATGCTCCCGAGGGGGATAACATCATATGAAGAGATCCATATAGTACTAATCCGTGATAATGTCGTGACAGCATCAAGTAAGGTAATCTAAAGCAGGAATATAATTCTAAGCAGGATATGAAATGATCAGAGAATGTACTCGCCTGGTATCTGAGTGTCCGGATGAAATGTACTGTCCGAGGAGAGGTGTCTGGCTCCTAATCAGAACAGCACAAGTCACAACAAGTCCAAAATGGTATAATAAAGTCATACTATGCATTCTACATGATTCTAGGTCAATCTAGACCAAAGTTAACTCTTGGCCAACTCTGGTCAACCTTAGAAGTCAAACTAGGTCAACTATGGTCAAACTAGGTCTAACAAGTCTAAATTAGGTCAAACTAGTCATTCTAGGTCTAACTAGTCCATACTAGTCTAAACAAGGCTAAACTAGCTAACATATACCATTACAAGGCTATGCAAGCCTATCAAACCTATACTAGTCTATTCTAACCATTACACTATACATTAGGTAGATATGTATATACATTACACACACATATTTATATTACATATATATATAGATATTCATATATAATATATATATATATATATATATATATATATATATATATATATATTTATATATATATATATATATATATATATATATATATATATATATATATATATATATATATATATTCACATTACCTAAATATATTCATACAAATATATATACATTCATAAATAGATATACTCATAATATATACATACATGTATAGGTTTACACATAGTCTATATACATATATTATATACATACATGTACATATTCAATATAATATATATATACATACATATGTATTTAGAGAGAGAGAGAGAGCATGTGTGTGTGTGTAGAGAGTGAGAGAAGTGTGTGTGTGTAAAACTTTGTTGTGTGATAGAGAGTGTGGTGAGTGAGTGACACATGTGTGGCTGTGTGGAGAGTGAGGGTGAGAGACATAAGAACAGTGTATACAGGAAATTGTGTAATAGGCAGTGAGTTAACAGTGGATGGGGAAAAACTGGAATTCTGTGAACCAGTCCCACAGTTCAGTTTACAGAGGAAGAAGGGAAACCCAATTCAAGTATACCCACATTCCCAGTGACAATGTACTTATAACTAAACTCAGATTTAGGTTCAAAACCAAAACAATCTCAGGTTTACTATCCTCAGGTTTATATCACTGACTTGAAAAAAACAGTTCAAACATCCCCCTTCCATTTCGAATTCAAATCACCACCAAACATGCTCAAATTTAACATACAATTAGAAAACTTATAGGAGAATAGTATTAGGGACTCTAAATAGTAGTTAACAGCATTTAATTAGGTTAATTGACTGCCAAAATTCACATTTGAAAATCTGGAAATGCAGGAAATAGGAGACTGTTATTAAAGTAACAAAAAAATTGGGTAATGTGAAATTAATGTATGAAAATGAACTAAGGTGTCGAAGTATGGGTTGGTAATTAATATATATAGTGTGCACGTGTCATAGGATGTGCCTCGTGTCCACCACGACACGTCACGACGTGGCCAACACAATTAAACTCAAAACAGTGCACACACAGACAAAATCAGAACACAGTGTCGTGCACGTGTTAACCTCACTCGTGGACACGACATGACACAAACTAGGACTCGTGGTCGTGTCCACACCTAGGTTAGGTCTAGGTACACATGTCCAAACTCCTGCAATCTGTCCACGGTGTCGCGTGTCCGATATTTTAAGCCGTATCAGTGGCTTAAAAACAACTGTGTACAGACAGTGCAATATCGATGCACGACGGATTTCTCTCTAACCCCTACACGAGACCCAATGAAACTTTGGGGGCATGATGTCAGTGCATGCCCCCTCGTGTCCACCAAGTTTCGTGTCGGATGAACCCGTGTCGTGTCCTACAGGAGCCCCGAGTAGCAGGGGATGCGCCCAGGCCGCGCGCGCGCGTCCAAACACGTGTGCACAAGTGTCAAAGCGACTCGACACGACACTGAAACAAGCTCAGAACCCAAGAATCGTGTAAGCCACAACAAAACAATATTTCCTATTCAAAAACTTCCACAAAAATGAATCGAAATGCCCATTGGGGCATTTCATCAAACACTTAAGCCTAGGTCGGATATGTGTCCGATACGGACACGAAATGGTTCCACCTGGACACGAAATCAATTCCTATGGCTAGGGGACACTTAGGGCTAGGTCTACATGCAAAGAAATCCAGAAATTAATGGAGTTTACATAGATTTACCTATTGGTGACCAAAAGCAAGAAAAGCCTCAAATGGGGGGTTTCCTCTTGCTAGCAAACTTCTCCAAATTGATATAAATCTAAGAATAACACTCCACAACAGCAAGAACACTATATTTAGAACCTATTGAAATAATTTTGAGGGAAAAAGAAAATAAATAGGATTTTATATGAATTAAAGAAGATGGAATAATACCTCTTTCTAAAGCTTGTTCTTCCTAAAGAGGCTAGCCCTAATTTCTAGGAGAATATTTATAGGGGGGAATCCCTAGGACTAGGTTAAGTGGCCGGCCAAGTATGGGCTGGGCTAGGTTAGGTTCACATGGCTAATGGGTTGGGCTTTGGGCTCCTTTGTGCCAAGTTAATAATCATTGGTTCAACCATAAGTCATGGCTTATGACTTAATATTCTAACTTGAGTCAAATAACCAAACCATGGGTCAACTCTAGTCTAACTAGGGTGGCATGACCTAACCAAGTCTAAACTCAACTAGGGTTAGCTCCTAGGTTAGCCTACCAAGTCAAAGCTAGTCAAAGTCAACCTAGTCAACCTTCATTCAAACAATTCTAAAATAAATCCTAAAAATTTCCATAAATTCAAATAAATTCTAATAAATTCAAATAACCCCAAAATGATAAAAATACCCTAAAACTAGAAATGTGGTAGTGGCAGTATTTTTAACCTTTTTATTATTTGCTATTCTATTTTCAGGATGATAAAAAATATTTTCCAACAATATAAGAAATTATTTTTATTTAAAAGAATACAATTTCAGTTATTAGATTCATGTATAAATGATCTACGAACTAGCTCTCTCATTGCATGTTGGAGTGGTTACCATGTTCTGTTTCCAATTTGGCCTTTATTGAATTTCCATTCTCTGTCCAGTCATGTACTATTCTCTAGTGATGATTTTTATTAAGGTTTTATATAAATTGTAATGTGAAAAAGTAATTTTACTTAATTATCACTGCTGCTATGAACTCAAAATTTATATCGTTTGAAAATGTGATTGCATTTTAAAGTTACAGTGATATTGCTTTTATATTATGAAGAGGTATGGTTTTTATAGATTATAAAAGTTCTAACTACTTGATAATTTTGCGATCTGAATGGTCTCTTAATTTTGTACAGTGACATGTTGTCCCTTTATTTATATATTTTTCAATTAGCAATTTCAAATTGAATCTCTATAGTACAGTTGAGTTGATTTTTTCAGCTAATGGTGATGGCATGTTGAAAATTCATGCCTCTGAAACCTCAAATTTGAACTTCCATAAAAGTGAAGCTCATTCCTGAAACTTTTGGTTGTAAGTTGTCCAAATTGTTTACATAAAAGGCACTGGGATACACAATGGATGATATTACATATAGTTTCACTTTGTTTGTAAAAAACAATATTTTTATTTTTGTGCCATGTCCCTTTTTTGCATATGGTGAGATTATCATTGTAGAAGTATGAAATTTCAGAATGCGCCACATATATCTTGCGCCACACACAAGATAAATGTTAGCGCATCAGTCAAAAAAAGTGAGGATAAAAGTGCATGAAAAAAGAATTTTTTATATGAAAATCTATTACATGGTTTTTTTTTTCCATTCTATTACAATAAAAGCCTAGTCTAAAAACTCTACAGCAAGGCGCGTCACTCTGGCGTCTCAACATAGACGCATCATTCCTTTTCATCAGAGCAAATCACATCCTCGTTAAGACACGAGTGCTTCGGCTAATGAAGCAGTTACTGAGCAGAACGTGGGTTGGCAATCAATTCAAACCCGATGGCTCTTCCAGCATAACAGAAAAAGTTGGGACATGAGGACCCCGATCTTTGCATGCAATAGGCACCCAACGCCGTCTCATACAAGAACACTGTCGAGAAGGTGCCCGAGCACGAACTGCTCTTTTCATAGCCTACCGGGCGCATCTTAGTCTTCCGAAGGAGCTCATTATCAAAGCTTCTTTGAACGAGGAGAATCACAAACCGCAGTACAATTTCTCACCATCTTCGTTGAAAAGTTGGGTGAAACGAGAACAAACTCTCTCTCACGGTTGTTATGTATAGGCTAAGGCATAAACCAAAGCCACGCGCCAAGTGCCAGCCTACTAAAAGTTAATGCGATGAAATGCATTCATGGCAATGAATGTGCTACCTCAAAGTCAGCTAAAAAGTAATCAATTTTGGCCTCGAAACACTCAATATATGTTGACCAAAGGAAGTGTGCCCAGCGATTGCTGCGCTCTCCAGACATATGCGTCCCGCAGCAGATGCGTCTTAAGGGTCACATGTGATTCGCCCACCTTAGCTCGTCACCCATCAAGCATTTAATGCTACGAGATAGAGTCAGTAGCACGCATCTCAAAGCATGAGTAATTGACAGTTTTTGCAGAAAACAAAGAGATGCAATCATCATCCTTTATCGGTTACGATTGTGCTCTGCCACTTGGTTGACTAATCACTCGCATGCGCCTCTACGGCCATGTGCCCAGACTTGCTTTTAGCCCTTAAAAGTCAGATGTCAAGTCTCCTTATCTGCCGGATCCTAGGCGCATTCAAGCAAATCATCTTGTACCAAATCTAAGATCTTTGAGCAATAGACACGAGCCACATGTCATTGACTCAGTTCTGCCTACGAACGGATGCCAACCACCCAGGATCTCAGGAACAACAAAATATCAATAACAACTACGTGTCAGCTCCTCCGCAGTCCAACGGTGCAGTTCAAACAGATTCAGTTCCAGCTTCCTCGCGTATCTCTATGCGCCTAACAAAGTCAGACACGTAGCACCCCTACGTGCAAAATATCCATGCGCGTATAAATAGATTATTCTGCTGCCTATAAATAGAAGGATCATTCCTTTATTCAATCACTTCAATCACTTCAATATTCTCAATTTTTTCAAGAGCTTCAACAGCTTCGACTCATCACCGTCCAGAGCAACTCAGACCTTCAGAGAGCTCGAGATAGTTGTCAGATCGTCAACTGAGTAAAGAGTCTCCTCTCCATCACTACGATTCCCAGATAAACATAAAGTGTACTAGAAGAATTCCATCGAGATCCTATATTGTACTATATTCTGTTTGTGATTAAATATAAAGTTTATTTCAAACTTTTTAGTGGCAAACAAGCTGGCGACTCTACTGAGGACCACTTTCTCCTCCAAAGAGAAGGTCATGTCGCAGTCTGACGACAACAAACTCGGCTCCTCCCACAAGAAGCTGGTAGTACGCTTCGATCAGCAAGCGTACAAGAAGTTTCTCTCTGAAGGCAGTACGAGTGCTTCGAAGCGTCTGTCAAAGCCGAAGAAGGCCACCAAGTCTGGGTGCGCAAAGGCGATGTGCCGAGCACCACTACTGAAGGAGCTGCGCCAGCGCAGTCCTTCCTTCTTGCTGACGTTTTCAGCGAACAGGACGTTGCCACTGATGCAACGCATCTGCCTGGAAAGTGCGGTGCTAACTACACTTCCCAACCTACCTCTTTACAGTCGAAGAGGATGCATCGACGTAACAAGAGCATAGCCACTCTTTTGTGCATGAGCTCTGATGTGCAGGGAAAAACTTCTTCTTTGACAGAATCACTCATTGTCATGGCGAGGAAAATTGGATTCTGAGTACTATACATGTAAGCCCCCTAATTTTCTACTACGGTTATTTTTTTTACTATTTAATATATATGTTTGTATTTATTTTTGTACTTCGTATTTACACGTCGCATACGAATTCGCATTTTTGTATTTGCGTAGCGTGCGAGAATTTGTGTTTCGTAATTTCTCGACGAGTGCGAATATGTGTCGAGGTACATATGTTAGAAAAAATATTTTGTTATAAATTTTATTTTTATAGGAAAGGTACATGTTCAAATAATATGTGATATTTTTAATTTCTAAAAAGAGTTATTTGTTCGTCGTTTAAGAATAAGTGGTGATTTGAAAAATTATGGTTTATATGAAAAGTATTCCTAATAATTTGCAAAAATTTGAAAGTTGATATTTAAAATATTTTGCTATTCATAAGAGCTATTTTATGATTTCATATTTAAGTATTTATCGTGATTTTCGAAATTAAGTATTTTTATATTTATTTAATTACGAAAATGATATTTGGGATGTTGTTAATTTTAATATTTGATTAAATATGGTAATTTAAATTGGAAAAGATTTTATTGACTTTAAATAGTTTAAATTAAGGATATAATTTATCTAGATTTGATTTGATTTGGATAAGAATTATTTTTAAATCAGTTAAAATAGAATTGGTGATTTATCTATTAGGGATTTAAATAAATCCTAGTCCCTATCCAAATGGGAATTCCCACATCCTATAAATAGGCAGGTACTCCTCCATAATTTCTACCATCAACATATCACTACCAAAATAACCCAGATTAGCGACGTCAGGAGACGTCGTTAAATACAGGAAATACGTCGCTAACAATGATTTGCGACGTATTTAGCGATGAAAAACCTACGTCGCTTATAGGCAAGTCGCAGATGGCAATTTAGTCGCCAAACGTCGCTATTTGCGACGCGTAGTTAATTGTCGCTAGACGTCGCAAAATGAGCGACAGATAGCGACGTATAAGTACGTCGCCAACATTGCGACGTAAAGCGACCACTAGCGACGCTTCAAAAGTTTATAAATGATGACGAGGCATGGCATCCACGTGGCCACGTGGGCAACGTAGCGACGTATATTAGCAACGTCGAGCGACGTAATAGCGACGTATAGCAACGTCTGTGTGACGTCGCAGTACGTCGCAGAACGTCGCTATCCGTCGCTAATATAAAAAAAATTTTAAAAAAAATATAATTGATATTTTTGTTATGCTGTGTGTCTGTGTTTACAGTGTGTGTGAAGTGCAGTGTTCGAACCATCGACAGTTTCGCTTACTGTTGTATGTTTTATCTTTGATAGAAAGAGCAACAGTTCAGGGTGCACTTCTCAGAGCTTCCTCTTCACGTCCTTCACCTTCTCGGGAACCTTTACGACGTCCGAAAAAGTGAAGGACGTGAAAATGAAGCTCTCAGAAGTGCACCCTGAACTGTTGCTATTTCTATCCAAGATAAAACATACAACAGTAATCAAAACTGTCGATGGTTTCGAACACTGTATTTCACATTCACTGTAAACACAGACACACATCATAACAAAAATACACAATATTTTTTTTTAAAATTTCGGCAGCATCTCCTTTGTATATCAGATTATCGCTTATAACCCAGCGTAGGTATATTTGTCATCCCGTCACAGATATCACAAAGTAAATATTACAATAAAAATAGGAGGCAGTGCAAAGTAAATATCACAGGCACACATCCTCACAAACATCCAATAGAGTCAAATAAAAATAAAAGATGATAAAAATTCTCCCACTAAGTGTATAAACAACAGTGTATGAATAAACAATTTGCCCATAGGGCCAATACATACAAGTCATAAAAAACTAATAAAATCACTGCGGACCCCTGCCGCGCAACTGGGATAGAATGTAGTCATACTGCTCCTTGGTGAGCTGTACCGTAGGGGCAGTAGGAGGCAGTACAATGTCTGGAGTCGGCGCCGGAGGCAGTACAGTATCTGGAGTCGGCACCGTCGATAGACCCGGAGGACGTACCTGCTCCAGCTCTCGCAATCGCTCACCATGCGCAGCAAGGGTACTCACCACCTTCTCAGTATACTGAGCGAGTGAGAGAGAAAGGCTCCTCTGCGATCCGTCCAGCTCGACCTGTCTACGCTCCGTGCGCTGCGTAGACTCGGTGAGCGTCTGTAAGTTGGTAGCTGCAGCCTGATGCAGACTCATCAGCTCCTGTATACTGCGCTCGACCGCATCAAATCGTTCGATGACGATCGGAGGGTCGGATCGTCGCCCGACCGCATCAGAAATCTGCTGCTGCAACTTGCGACGCAGCTCCTCGATCTGACGACGAACATCCTCAGCTCGTGACGACGCCTGCGTAGCCGGAGACTGCGCACTGACAGAGGGGGCCCGGGATGACTCTGAAGCCAAATACGCACCGTAGGATCCCGTACCGTAGTACGTACCCTTCTGAAGACCGCCAACGGCGGTCATCCAGAGCTCGTCCGACGATGGCTCTACAGGCGGCTGGGAGGAAGTACCAGCCCCTCCCTCTGCTTGCGCACTAGCAGCAGCAGCAGCATCAGCCGCCTCCTTCTGTAGTCGAACAAACTCGGCCTAGAACATGTTTGCTAACGTGTAAGTGTTTACTAAAGTCTATATTGATATCTATTTTCCTGTTTTCTAAATTATAGTCAGTTAATATTAGTTGAATAGAATGTACATATGCCTGCGTCGCCCTCTCGTCAATGAAGTCCCCAGCCCTTCGATGGGTGACCAGGAAGACGGTCACCATGTTCGGGTCCTCACCCTTCTTTACCTGTTAAAATATATTATCTATTATTAGTATTAAATATTATATCGAACTATATATAAATTAATGTCCGTCATAGGAAACGTACCAGACGGCAAAAATGCTCCGTCATCGGAATGGAGCTACCACACTACTTACCGGCGCTCGACCGCGCCACCTTGGCCTTCTCAGACCGCTCCTGGTACTGGCGCTCGCTGAATCTAGCCTTCATCGCAGTCCACTGCTCTGGCGTAATCCAACCCTGGATCGGACGTCTGGCGCGATCACGACGCTTCTGGTCGTCGATCGCATCACGGATGAGCTTGGCTATGACGGCAGGAAATTGGCCCTGGATCCTTGCCGTCCGGTGTGGTGGATAGAAATAGGTCCTCTACAAGAAGTAAAATACAAAAGTTGTATAATATACACAAATGATTATTAAAATTTAAAAATAAACAAATTTTTTACCTTGAAGTGGGCGAACCAAAAGGCCTTCCTATCTGCGGGAGCATCTGAGTAGTTGAGCCAAGGCCCACCATAGTTCTGCCTCACAAATGTCTCCAGCTATCTCTGTACTGCAGAAGGCCGATATCTATACAATAATAATTTTTCATGAATATATATGTACATATAATCATTTGAAAAATATATAATAATTAATTAACTTACTTCATAGGCCCGTCCGTCCAAATCTCCATACGCGTCTCGCCCGGGGGAGCGCATGGAGGGTCGCTCTCACCTCCTGCCTGGACAGGATCAGTCTGATCGCCGTCCTCCATATGATCGGCGTGGGCTCCCTCCATAGAGCCGTCGACAGTAGGAATGCTGGACGGGGGATCAGGGATGCTGGACGCGGGATCAGGAAGGCTGGACGATGAGGGAGGAGTCGCCAACCTGCTAGAACTGCCCTGTCCCGGTAATGGACCGGGAACAGGAAGGCTGGACGACGAGGGAGGAGTCGCCAACCTGCTAGAACTAGCCTGTCCCGGTAATGGACCGGGAACAGAATGGTACACTGGCGTACTCGGAGATGAGAATGAGGGTACGGAACTGCCCTCTCCATCCCCAGCCCGAGGCTGACGGGACTGCCTAATATATAATCCTCCACGTCGTCCAGATGGTCTAGTCATACCTGACAATAAAACATATGACAATAAAATAAAAAAAACATATTTATATGATAGACATCACAGATTTTTGAAAAATATCATAGTCAAAAAGTGTCACTGAAGTGTCAATAAAAGTGTCAATAGAGTGTCACTGAAGTGTCACAGATTTATATGATAGAAGTGTCACTAAAGTGTCAAATATGATGATAAAACAAACGTACAGATTTAATCCTCTTCTGAAAATTCATCTAGTTCGTTTAGCTCATCTACTTCTTCTTCTTCTTCTTCTTCTTCTTCTTCTTCCTCCTCTATATCTTCACTTTCATCTGCATCTTCCTCTTCAGATAATTCTACTTCTTCTACACAATTAGATGTGTAATAGGAAACTTCCGTCGTGTCCACTTCTATAATATTTGTTACAAGAGGTAGTTCATCCTGTTGATAAGCTATATCGTCAACCTCAAAGGTATTTCTAGCTTTGGTCTTGCATACTGCCCACCAGTCCGACCTTGCTGTTCCCCGTTTAGGATAACTTGTAAAGTACACGAGCTGAGCCTGACTTGATAGGACAAATGGTTCATAGGCTTGATATCGACGCCGATAGTTTATATCAATAAGACCGTGCTTGTCTACTTTCCAACCTTGACCTTCAATCGGATCGAACCAATCACACCTGAATAACACAATCTTAGCAGGCTCTATTCCATAACTATATGTCAGCTCCACGATCTTCCGTAATACGCCATAGAAATTGTTGCCCGCATCAACATCTTTGTAGTTCGAAGATCTGATACACAAACAGCTATTTTTGGTGGAATCGAGATCCACAAAGTTGTCTCTGATCGGGCAAGTTGTTGACTTGAACCTAAACCCATTAACACAGTAGCTTGGCCATATTTTTGCAGCATAAATTGGTCCCTTGGCTAGCGTTCTAATAGACTCATTCTCAAGTCTTGCGTATGGACGATCGACCTAAATACCACGAAAGAAGCAATTAAGCTCATTCTCAATCAAGTGCATATACAAAAAGGTAATTATAGAGTTCTCAAGTCTTACATATGCACTCAACCATGATGGAAAATAATGCCTCATTTCTTGTTCTAGTTCTTCTTCTGTTATGTGTGGCCTACCCGACCTCACATCATCATTAAATATGCTGAAAACAACATCGTTCAATTAATGTAATAGTATAATAATTAACACTATTAAAATAATATAGACGTATTAATTACTTACCCCTCCAGTTTCTTTACTTCCTCCTCGTCGCAGTTGAGTAATACATACACCTGAGCAGCCCTTAGCTCATCATCGTTCAGATATCTCTTTTTCATCTTACCCGATGGCTTTCCTGGAGCATTGAATACCTTCAGTATTGTATCATTACTTTCATAATCTCCCTCGTCGTTTCTGGAAGCTCTCGTTCTATTAGTTGCAACATGAGGCTTGAAATACATCGAACAAAAGTTTGTAATCTCCTCGAGAACATAGGCTTCACAAATAGAACCCTCGACCCGTGCCTTATTTTTCACCTTTCTTTTTAGGTGATTCAAATATCGCTCGAACGGGTACATCCATCGATATTCGACGGGTCCACCAACACGTGCCTCATAGGATAGATGAATCGGCAAGTGCTCCATAGAGTCGAAGAATCCAGGAGGAAACACCCTCTCTAGCTTGTATAGTGTTACCGTAATGTCCTTCTCTTGCTTTTCTAGACGATCAACGAGCAATTTCTTAGAACAAAGATCCCTGAAGAATATGCTAAGCTCCGTCAATGGATTCCAAACTGCCTGCGGTAAGAATTCCCGAAATGCAATCGGAATTAACCTCTCCATGAATACGTGACAATCGTGGCTCTTCATACTCGTCAATTTGTTTTCCTTCGGATCGACACATCTTCTCAGATTTGACACATATCCGTCTGGAAATTTTAGGCCCTGGATCCCCCTCGAGTACAAATGATATGTCACTTCCACTTCTGGATAATATTTCACGTTATGACATTTCACACACGGACACTTAATTTTGGTGCCGTCCATGTACTGAGGGAACGCCTTAGCAAACTGCAGGAACAGCTCTACTCCCGCTATGTATTCATCCTGCACACCACATATATCATCAACACGACGATTGTACATCTATGAACGATTCCGCAAGTAGTAATTCATATCCATTTGGAAATAATTCTGTAAAGATGGAAACACATTATCCAACAGGCACAAATTCGTATATTATGTCTTATTATGGGACACACATTAGTAGTGGACAGTTACTAATAACAATGATATGCAATCTAGGTCAAACTAGGTTGTACTAAGTCAAACAAGGTCAAGCTAAGTCAAACAAAGTCAAACAAAGTCAAACAAAGTCAAACAAGGTCAAACTAGGTCAAACTAGGTCAAACTAGGTTGTACTAAGGTCAAATAGTCAACCTTGATCAAACAAGGTCAAATCTAAGTCAAATATCCTATTTCTAGTCATGACCTACCAAGTAATGAGCAATAGTGAGTTAACAAAGCAAACTGAAACTAAAACTAGTATCTAGGTGTCATTTAAACAACTAAAACTAGTATCTGGGTGTTATTTAACAAACATGAAGACAACAAAGTCAAACAAGGTCAAGCTAAGTCAAACAAAGTCAAACAAGGTCAAACTAGGTCAAGGGTTGACCTATAGTTGACTTTGTCAACTCTTAGTCCAATCTAGGTCAGATGTTTACTCTACTTTGACTTTCAGTTAAAATAGTCAACCTTGGGGGTGACTACTATTTCATATAATTTTAAAGTATCGACCGATACCGATCCGATACGGCCGATATCGATACGGTTTGGCATGTTCCGATCCGATACCGACCGATACCAAATATTGACCGATACCGACATTGGGGGTCTTTGTTCCGATCAATTCAAGTACCAATAATGACCAAAGTCAACTCAAGCTATCTCATACACACAAGTAATATCTATATAGATATATACATATAATATATATATAGGCATGTATATACTATATGCCTATATTACAAGACAAGGCAACTTTTATGCCTTCATATATTTAGACACTCTAACATAGGCTATATGCCTATATCACATATGAGTTACATGATATAGTTATGTATATATGTATACAATACCATCTAGGCTATGTGTACGTGTCCAACATAATGTCGATGTGCAAGGGTGGAATGAACTAAAAAGGTAATCCTTCAACCAAACAATACCTAATCTATATGTCAGTCATGGGACTGAACAACTGAATACAAGACAAATAATAGTACTGGAACTAAATAAATGCCCGGACTGATATGAAGAGATAATATGGACTGCAATATATATATATATATATATATATATATATATATATATATATATATATGAGAAAACAATGCACAAACTGTTCTCAGATTGACACGTATATATATGTGTGTGTGTCATGTGTGTGGTGTGCTAACAGTGTGTGTGTACAATAGGGTGTGTGTATATAGGGTAAAGTGTGCCATGTGTGTGTACATAACATGGGCTAGGTGTCTCAATGTGTGTGTGTACATAGGAATCAATAGTGTGAGTGAATTAGCAATTTTCGAGTGTAATGTGAGTGAGCTATAAGAGAAACAGTATACACAAACAGTGTATCAATCTCAGAAAAATCAGTAGATAGCAGTAGTGTGTGTTTATATTCTCAGGTTACACTTATGTGTGTGTGTAGATAGGTGTAAACAGTGCATAATTTCTCGAGAAAATTCAGTGTAATGTGTGTGTGCCAATATGTGAAAACAGTGTATTAAAACTGTTCTCAGTTTTGACAGTCAATGGCATACGAAAACCCAAGAATCCCCAATCAATGTGAACCCTAACATGCACATTAATTCTCAGAGAAGATATGGGATTAATTATAATGGTTTAATCATTCAAAATCAGTTTAAACCAATGTTAATCTCAGAAAATTAATATGTAGTGAACTACGTATCAGAAAATTGGGGATAAACCAAATTCGAAATCCAAATTCAATTAATAGCAAAATCTAATGGTTGGTAATGATATGTGTATGTGTCATAGAGTCACACGTGTCGAGTGTCCACCAAAACAGGACACAATCGTGTCCAAATTATTTTTTAACACACACGAACACAAATGACACAGTGCAGTCTCGTGCACGTGTCCACACGTGTGTGTCCGTGTCTGTGTGTGTGTGTGCGTGTGTGTCCGTGTCTGTGTGTGTCCGTGTGCGTGTGTGTGTGTCCGTGGGAGAGGAGGAGGAGGAAGGAGAGGAGTTAGGTTAGGGTTTACCTGAGGAAGAGGAGGAGAAGGTCGGATTGGGGGAGGAGGAGCTCGAGGAGGAGGATCTCGAGGAGGAGGAGCTCGCCGGAGGGGGAGGGAGTCGCCGGGGGGGAGGGGGTCGCCGGGGGGGGGGCACTGACAGAGGGGAAGGGAGTCGCCGGGGGTGGGGGTGGGGGTGGGGGGGAAATGAAATTTTTGGGTTTTCGAGTGAGAATGAGGGGGAAAGAAGGCAGCTGCGTGCCCTAAGTAAAATAACTTAGCGACGTCACATTTTGACGTCGCTAAACGTCGCCAATTTGGCGACATGTACATAAAATATGTCGCTGAACGTCGCTTTTCGGCGACGTAGTACCCTCCTGTCGCAGAACGTCGCTAGACAGCGACGTTTTGCGACGTGTTTAAAACGACGTCGCTACTGGCGACGCCATTTATTGCCGTCGCTACAGTACGTCGCTATTTGATGATATTTTAGTAGTGTATGTGCATCGTGTCTGTGCCCAGCTTCTTATTCCATCCTCTACATATACATTCCTCCGTATCGACAATCCCGACCTAAATAAATCCTAAGCCCAATACTCGCCACTCCGACCCGTCTACCCCGACTCCATCTACGGCCTTGGTCGAACCCAGCCTCCACACCACCATCAACCTCACCACACAGCGTCCCCGTCAAAACACCTCCCGACTGTGGCAAGACTCCAACGCCAATCCCCGGCCACAGGCTGGCCACCCCCAACTTCATCACCCTCACAACCAGAACCATGCCGTCGTCGTCTTCATCTTCACCACTGTAGCCTTCACCAACACCACCACCTGCCTCTACACCACCGACCACCGGTCATCGTCCCCGACAACTTCTTTCTGCCTCCTCGACAAAACCCTATCACCACCGTCGGTTCCCAAAATCCCGGCCAATACAATACATCACTCCCGCCACCACCAGAAATAGAAGAAGGGGGGAGCCTAACCTGAGCCGCCGCCGCCGCGGTAGCCAACGCCGCACGCAGCACCTGCCACCATCCGTACGGACGAGTCTCCTCACTCCCGCACCGATCAAACTGCCGGCGCCCGACCCCCGTGCTCCGCCACAACCAAGCGTTGTGTGGCCCATCACCGCCGCACCCCCGGGCCAGAAAGGGACGCCACGCCGGAGAGAAACCCCAGCGGCCGAGCCCCGCTGAGAACCCACGGCGGTACCCCGTGCCTCTGCCTTCGACATCCCGTGCCACCTCCGACGACCGCCTCCGACTTCACCTCCTCTCCGCCCAACTCCGTCGAGCGCCACCCGCCGCGATTTTCCTCCTCCGATCCGTCGCCGTACCGCGTGCACGGGACTCAGCCCATCCGTCGCTGATGAGCGCGCAGCGCCGCTCCGTCGTGACCCCGACCGCGCGAGCGCCTCTCCGCGCGCCGAAACCGCCGGAGCCGACCACCTACAGGTGAGAAAACCCCCTTTCACTCCCGAACTCTCTCTCTCTCTCGCACTGTTCTAAATTGGAGGGGTTTAGCTGTATTAGTTTTTAAAAGGATTTTTATTATATTATTATTATTATTAATATTATTACTATTATTATTTAAAAGTGGGGAAGTGTTACAGTAGTTAATACATTGTATATTATTATTATTATTACTATTATTATTGTTATACTAAAATTTATATTTGACAAAAATATATTTTTTTGGTAACAAAGTTATATGGAGCTTGGGCTCTAACTGTATTATGATATGGAATTCTAAAAATATTTATGTATAATTTTATATCTAAACTTAATTTTTACCTAAATAGTGTATTTTAATAAAACTAAGTTTACCAATGATTTTCTAGATGTCCAAATATTCATTATTTTAACTAATAAAATTTTAGTTTCCAAACTATAAATAATTTTCTAAAAATAAGTTATATTAATGTGCAAATTTTTTTTTGATCATTATCATTGATCTTGAATAATCGTGTGTTCCTATTTTCTCGCAGCTTTGGACCTCTTCACGTTGACCATGGCTATCGGACAACTCGGAACTTGTCGTAACATCGTACCACACCAGGCCCGTTACCAGGCAAGATACCTTGCCATTATACTGTTTATTTTTAGTTTGCATTTTATTACATATCACTGTTCATTTTTTCTAGTTCTTGATTTACTGCCTACTCAGTGATATTAGATGTACTTTGTTATTTATCCTTTGATTGCATATGGACCTAGAGTTAAGGGACTAACGCTGTAGTGTATTGCATATCCCTTGACACAGTTGTACCACGAGGATGTGTGAGTTGAGTATCATATAGAGGTTCTTGCGTGTGGGCTGATCCCCCATGTGCATGCGTTAGGACTAACTGCTAATAGAGGTAAGTTAGGAGACTTAGCAGTTAGTAGAGGTACATGGTCGTAGATGCGACTTAACAGGTACATTGGGTGGAGAGAACATTACCTGATGTATGGGCTTCTATGCACTTCCCTTATTACCTGTGCGCTCCGTCGGAGACGCAGGCTCCAGGTGTCCTCTGACGTTTTCCAGAGCGTTATGGACGTAGCCCCTTGCACATGATGCCCTCTGACGATCTTCGGACGTTACGGACGTAGGCCCCTGGTGTCCTATATGGGGACTATGCCGATCCCATTTACAGCCAGGACTCATGCGTCGAAGGATTGTTTCTCAAATTTCATGTTCACCTTAGTATGGTTAGATTACCTTATCGTGTCTTGTCACTTTCTTTGATTGTGGCATATTTTATATTCAGTATTATATTGCATGTTCTTACTGTATCTTGTTACGTCCCTCTGAAGACCAGGTGATTTCTCCAGGTGTGTGTTCGTGATTTTTTGTAGGTGCTCTAGCTAAGGCCATGTCTTCCCTCCTCCGTGATGACTACTCTTGGACTCGCCACTTGCTCTCGCTTGCTCAATTCTTTTCTTGTATATTTTTCCATATTTAATTTAGTTGGTAGTGGATTTGTCTCCGCCCAAATATTGTGTACATTAAAAATTCATAGTTGATTTATATCATTTATTTTTGGATGAGATTTAGTGTCTTGGCTTTCTGCATTTACAGCTTATGTATACATAAGAGCCGTATAGTTATTCGTATGTATACAACTGGCATGGTTACGTTCTAGTCCTACGTATTTTGGGACTGGGGCGTTACAATACGCTAGGGCTAATACAAAGAAGTCTAAGGCAGCACGGGCTGTAGTACCCTGCTCCACGAAGGCACTAGATAAACAGAGAGATTGAACTATTAGCTCTGTAACAGAAGATGATTGATCTGGATGAGTGGACGAAGACTCATTTTCTGATTCGCTTACGCCTAATAAGAATATGAGTTTTTGGAATGAATGCTATTGCTAATAATAAGATGGTAATCAATCAGTATACTTTTAAGAGAATTCATATATAACTATGATAAGTACAAGAAAGAGATAACCTGTATGCTAAGAAGTAAGATTGTTGCCTGCTAATAAGAAGTGAATGTTGCCTTGATCGATAGAACGTTGCCATGTTAAATCAAATAAGATGATGTCATACTAAAGAAGATATGTTGCCTCAAAACCATAAACTGTTGACATGCTTAATAAGAGGATAAAAGAGAGAGTTGTTGGCTATGTTATCCAAAAAGAAGAAAGACACGAAATGAACGTGTCATATATCTGCTAATGTACGAAATGACCGTGTTGTACATCTGCTAAGGCACGAAATGAACACGTCGTATATCTGAAAGATCTGATCAAAATATGTTTCATCTGATAGAAATGTTAGAGCATGCATTGGTTTTGGACAACTTGTGCACAAGTATCGTCTCTCAGGTGGATTCTTGGGGCGCCTCGAACCACTTGGCCTAGGAGAGATTAGAGCACCCTGAGGTAAATGAGACCTCACAATGAGGGGGGTGTTGAGTCCTTAGCGATGAGCTGAACCAAATAGTCACAACAGCTAATCCATGGAAATACCCATGGACCCTCATATAGATAAGTGTTGATTGGTGAAAGCTGAACCGGAGAGTCACAGCTGCCAATCGAGTCTGCATGTGTCGATTATGATTTTGCTAAGAGCTAATAATACAGATATGATCAGGAAAAAATATTGATTATATTATGTTTATGCTAATCCTTATCTTGTGTAGGGATGAACCGTCGGCCAAGGTAAGAATCACTGAAAAAGTGATACATATGTTGCTTAAGTATGATCATGATTTTCTTAAAAAGAAGTAAAAAAGTGATACATATGTTGCTTAAGTATGATCATGATTTTCCTAAAGAGAATAACCTGTTACAAAGAATTGTTATATCCCGTTCAAAGAAAACATCCGATATCGTGCTTGTAATCTGACCCTGTGAATGCCTTGAATAAGATAAAAGAATGCTAATACTATTGTCCCTGAGAATAGAGTTATGACTCATGAAACACGCTGTGCACTTCACAAGAAAAGAATAGTCATCGTGCATGAAATAAATAGTCCCTTGTATGCTTGAAATGAAAGAAATAAAATGTTGGCTTTTTAAAGTATTTTCGAAAAGATGTAATCTGACTCTGTACTGCATGAAATAAACATAGGTAAAAGTAGTTAGATTACATCACAAGAAATATTTCTCACTAAACGAATTAATGATTGTTCCAGACGATGTAGCCTTTGTTCACAATCACCAGTATGTTGATATACAGACCCATCACCAGTCTTCACGCATGTGCAAGATGAATCGAGATGGATAGTCTGAAACGATAGCCCGAACCTCATCCTTAGAAGCCAAAAATCAGTATAGATGCCAAGAGATGGACATCTGTTGTAAAGAGTTGATTTTGTATAAAAGGGGATGTAATGTATAGAACGAGATCATTGTAAGCTGTAATGTTTCTGAGAGAATGTAAGCATTGTATCAAAGAGAATTGAGAGCTTGTAATCTATTCAAATGAAAACAACAAAAAGCTTTGTTTCTGCCACCTTGTGTTCAATTATATTCTACAATATGTCTGCTGCTACTTCAAATATCTACATTATGTTCTGCTGCACTATTGTCTATCTTGTCTATTTTGTAGGTCTTGGCCTTGTGCACGAATAACTTAGGCTTGTGCGACATCATGCCCAAGCGAGGATGAATGGTTCCACAGAGTCTGAAGCGAGGATAAAAGGACACTGTAGGATCGGGACACGACACGGGCTATGCGCTATCAACGTGCTATGCCGACAGCGAACCAGCAATGCGCACTGAAAGTCATGCGTGCAGCTGATAGAAAGCTGTATAGAGTTGACTCGGGTATTGCGGCACCAACAACAAGTCAACCCTTGAAGTCCCTTTTCCACTTGGGTACATCTCCTGCGTATGGAACCAAGTTGGGTAGGGCAAACCTTGCGACTTTAAACCCATGCGCCCATGTTGTCTGTGCCCATGAAATGGGTTTGACTCGTAATATGTGTTGCTCTTCCACCAATGATCTGGGCATATCTTATGCACTGGAACTGGATCAGGGGACGCAATGCTCATATGACCAACCTGACGCTTGTCCCTGCCATACACCTGAGAGGGGTATGAATATGAAGCTCTCCTTACACGATCTACGTAATGTGATCACACACAGACGGAGATCGAAAGGGATGACCTCCATACATGATGCGTCCCCGTAGGGCATATTTGTGCTACGGTCACCATCAATTGCTGCTGTTGTAAAACAATAACTGTATTACCGAGGCAGTCTGTGACTACATCTTACTGCACCTGTCCGACATCGCCTCAGAAAGAAGGTGTCAATCAAGGACGAACGAGAACCTTTGGTTGCCTTATGCCATGATGTCTCCAACTCTCCTGCAGCCGGGAGAAAAGCAAATACCCCTAATGTTTCAGCCTCGGCAGGTTTACCGAAGTGTCGGCCAAAGGGAAGCAAAGCAATAGTCCCGTCGATCGGGGTATTTTACAGCACTCGGTTAAGGATGAAGGCTCCGGCAACAGTACAAGCAGCGAGTGATCAAATCCCGCTGGTCCACGATAATCCTTCATTCGAGGATGAGAATATCAATCAAAGAACTGACACCGATGTAGCTGGGGGTAGCCAGTTCGAGACGTCAGAAGAAGAAGCTCCTAGGCTAACCTTTCTGCAAGAAAGCGAGACTGAGAGCGAGACGTCCACCGATCCCTCCACTTCGACCCATGTCATGCCTGTATACATGGCAAGGGGTGGGGCTGAAGAAAAAGTAGACGCTTCAGCTCCGGATCTCATACGGCGCATGGACAACTTAGAAGATGGACATAAGACCCTCTCCACCGCCATGCAATCCTTAACCCAACTGGTATTCGAGATTCGGAATACTTTGACTTCTCTACCTTTGACAAGGGCTCCTATATCTGCCAGTCCCAATCCTGAGGCTAACGAGAAATCAAGCATACCTCCTTAGCGGGTATCATCAGGAATAGGTTATCACGCCTTACTTGGGACATCATCATCTTAGGTTACTGAGCCTCATACTTTGCCACCCTCACCTTCTGCCAGCCTTACTGAAGAACTATTTGAGCTGGTAACAGAATTTTGCGCTCGCTTTGAGACAAAGGACAAACAGGAGGAATGGCAAAATCTTGGAATCCGACAGCCTTATCCTCTTGAATGGAATAATATCGTTTATCCTTCTAAGTGTAAACCCCAATCATTGACACCGTTTGACGAAAAAGACTCTCCCTATTAATACTTGACCTATTTCCATTCCATGATGGAATATCTGTCGAAAGAAGATGCCTTGCTCATGAGTCTATTCGTAGGGGCTTTGAAGGAATTAGCATACGATTGGTATTGCAGCCTCCCTGACAACTGTATATCCTCCTTCGAAAACTTGAAGCATCTTTTCTTGGTCCGATTCAACGACGGAGGAAAAGACATAACAATAGCCTCTTTGATGGAAGTCGTCCAAAAGGAAAAGGAGACAGTTCGAGTTACATCGAACGCTTCCGTCAAGCATTTTAAGGTTACCTTCTGGTACACCTAAACATGTGCTGATAGAGTCCTGCCACATGAATATGACACCAGCAGTTAAGCTTTGGCTCGATTCCTCTTAGCACCCGGACTAGAGTGCACCAATCATCGGTGCCGAAGGTGCCTAGAAGAAGGCCCGCGATGCTCGACTTCTAGGGGTCAACTTCTTCGCATTCGATGACAAGGGGAAGTGTACCATCAACAACAACAACAACGGGCACGAGCCAAAAAAATAGACATTGACTATGAATACCTCTAAACGTGCGCCAGATCATGCTCAGAAGCCACCAGCCACACCAAGGCAGAAGGAGGTATACTCCTTTAATAATAACGACACCTTGCAGCTCTTCGAGATACTGAATCAAGGCGACAAGATCAAATTGCATGATCTAAAGCCCATTGACGAGGTGTATAAGGTAAGCGATCCGATGTATTGTCACTACCATCGGTTCGTCGGTCACCCGACTCGAGATTGTTATATCTTGAAGTGCTATATACAATGCATGATCAATACGAATGTCCTCTTGCTTGACTATGAAGAAAAGTCAGTCTTAACGAATATCGTGTCTCTCCAGTTCGACACGCTGCCACCGGTTGAAGCTCAAAATGGCGTCGTCCCCAGTCCTAAGGCAGCAATGGAAGTAATCAACCTTCCACCGACTCATGACAATGTGAGTAGGCTGGTACCACTTACGACATCTCGAGGAGAGATCACATGGGTTCACCCAGATCTAGCTCCGAAATTGACTCAACCGGGAGTACGTCCTAGCTCCAAAACCTAAGGCGAGAAGACCAAGTCTTGCTGAATGGTCACTTCCTCTCCGGAGGAAGCTCTTCCAGTACAGACACGTTCATAACAGAACGCTCAACAAGAGGAGGCTCCAGCCGAAGTAATGTCTCATGTCACCATGGTGGCTGTCCAAAGGGAAGGTTCATCCCAACCTCCAACAGCCGACAAACAGAAGCAGAAAGAGGCTCGTTTTGATAGGCCTATACGAAAAGACAGTGCTTCGGGGTTGACTAAACCCCACAACTTTGACGTACTGGCTCAGCTCGCCAGTACTCCGGGTCGGCTATCACTATTTGACCTTCTTCCGTTATCCAAAGATACTTGGGAGGCTCCATGTGAGCCACTGAAGGATGCTGAGTCCTTCATCAGTCAAGTCAAGTAGCCTGAAGAAGATCTAATATATCCGTATTGCCATAGTATGGGGAAATCATCCCCAATATCACATTCACTCAACAAGATATGCTACTCAAGAACAACTGGCATAACAGACCACTGTATTATACAGGGTATGTTGGTGCCGTCAAGTGGATCGAATCCAGATCGAACCTGGGTCTTTCCTTAGCATTATCCTTCGGACTCTACTACAGACACCGAGGATCCTGATGCATCGCCTGACTGTATCCAACACTATAATCAGCGGCTTTAACATTAGCAAGAGCGAGCCTTTGGGTAAATCTGGCTAAAATATCATATTGACGATCTCTAGACGGAAGGGACTTGTTACGTCATTGATGTGGATATCAACTACAACATTTTGTTGGGATGTCCGTAGATACATGAGTACATGGTGGTGTCGTCTACTCTCTACTATTGTATGAAATACGTGTCTACAAATGGCATAGTCAGGACAAAGTTTGCTGATATTGAGCCCTTCAGAGGAATTGAAGCATTTTTCACCGACTCTGACCTCTACAAATCAATTCATTTAGACGATGAAGCCAACGACGCTGATGATGAAACAAAGGCAGAAACAGAGGTTGATATTGAAGCTGAAATGGCAACTGAAGCCCCTCTGAAGGTGCGACTCAAGGGAAAACCTCCCCAAGTGTCAGCCCCTCTCGTTGTTAAGCTACGCGAAAAGGCACCAGCCTCCCTAGTTGAGACTGCAACCGAAGCACCGCTGTGGGTGCGACTTAAGGGAAAACCTCCCCAAGTGTCGGCTCCTCTTGTGGCCAAATTGTGCGGGAGAGCACCAGCTCCTGAGATGCCAACTGAAGCACCTCAAGGGGAAACCTCCCCAATCGTCGGCTCCCCTCGTGGTTAAGCTATAGGGGAAGGCTCTGACATCTCTTCCAACGCAAGCTCAAGAGCCAATACGGGTCAGACTCCCAAGGAACTCTTCAGAAACACCGTCTGCCAAAACGTCAACTCCTCTGGTGGCAAAAGTCTGACCTAAAGCCCCATAATCCCCTAAGGTTGCTCTGGTTCTCACTAACGAAGAGCTGGAAGATTATATATCTGCTAATGTTGACGCTCCTTCTTTAGATGATGTAATCCCCTGGGATAAGATTTTTTACTTTATCAGTAAAAGGTTGTCTTTGAATTACTCTAGTCTTCCATATTGGAATGCCATGTATACCTTAGATAATGCCTTAACACCGTTATAAACACAAGTAACAACTGTAGGCAATGTAAATCGAGTGGTCCCGTACTGAGGGGTTTGCTATATAGTGTCGTTCCAGAAAAAGGATGAGAAATCTATCATCTTCGGCAAAGTCGAACATTATCAAGATCCCTCGCCAGTCGAACCAGAACCTAATACCTGTAGAATACAAGTATATTGGTACATAATCAAGCAAAGTACCTCATCCAAAAGATGGATTATGAATTGAAAGGCAGCAAAGGCCTGAACTATGGTAAAGGCTGATGCCTTCCGTTCTGACTCCCGGTCCCAAAAGGGAATCCATAGGATTATTATCACTGCACTCGACGAGGGGTAGGCTATGTTACGCCGCAGAAAACCCTAGAGAGTTCAAAAGCTGAAGAGGTCATACACTCTCACTCATCCGAAGCTTCAACTTGGAACTCCGATACCAACATCGGTCCAATCTTCAGAAATGTACTGTCAAGCAATATGACGTCCGTGCATCTTCTGAAAGAAGAAGAGGATGACCAGATACTGGAATTCTTCAAATAGAAAACTTGGGCTTAACACTTAGATGCACAATTGGAATTTCATTTTACACCTTCCATTGAAGATGAAGTCGAGCAAATCGACTTAGGGGATGAATCCTCGCCCAAACCAATCTTCATCAGCAAAAGCTTGGCAGGGGAAGATCGTGAATCCTTGATTCAACTTACCAAGGAATACATCGACGTCTTCGCCTAGAGATATAAGAAATGCCGAGTCTAGACCCGCAAATTGCAATATATAAGGTTAACATCTTACCCAACTCTAAGCTTGTTAAGCAGCAACAGCGACACTTCCATCATAATATCATGGACGCCATCGAAAATGAAGTAGACTAACTCATAGAAAGTGGGCTTGTTCGCGAGGAGCAGAATCTGAACTGGGTGGCCAACATCGTTCCCGTCACTAAGAAGAATAAAAAGATCTGAGTCTGTATTGACTTCAGGGACCTGTAAAACCCCTAAAATTTTACTATTTTTTTATTTATTTACTGAATTTGGTAATGATTTAAATTTTTGTATTTTATGTCGCGTAGTTGCATTATACGTCGCGCACGAAACTTTATTTTTCGTAATAGCTCGACGAGTGCGAATATGTGCGAGCGTACATATTTTTAGAAAAATATTTTTTCATTTTTATAGTTTCAAATTAATATATAATAATTACTTTATTTTTATCATTATAAAAAAAGGGCATAAGATATAATTTATGTATAAATTAATTCTCGAAATTATTAATTATCTTAAATTATTTCAAAGGTATTTTTAAGTACATCCTATTAATATTTAAATTAATTTTCGAAATTTATTAATATTAATATTTTATTATTCAAAAAGATATTTATTATTTTCAAAATTATTAAAATTAGTATTTTTGGAAAATGTATTTCGAAATTTTTGTGACGATTTAAATCTTGTTTTGAATTTATCGATTTATGTAGATAGTTAAATATTTGAAATTTGATTTATTCTATTTGATTTTAAACTAAAATTTTAATTCGATTTAAATTGAATTTGGATTTTGATTGGTTTAAATTTATTTAATTTAATAATGGATTTATCTAGGGGGATTTAAAACCTCCACAATCCTATCCAAATGGGAATTCCCACATCCTATAAATAGGCAGGTACTCCTCCATAAATTCCTTACATCCACCAAAATTTTTCTACCAGATGATGTGCAACGTGTCCGTGTCCGTGCCCATCTTTTTTTTCTTCTATTATTTTCTTTGTACACGTACATTGTATTCTTCTTCGTATCGACAATCCCGACACGATTCATCTAAAATCCCTAACCTATCCAAAATCCGTCAACACCCCACCTTCTCTCTACTCCTCCTGGCCATCAATTCTGGCCAACTCCAGTACCCTCACCGCAGCCAACCCTTCACCGTCAAACAACCCGTTCCCGGCCACGCCAATCCCGGCATCCCCACAACCACAACTACCGACACAATCCGTCAACAACCCCGCACCACCATCGCCATCCTGGCGTTCCAGCCTGACCACCACCACGGACCCGACCCCGACAAACAACACCACCGGACCTTCACCAGCGACACACCCGACACCTACAACCTATCTCCACCAGAACGGCCACCATTGGCATCACCGCACACCCGACAACCAAAACCCGACCACCAGACTTCACCACCAATCCCGACCGACTATTACCAAAACCACCAGCAACCACCGGCCAAATCCTCCAACAACCACCATCCCGCCGTCGTCAACATCCAACCACCGCCGTCGCCGCGATCCCCTATCTTTCCAGGACCACACCCCGGCCGACCCGACAGCGACACAACAAGAAAAGCAAAGATAAACCCTAACCTTAAAACTCACCTGGCCTCCGGCTTCCTCTGCCTCGTCTCTCCGCGAGCGGCGCGTTGCCCGAAGTTCTCGGACGAGCCACCACGAGCAGCCAAGATCTGGCTCACCGCTCGTCGCCCGATCCTCATCTCCTCCCTCCCCGTCTTCCAGCCGAGACCAGCGCCATGGCCGGCGCGCTTCACCGTGACCACCATCGGCCGGAGCTCCACCGTTGGTAACCCATTTTTCCCTTTCGCCTCCGCCGCTTCCCCAGGATCACCCGTCCAACGCCGAGTTCTCCGCCAGTACCAGAGCTCGAGACCGACCCTCTCCCGGAAAACCTCTTCCGCGCTCACCCCTCTCCGCCCGGCACCGGCGAGCACCGCCACCGCGACAGCCGCGTGCGCCGAGCCCCAAACGCCAGAGCGCGGCCGCCCCCATCCGCCGGCGACTCCGTCGTGCGTCTCCGCTCCGACCATCGCTCCCCAGTCTCCACCGATCTCGATCGACCCCCTCTCGAACGCCGCGACCCAAGCTTCCTCCCCCCGAGCCGAGACTCCCGATCATCTCTCCGACTCCTTCCCACTCCTTCTGCCCCCTTTTTCCTTACATAAGTGTTTTTTTTTGCGAACCATATGTTGTATCTCTCTCCCTCGGAGGAGAAGACCCCAGCAGTAAAATTTTTTATTTTATTTTTATATATATTTTTTCAAATATATTTATTTATATTATTTATATTAGGATAGTTAATGTTATAGTTATTGATTATTATTACTATTTTTGTTTTATTATTATTTAGTATTATTATTACTATTAATCATTTCTGGTTATTTGTGTTGCTTGTTCCTGTTGAGTTCATTAGCCTCTTTTATTATTGATATTGTTATTATTATTATTATTATTATTATTATTATTTTTTATTATTATTATTTGTATTATTTTTGTTATCTTATTAATTTATAAATAACAGTATATATGTATTAGATACATGTAGGTAGTGTTACTATTATAGTTATTTCAAATAAAGTATATACTAAGTATTTTAAAAGTTATATGTGTATCAAGATATATATTAGGCTAGTCATATATTTATTTTCAAAACTGATTTCAAAATACTAAAAGAATATTGCTATATTATTTTTATGGAATTTTAATTATGATTTTGAACAAAAACTATAGTTTGACAAAACTTATGTTTTTAAGCCCTAAACAAATTTTTGGCGTTTACCAAGTAATTGTCTAAATATATTTTGACTAAAGAATTTTTAATTATATATATATAGATGTTTTCTAAAAGTTATTAAATATTTATTTATACCAATTATCTTCAATTATCAATCTTGTCCCTGGCTAGTCATATTCCTATCTTCTTGCAACTCTCGAATTACTTTATATCGTCCCTAGCTAATTTGGCTATTCCGGACTCAATGACACGGTCCGTCCCATCGATGGAGATCGTCTTGCGTACTTTTGGCATGTACGACTATTTTGTGCCAACACAATCATAAGCGCGTCAACTGCAACCATGTCAAGGACTTGTTGGATTATGCACCACACCAGGCAGCTCACCAGGCGACCCCCAGGCAAGTATACCTTGCTAATTAACTGTCAATTTTTTATTTTTTGCATTATTTATTTTGTTTATATTGTTAGTTTCCTTTGTTATAAACTGCGCATCCAAGCCATACTTGGGTGCAAGCGACTTTATTAGTCGTTATTTTATTTTATGCATGATGACTTAGTGTTAGCGGACTACCTTCTTGTTGGGGAATATCCTTATATCTCCTTTGGCTGTGACACTCACACTACACGGTTTGAGACAGTTTGCTAGGGGCACGACTTATTGACGAGCTATCTCTAAAGTCGTGTGACGGATAGATAATCGTAACTGCTATGACTAGGGTTTTAGAGACTCAAGCAGTTACAAAACTGGACGAGCCATGGACATGACTTGAACAGTATGGGATATATTAGGGAAGGACAGTCGCTAGTGCGTATGGGAAGTCAAACAGGTAAACCACAGTCTCCGGATGGAACTGTGGCGATATATTTGCAGATATCCTCTGACGTTTTAGACGTTACGGACGGATACAGATGACTGGATACCAGTTACGTACACATGAGCCTAAAATCCCACCCATGCGCATGAAAGTTGTCCTCTAAATTGCACATTAGGCGGTTAGAATCTCCTTTGCATATTTATGTCTAGTTTATATATTATTTTATTATTCTGACAGTTCATATTAGCATGTTCTTCCTGTATCTTGCTACGTCCGTCTGAGGACCTGGTTTTTCCCCAGGTGTGTGTGTTCATGTCTTCCGCAGGTATCCTAGCCAAGGCCGTGGTCTTCTTCATTCCTTCGAAGACAATTGCGCTTGGTTCGCCTTGCTATTTTAGCGATCGATTTCTTGTACCTTTCTTTCATTGAGATAGTTGGTAATGGACTTTGTCTCCGCCCAACGATTATATCATAAATATTCGAGTTGATTTTTATATTATTATTCTTTTCATTGTGGATGAGATTTAGTTTGTCTTGGTTTACTACATTTTACAGCTTATGTATACATACAAGGCTCCGTACTTCGTATGTATACAGCTGGCATGTCTACGTACTTAGTCCTACGTATTTTGGGACTGGAGCGTTACATGTTTTTGTGGTGGCCCATGCAGGTCTAGATAAATTGTTTGGTTACTTTACCATACCAAGCAAGCCTGCGGATAGGATTAGAGTCTAGGATCTCATCCACATACTTGACCTTCTCGATTCTATTTTGAATCCCTTGATTTGCATCTTGCTTGATTTCCTCTACCGTTAATTCTTATCCTTCTTTCGTGCTTAACGTTGGTTAGAAAGGTAATCCATACTAGGTAGACTTGTCCCATTGTCCCATCTCCATACTAGTTTAACTCTTGTAAGTTGGGTAGAATGCCTTACGACCTAATCATCCTTGTGACCTTAACCAAGTCTTAAGCAAGTAGACAATAGAACGACTGTATAGGCACCAACATACGACCTGACTAGATTCTTAAGAAGTTTGAACTAATTCCACTTCTTTCAATATTAATCGTGCCTATATTTTTGTTACTATTTTTGACTATCCTATGCTGCTAGTTTTAGCCTAAGTTTTGCAAGCTTATTCCCTTATCGAGCTTGATCATGACATGTTTTATTGGGTGCGCACCCACTAACATATTGTCTACTCAAAACCGGTGCATGATGGTCTGATCAACCTAATGTACTATGGTTCGCTTTTATCTATCATTCTACGTGGATGGGGACATATCTAAACTTGTCCTCTAGGGCCCCTCCGTGTTAGACTTGGCAATTCTTTTTGAATTACTCGCTCGCCTTTGAACCACATATTGGTATTCGAAAGCAACTTCTTTGGACTCATATTGGTTTTCATCTTTCACCTAATTAGACGAAGACTCGTACTTGATAGATAGACCCAAGATATCACCCTTAGTTGCCCTACCATCTATTGACAAAATAGTTAGCCATGGAAGAACCAAAGTGACTATATCCTCGCTTTGAACTACTCACCGATACCATATCTATTATCGCGACCTTCCATGAAATTTGAAAATGATTCAAACCATCCTTTCATTCGTGCCCTCAACCTAGATAATTACCATCCACCCTTCCCCGTCGAACCATCTCTCCCAAGACCATAGATTATTCTCTTTTGATCTACTTGATCCCTTCCTATTTCCTAAATTCATGTCATCGTGATCTTATCGCCTTAACTAGCGACCCTCATTCGATTCCATATCCATAATTTATTTTCATAGATATCGAAATCACAAACTTCCAAACTGTACGTTTGTGTTAAAAGTAGTCTCCTTACCCCGCCTAATGACTTGATCATATTTCCTTATCAATATACCATTGTGCCTTCTTACCCCCTATTTATTCTTAATTTCGAGGATGAAATTCTTGTAAGTTGGGTAGGATTTAAAACCCCTAAAATTTTACTATTTTTTTATTTATTTAATAAATTTGGTACTGATTTAAATTTTTGTATTTTACGTCGCGTAGTTGCATTATACGTCGCGCACGAAATTTTATTTTTCGTAATAGCTCGACGAGTGCGAATATGTGCGAGCGTACATATTTTTAGAAAATTTTATTTTATTTTTATAGTTTCAAATTAATATATAGTAATAACTTTATTTTTATCCTTGTAAAAAAGGGCGTAAGATATAATTTATGTATAAATTAATTCTCGAAATTATTAATTATCTTAAATTATTTCAAAGATATTTTTAAGTACATCCTATTAATATTTAAATTGATTTTCAAAATTTATTAATATTAATATTTTATTATTCAAAAAGATATTTAAATATTTATTATTTTTGAAATTATTAAAATTAGTATTTTTGGAAAATGTATTTCGAAATTTTTGTGACGATTTAAATCTTGATTTGAATTTATGGATTTATGTAGATAGTTAAATATTTGAAATTTGATTTATTCTATTTGATTTTAAACTAAAATTTTAATTAGATTTAAATTGAATTTGGATTTGAATTTGGATTTTGATTGGTTTAAATTTATTTAATTTAATAATGGATTTATCTAGGGGGATTTAAAACCTCCACAATGGGAATTTCCACATCCTATAAATAGGCAGGTACTCCTCCATAAATTCCTCACATCCACCAAAATTTTTCCACCAGATGATGTGCATCGTGTCCGTGTCCGTGCCCATATTTTTTTTTCTTCTATTATTTTCTTTGTACACATACATTGTATTCTTCTTCGTGTCGACAATCCCGACACGATTCATCTAAAATCCCTAACCTATCCAAAATCCGTCAAAACCCCACCTTCTCTCTACTCCTCCTGGCCACCAATTCTGGCCAACTCCAGTACCCTCACCGCAGCCAACCCTTCACCGTCAAACAACCCCTTCCCGGCCACGCCAATCCCGGCACCCCACAACCACAGCTACCGACACAATCCGTCAACAACCCCGCACCACCATCGCCATCCTGGCGTTCCGGCCTGACCACCACCATGGACCCGACCCCGACAAACAACACCACCGAAACTTCACCAGCGACACACCCGACACCTACAACCTACCTCCACCAGAACGGCCACCATTGGCATCACCGCACAACCGACCACCGAAACCCGACCACCAGACTTCACCACCAATCCCGATCGACTATCAACAAAACCACCAGCAACCACCGGCCAAATCCCCCAACAGCCACCATCCCGCCATCGTCAACATCCAACCACCGCCGTCGCCGCGATCCCCCATCTTTCCAGGACCATACCCCGGCCGACCCGACAGCGACACAACAAGAAAAGCAAAGACAAACCCTAACCCTAAAACTCACCTGGCCTCCGGCTTCCTCCGCCTCGTCTCTCCGCAAGCGGCGCGTTGCCCGGACTTCTCGGATGCGCCACCACGAGCAGCCAAGATCCGGCTCACCGCTCGTCGCCCGATCCTCATCTCCTCCCTCCACGTCTCCCAGCCGAGACCAGCGCCATGGCCGGCACGCTTCACCGCGGCCACCATCCGCCGGAGCTCCACCGTTGGTAACCCATTTTCCCCTTTCGCCTCTGCCGCTTCCCTAGGATCACCCGCCCGACGCCGAGTCCTCCGCCAGCACCAGAGCTCGAGACCGACCCTCTCCCGGAAACCCTCTTCCGCGCTCACCCCTCTCCGTCCGGCGCCGGCGAGCACCGCCACCGCGACAGCCGCGTGCGCCGAGCCCCAAACGCCAGAGCGCGGCCGCCCCCCATCCGTCGACGACTCCGCCGTGCGTCTCCGCTCCGACCGCCGCTCCCCAGTCTCCGCCGATCTCGATCGACCCCCTCTCGAACGCCGTGACCCAAGCTTCCTCCGCCCGAGCCGAGACTCCCGATCTTCTCTCCGACTCCTTCCCACTCCTTCCGCCCCCCTTTCCTTACATCAGTGTTTTTTTTTGCGAACCATATGTTGTCTCTCTCTCTCCCTCGGGAGAGAAGATCCCAGTAGTAAAATTTTTTATTTTATTTTTATATATTTTTTTCTAATATCTTTATTTATATTATTTATATTAGGATAATTAATGTTATAGTTATTGATTATTATTACTATTTTTGTTTTATTGTTATTTAGTATTATTATGACTATTAATCATTTCTGGTTATTTGTGTTGCTTGTTCCTGTTGAGTTCATTAGCCTCTTTTATTATTGATATTGTTATTATTATTATTATTATTATTATTATTATTATTATTATTATTATTATTTTCTTTTATTATTATTTGTATTATTTTTGTTATCTTATTAATTTATAAATAACAGTATATATGTATTAGATACATGTAGGTAGAGTTACTATTATATTTATTTCAAATAAAGTATATACTAAGTATTTTAAAAGTTATATGTATCAAGTTATATATTAGGCTAGTCATATATTTATTTTCAAAACTGATTTCAAAATACTAAAAGAATATTGCTATATTATTTTTATGGAATTTTAATTATGATTTTGAACAAAAACTATAGTTTGAAAAACTTATGTTTTTAAGCCCTAAACAAATTTTTGGGGTTTACCAAGTAATTGTCTAAATATATTTTGACTAAAGAATTTTCAATTATATATATATATATATATTTTTTCAATTATATATATATATATATATATATATATATATATATATATATATATATATATATATGGGGAAAAAAATATATATATATATATGGGAAAAATATACCTAAGGTCGACCTTAGGTAAGTTACCTAAGGTCGACCTCATTTTCCTCACTTTACAACATTTTTTTCTTCAATTTTTTATGGGATTCATCTACACCTTATTGATTGGCAACATACCAAATTTCAAGAAAAAAAATATTGTTTAGCCCCCTATCTATCCCTTACAAAATCGACGGTATAGCAGCAAAGTTTTAGACCGTCGATTTTGCAAGGGATAGATAGGTGGCTAAACAATATTATAATCACTTGAAATTTGGTATGTTGCCAATCAATAAGGTGTAGATGAATCCCATAAAAAAATTGAAGAAAAAAATATTGTAAAGTGAGGAAAATGAGGTCGACCTTAGGTAACTTACCTAAGGTCGACCTTAGGTACATTTTCCTCTCTCTCTCTCTCTCTCTCTCTCTCTCTCTATATATATATATATATATATATATATATATATATAGATGTTTTCTAAAAGTTATTAAATATTTATTTATACCAATTATCTTCAATTATCAATCTTGTCCCTGGCTAGTCATATTCCTATCTTCTTGCAACTCTCGAATTACTTTATATCGTCCCTAGCTAATTTGGCTATTCCGAACTCAATGACACGGTCCGTCCCATCGATGGAGATCGTCTTGCGTACTTTTGGCATGTACGACTATTTTGTGCCAACACAATCATATGCGCGTCAACTGCAACCATGTCAAGGACTTGTTGGATTATGCACCACACCAGGCAGCTCACCAGGCGACCCCCAGGCAAGTATACCTTGCTAATTAACTGTCAATTTTTTATTTTTTGCATTATTTATTTTGTTTATATTGTTAGTTTCCTTTGTTATAAACTGCGCATCCAAGCCATACTTGGGTGCAAGCGACTTTATTAGTCGTTATTTTATTTTATGCATGATGACTTAGTGTTAGCGGACTACCTTCTTGTTGGGGGATATCCTTATATCTCCTTTGGCTGTGACACTCACACTACACGGTTTGAGACAGTTTGCTAGGGGCACGACTTATTGACGAGCTATCTCTAAAGTTGTGTGACGGATAGATAATCGTAACTGCTATGACTAGGGTTTTAGAGACTCAAGCAGTTACAAAACTGGACGAGCCATGGACATGACTTGAACAGTATGGGATATATTAGGGAAGGACAGTCGCTAGTGCGTATGGGAAGTCAAACAGGTAAACCACAGTCTCCGGATGGAACTGTGGCGATATATTTGCAGATACCCTCTGACGTTTTAGACGTTACGGACGGATACAGATGACTGGATGCCAGTTACGTACACATGAGCCTAAAA
>JANAVB010021797.1:10687631-10760131 GCA_029216955.1 Iris pallida | reverse complement strand
GCTTTGATTCTTGTAGATCTATAATTTAGTATTTTCGGATTTTGGTGGTTTTGATCTATCAAACTCTCTTGTTTTCAAATTTTTATGGTTCCATGTTGTAGATAATTTTATTCTACCCAATTTTGACCTTTGGAAGGTTGGATTCGGACTTGTTTTGACCAAGTTATGAGCATTTGGAGTTTTGGGTTCCATCCATAGAGTTCTTGCTATTCTTGCCCTTTGGAGAAGACAGTGAGCAGTGTGCTAGCTTTTTAGCTTACGCCGCTGACTTGTGTACGCTGCCCTTTAGCGAGCGTACGCTGCTTTTCGTACGCTGCTCTTTAGCGAGCGTACGCTGCTTTTCGTACGCTGCTCTTTAGCGAGCGTACGCTGCTTTTTATACGCTGCTCTTTAGCGTGCGTACGCTAGCCTTGATAAGCTGCCTATTGGCAGCGTATCTTTTTCGTACGCTAGCTCGAGCGTACGCTAGCTTCAGCGTACGCTAGCTTGAGCGTACGCTGACCTGTAGCTCGAGCGTGCCCTTGTGTACGCTGACCCTTGCGTACGCTTCCCATTGGAAATGTATGGGCCTTTTGGTACGCCAGTTGAGCGTACGCGTGCCTTGGTACGCTAGCTTAAGCGAGCAAGGCGTACGCTGGCTTGAGCGTACGCTGGCTTGAGCGTACGCTTGCCTATCTTGTCACCCTGGTTCAACCCGAGAGCTTTGTGACCCCCCCATACGCTGCCTTTTGGGAGCGTATGCTTACCTGAGCGTATGCTTACCTGAGTGTATGGCCTTTGGCAGACTTGATTTTATATTAGCTTGTCAGTTTGCTTTATTTTCCTTATCCTGGATCTTCTATAGCCCCGTATATTGATATTTTATTAGATATTTTACGTCCATTTTATATCCTTACGTCTTTTGACCTGAACTTGATAATTCCCGAATTTACTTGATATGTTTGGAATTGATAACTGAGCCTGACACGATAGTGACCCGTAGTGGTGCACTCCTGACATGAGTAACCTGGCATGACCTGAAAGTGGCCCGTCGTGGCTCACTCTTGACTAGTACACTTGACCTGATAACCTGACATGTTATATCTTGACGGCTACCCGACATGACATGACTTGACAAGAATGGACATCCTGGACACCGTGGGTGATTGTGCTTGTATAAATAAACCAGTCCTGTCTTGCATCATGTCTAGGATGGGACTCCTGAGTACCACGGTCAGGAGTACCTATTGAAATGAACTAGGGACTAATAACTAGATTAATACCTTAGTCATGAAGAGATTTTTCCAGCTACAGGCAATCCCGTTACCTGGGCACGCCTGGGATCTGTAGCCTGCCGTCGAGTAGGGCACATTTCCAGCACACTATCATGTGTTGCACCCTTCAAGCTACTTAAGGGTACATGCATTTTCTGGACGATGTACCTACCTGAATTCAACCCTAATCTTTCGACCTGGATAACCTGGATGGTCTGCAGGGCTTGTGGCTGTGGAATAATCTCACTGCATCTTGTTAGTAACTAGGACTGTGATAACCCTAGTTAGTTAAAGTATCAAGCCGTAGGTCTTGCTTGGCCGTGAATTGATTGGATGGAGCCTAGCAAGTCTAGTCTTGCCCTGATCTTGTTCCAGACTGTTATATGACCAGCATGCTTGTATTTATTTTCTCGATAAATGGTGAGAAACCAAGCTCCGTTCAGACGAAGGGTTACAACCCCGTTTCTTGTTTGGTTTACGGGTTGTAACCTAGCTATCTGAATAGTTCCATGGTTATCTCGTCGTATATCATCCTGGCATGCTTTTTCTTATTTCCAGTTTTACCAGTTATTTATATTTTCTGTCTTTTATTATATTATTTATATTCCTGTACTGATTGCTGGTTTTAGTTCTTAAGTGAAGCTCCTTTGTGGCACTTGCTCTTTCTGGGGTCTGACCCAGCTGGTTTTGTGTGGCCAGATTTTGGAGCAGCTCCAGAGGATCTACCGATCTTCCAGCCAGATGGTGGCCACTAGACGGAACCCTGGCAACGAGTGGGTTATCTTTGGCTCTCCCGCTCTATTGTGAAAATATTCTTTTGAGGCGTTTAGCCGGCGAGCACCTGTTTAGCTCGATTGTACTTTTATTTACTGTCTGCCTACGGACTGTAACATGATTAACAGATCCTAGGGTTGATCATGTATGACTAAACTCTTGCTAGTCCTGACATTTTGTGCGACTAGCTTCATGATCAGCTGAATATGTAATATTTGGGACGCCTTATTATTGTATATTTAATGATCATACATCTTGTAACTTTTACTTACTTGCTTGTGATTGAGACAATAGGCTTGTTCATGACCTTAAGAGACTGCTGGCTTGTAGATAAACCCTCATGTATCTAGACAGCCGTGACCGTATAACGAGATGGATTCCATTTCATATACGTAGCTGGCTATGTCTGCCCCCGCTCTCCAGTATTCTGGTTCTGGGGCGTGACATGGTTTAAGTGGTGGCCCATGCAGGTCTTGTAAATCAAGATATGTGAGGGTTACCGAATAGATGTCTCAATCAGTATTCGTCCTTGATCTCTGCTCGTATCTTCTAAATCCCTGGATTCTTGTCCTGATCATATGCTTGTATCGTTGATCTGTCATGGTCCTTCCTTATTGTTCCCTATGTCATCTTCTTCAGCGGCATTGTTCGTGGTCCTACCGATCAGCAAGGCGGAGCACCTCCCGCGGACCAGCAGCAACCCGGAGATCAAGCCCAACATTCCGGAGTAGTCTCCAGAGTCGAGCCTATTGGAGAAGAGCCCCCAGTTCAGCCGGTTCAGCCTGCCGAACCTGATGATGGCACATTAGTAGGACTCGTCAGGACCTTGATAGCTTCTCAAGATCGTCGTGGAGATGCATTGCAACAGGCAGTGACGGATGCTTTGACCAGAGGCAGTCATCCAGGGAACAGCGCGGCCAACAGCTTCAAGCGCTTGAACCCTCCATTCTTCGACGGTAGTGAAGACACTATCGCAGCAGATGCATGGCTTCAGGACACAGAGGTGGTTCTTGAAGCAGCCAGGACTCCAGAGAATGAGAAGGTAGCCGTGGTGCGCTTGCAGCTATTAGATCTTGCCCGCAGCTGGTAGGCAGCGCAGGCCGTTGGATTAGTAGCACCCATTTCTTGGGCAGTATTCAGAGAGAGATTCCAGACCAAGTATTTCGATGCCGTGGCTCGGTATGATCTACATACCCAGTTCACTAATCTGAACCAAGGAGGCAGGACGGTCGACGGATATGCGGCCGAGTTTTCCAGACTCAGTCGGTTTGCCCCCACTTTGGTGGCAACCGAGTATGATAGAGCCCAGCGGTTCCAGCAGGGACTTCACCTGGAGATCTTGTTGGCAGTTGAGCAGTTTGAGCATCAGACTTTTGATGCAGTCTTGAGAGCAGCTCGGAGGCATGAGTATACCTCCCAGAGGATTGTGGATAGGGCCGGAGGTCGGAAGAGATCTCACGGCCAGATGAATCAGTCTTCGGCACCAGCCCCGGCAGCCAGGGCCTTGACTATTGGAGTTCCGAGGCGAGCGGCCTCAGTGACGTCGGTTCAGCATTCCACTCCGACGCACCCTCAGCAGCAGCAGAAGCAGAAGTAGTCTTCCGCAGTGGGTTGTTCTCATTGTGGGAAGCCAGGCCATGTGGTGGCAGAATATTGCAGGGCACAAGGATTGTGTCTGGTTTGTGGAGCACCAGACCATAGGGTTGGATCCTGCCCGAACAGGGGTGGTTCATCCTCATCCAACCTTTCTAGCTCTTCGGTGAGAGGACCAGCTCCGGTCCAGCAGCAGCAGTATCCATTGCCGAGGCCCTTGCCGCCTCAGACCCAAGTGTTCCAGCAGCAGAACCCCCAGCAGTATGCACAAGCCCAAGCCCAGAGTCAGAGCAGGCAGCAAGGATATCAGCAGAGGGGACCAGCACCCCGAGGGCACGGTCAGGCTATGGTGATGACCGTGGAGGAAGGATTGGCACCAGATGAGGTAGTGGTAGGTACTATTCTCGTCAACTCCTTTCCAGCTTCAGCTTTATTTGATTCTGGTGCATCGTATTCTTTTATGTCTGCACGATTCGCGACACGAGTAGGATTGGAGCCCGAGTCATTATCAGTAAGGCTCAATATACTTACTGGTAACGGACTTGTGGGAGTAGATAGAGTGTTTTCCTCGTGTCGGATCGTAGTTAGCGGTAGGGAGTTCCCCGCTAGATTGATAGAGTTCCCGATGGCCGATTATGATGTGGTCTTAGGGATGAATTGGTTGAGGAACCAGTATGCTAGGATAGACTGTCATATTGGTAGGGTTGTTTTTAGCATTCCAGGAGAGCCAGAGTTTTTTTTCTCCCGAGGCGAAGTTGAGCCTTCTCCTCCGATATTGCGGATGGCAGTAGCAGCAGTTCAGTTGCCCAGGATAGTGGATGAGTTCCCAGATGTTTTTCCAGAAGAGCTTCCAGGTATACCTCCGGAGCGGGAGATCGAGTTCACTATAGACTTGATTCCCGGGACAGCCCCAGTATCAGAGAGAGTCTACAGGATGGCACCGTCAGAATTGGAAATCTTGTACAAGATGATTGAAGAACTCAGAACCAAGGGATTCATTCGTGCTAGTGGATCGCCTTGGGGAGCCCCGATGCTTCTTGTGAAAAAGAAGGATGGTACTTCCAGGTTATGTGTTGATTATCGTACCTTGAACTCAGTGACAATCAAGAACAGATACCCTCTCCCGAGGATAGATGACTTGTTTGATCAACTCAAGGGGGCATCAGTATTCTCGAAGATTGATTTATGCTCAGGTTATCATCAGATCAGAGTCAGAGAGCAGGACATCCCGAAGATAGCTTTTAGATCGAGATATGGGCATTGGGAGTTCCTTGTTATGCCTTTTGGAGCAACCAATGCGCCGGCAGTATTCATGGACCGCATGAATCGCATCTTCATGCCTTACTTGGATCAGTTTGTGATCGTATTCCTAGACGACATCCTGGTCTACAGCAAGAGTGAGGCGGAGCATGAGCAGCATCTCCGTATAGTTCTTCAGATCCTTAGAGAGCACCAGTTATATGCCAAGTTCAGTAAATGCGAGTTCTGGCTCGATCGTATTTCGTACTTGGGTCATATCATCTCTCGAGGAGGAGTAGAAGTGGATCCCCAGAAGATCGTAGCTATTGAGTCATGGCCAGTGCCCAGCACAGTTGCAGAAATTCGTAGTTTTCTTGGCTTGGCCGGCTACTACCGGCGGTTTGTTTCGAATTTTGCTCGAATTTCAGCGCCATTGACGCAGTTGACCCGCAAGGATGCACAGTTTGCTTGGACAGCAGAGTGTCAGAGTTCTTTTGAGCAGTTGAAGCGAGGCCTGATAACAGCTCCCATTCTTACGCTTCCAGATGGAACCGGGGGATTCTCAGTGTACTGTAATGCTTCAGGCAGAGGTTTAGGATGTGTTCTGATACAGCATGGGAAGGTAATAGCTTATGCGTTACGACAACTTCGTGATCATGAGAGGAATTACCCAACCCATGAATTGGAGCTGGCAGCAGTGGTGTTTGTACTTAAGTTGTGGAGGCACTACTTGTACGGAGATAGGGTGGAGATTTTCACCGAGCACAAGAGCCTGAAGTATGTTTTCACCCAGAAGGATCTTAACATGCGTCAGAGAAGGTGGCTGGAGCTTCTTGTGGATTATGATGTCAACCTGCAGTATCATCCTGGGAAGGCCAATGTTGTTGCGGATGCATTAAGCAGGAGAGCCGGAGCTTATTTCCTAACAGCGCAGCCAGAATTGTTAGCGGATCTTCAGAAGATGGGTATAGAAGTTGTTCTCCCTTCCAGTGTGGCCTTGATGGCCAGTATGCAAGTTCAGTCCACTATAGTCGAGAGGATCCGGATGGCGCAGTCGGCAGATTCCAGGCTTCAGCGACTCAGAACAGAGTGCGAGGCAGGACGAAGACCAGAGTTATGCATTCATGAGGATGGTACACTTCGACATGGTAATCGTCTTTGTGTACCCAGCGGAGATATCCGGCAGGAGATCATGTCAGCACCTCACAGTTCGCAGTATTCCATCCATCCCGGCAGTACGAAGATGTACCGTGATATCCGACAACATTTCTGGTGGAATGGCATGAAGCGGGAGATAGCTCGGTTTGTCTCTCGGTGTTTGGTTTGCCAATAAGTTAAAGCCGAACATCAGAGACCGGCTGGACTTCTTCAGCCCTTGCCGATTCCAGAGTGGAAGTGGGAGCATGTGACCATGGATTTCGTGACTGGATTACCTAGGTCCCCAGCTGGTAGAGATGCTATCTGGGTTATAGTTGATCGGCTCACGAAAGTGGCTCACTTTCTTCCATTCAGAGTTGGTCAGTCGACGGCTCAGTTAGCAGAGATGTACCTCAGACAGATTGTCAGGTTGCACGGAGTGCCAGTCAGTATCACCTCAGACCGAGATTCATGATTTACGTCACACTTTTGGCGTAGCTTGCAAGAGAGTTTGGGAACTCATCTCCAGTTCAGTTCAGCGTACCACCCGCAGACAGATGGCCAGTCGGAGCGCACGATCCAGACTCTTGAAGATATGTTGCGGTCTTGTACACTTGACTTCGATGGTTCATGGGAAGATCACTTGCACCTGGTAGAATTCTCGTACAATAATAGTTTCCAGGCCAGTATCCAGATAGCACCGTTCGAGGCGCTGTATGGCAGGAAGTACAGATCCCCGTTAGCCTGGAATGATGTTGGAGAGAGGCAGATGCTTGGTCCAGAGATGATTGCCCAGACAGTTAAAGTGGTCAGGCGAGTCAGAGATCATTTTCGAGTTGCCCAAGATCGCCAGCGCCATTGGGCCGATTCTCATCGGCGCCCTCTCGAGTTTTCGGTCGGCGATCATGTATTCCTGAGGATTTCGCCTAACCGTGGCGTCATTCGTTTCGGCGTACGGGGCAAGCTTAGTCCTAGGTATATAAGACCGTTCGACATTCTAGAGCGAGTAGGAGATGTATCCTATCGTCTCGCTCTTCTACCGTCGCTAAGCAAGGTGCATGACGTGTTCCATGTATCCCAATTACGACGGTATATCCCGGACCCGAGCCACATCCTGGATCATTCGGAACTGGTTGTTGGTACCAACCTTTCGTATAAGGAGAGGCCCGTGTCTATATTGGACCGGAGAGAAAAGATGCTCAAGAACAAGACTATCAAGTTAGTCCGAGTTGCTTGGGGTCATCACTCTTTGGGGGAGTCAACGTGGGAGCGCGAGGATGACATCCGATCGCGATATCCCGACTTGTTTGACTCGTGAGGTATAATGTCTTTCTTATGCCTCATGCCTTCGATTCCTTGCTTGAATGAGTGATTGTCTGCCTAGTTATAGCTTGCATGTGATTAATATAGCTTGTTCTTGCCCCTCTAGCCCCTTGATTAAATTCCGAGGACGGAATTCTTTTAAGGTGGGTAGAGTTGTAATACCTGTGGTTCGTATTATGTATTTTGAAAATACGTGTACGTATTTTCTTGTATTGTTCCTGTTTAGTTTTCTTGGCTTGGTTTAACTCTCGATTTGGGTTGGCTTGGTTGGCCGGCTGGTTGCTTGGTCCATCATGGACCAAGGTGAACCCCCTACCTACCACCAACCCATGATATTTATTTCCCTACCAACCTTCTCTTTCCTCCATAACTCTAATTTATTTCTTCTTCTTCTTCTTCTTCTTCCTTCCTCCCCATAACTCCCCAACCCTTAGGCAAGTGCAACTTGCTTCCACAAGAGAACTCATTTTTATAGTTCCATTAGCTTTTTCTCATGATTCTAAGACACATTAGAACTTGTCATTTTCCATTTTGAGGCTTTGATTCTTGTAGATCTACAATTTAGTATTTTCGGATTTTGGTAGTTTTGATCTATCAAACTCCCTTGTTTTCAAGTTTTTATGGTTCCATGTTGTAGATAATTTTATTCTACCCAATTTTGACCTTTGGAAGGTTGGATTCGGACATGTTTTGACCAAGTTATGAGCATTTGGAGTTTTGGGTTCCATCCATGGAGTTCTTGCTGTTCTTGTCCTTTGGAGAAGACAGTGAGCAGTGTGCTAGCTTTTTAGCTTACGCCGCTGACTTGTGTACGCTGCTCTTTAGCGAGCGTATGCTGCTTTTCGTACGTTGCTCTTTAGCGAGCGTACGCTGCTTTTCGTACGCTGCTCTTTAGCGAGCGTACGCTGCTTTTCGTACGCTGCTCTTTAGCGTGCGTACGCTAGCCTTGATACGCTGCCTATTGGCAGCGTATCTTTTTCGTACGCTAGCTCGAGCGTACGCTAGCTTGAGCGTACGCTAGCTTGAGCGTACGCTGACCTGTAGCTCGAGCGTGCCCTTGTGTACGCTGACCCTTGCGTACGCTTCCCATTGGAAGTGTATGGGCCTTTTGGTACACCAGTTGAGCGTACGCGTGCCTTGGTACGCTAGCTTAAGCGAGCAAGGCGTACGCTGGCTTGAGCGTACGCTCGCCTATCTTGTCACCCTGGTTCAACCCGAGAGCTTTGTGACCCCCCCATACGCTGCCTTTTGGGAGCGTATGCTTACCTGAGCGTATGCTTACCTGAGCGTATGGCCTTTGGCAGACTTGATTTTATATTAGCTTGTCAGTTTGCTTTATTTTTCTTATCCTGGATCTTCTATAGCCCCGTATATTGATATTTTATTAGGTATTTTACGTCCATTTTATATCCTTACGCCTTGTGACCTGAACTTGATAATTCTCGAATTTACTTGATATGTTTGGAATTGATAACTGAGCCTGACACGATAGTGACCCGTAGTGGTGCACTCCTGACATGAGTAACCTGGCATGACCTGAAAGTGGCCCGTCGTGGCGCACTCTTGACTAGTACACTTGACCTGATAACCTGACATGTTATATCTTGACGGCTACCCGACATGACATGACTTGACAAGAATGGACATCCTGGACATCGTGGGTGATTGTGCTTGTATAAATAAACCAGTCCTGTCTTGCATCATGTCTAGGATGGGACTCCTGAGTACCACGGTCAGGAGTACCTATTGAAATGAACTAGGGACTAATAACTAGATTAATACGTTAGTCATGAAGAGATTTTTCCAGCTACAGGCAATCCCGTTACCTGGGCGCGCCTGGGATCTGTAGCCTGCCGTCGAGTAGGGCACATTTCCAGCACACTGTCATGTGTTGCACCCTTCAAGCTACTTAAGGGTACATGCGTTTCCTGGACGATGTACCCACCTGAATTCAACCCTAATCTTTCGACCTGGGTAACCTGGATGGTCTGCAGGGCTTGTGGCTGTGGAATAATCTCACTGCATCTTGTTAGTAACTAGGACTGTGATAACCCTAGTTAGTTAAAGTATCAAGCCGTAGGTCTTGCTTGGCCGTGAATTGATTGGATGGAGCCTAGTAAGTCTAGTCTTGCCCTGATCTTGTTCCAGACTGTTACATGACCAGCATGCTTGTATTTATTTTCTCGATAAATGGTGAGAAACCAAGCTCCGTTCAGACGAAGGGTTACAACCCCGGTCCTTTTTTGGTTTACGGGTTGTAACCTAGCTATCTGAATAGTTCCATGGTTATCTCGTCGTATATCATCCTGGCATGCTTTTTCTTATTTCCAGTTTTACCAGTTATTTATATTTCCTGTCTTTTATTATATTATTTATATTCCTGTGCTGATTGCTGGTTTTAGTTCTTAAGTGAAGCTCCTTTGTGGCACTTGCTCTTTCTGGGGTCTGACCCAGCTGGTTTTGTGTGGCCAGATTTCGGAGCAGCTCCAGAGGATCTACCGATCTTCCAGCCAGATGGTGGCCACTAGACGGAACCCTGGCAACGAGTGGGTTATCTTTGGCTCTTCCGCTCTATTGTGAAAATATTCTTTTGAGGCGTTTAGCCGGCGAGCACCTGTTTAGCTCGATTGTACTTTTATTTACTGTCTGCCTACGGGCTGTAACATGATTAACAGATCCTAGGGTTGATCATGTATGACTAAACTCTTGCTAGTCCTGACATTTTGTGCGACTAGCTTCATGATCAGCTGAATATGTAATATTTGGGACGCCTTATTATTGTATATTTAATGATCATACATCTTGTAACTTTTACTTACTTGCTTGTGATTGAGACAATAGGCTTGTTCATGACCTTAAGAGACTGCTGGCTTGTAGATAAACCCTCATGTATCTAGACAGCCGTGACCGTATAGCGAGATGGATTCCATTTCATATACGTAGCTGGCTATGTCTGCCCTCGCTCTCCAGTATTCTGGTTCTGGGGCGTGACACCCCGCAACCTATACACAGCGTACATATATAGAGAGAACTGCAGAGTTTCTCATTGAAACCCTAAGGAAACCTACGCCGTGCCTCCCCAGTACCCCCACGCGTGCGCGCGCCGACCTGGACCACCGCGCGCGGTCGGGGACCGCCGGAATCGGCCAAGGAACCCTCTCGCGTGCGCGCATGTTCGACAGCAGCAGGTATACTTCGTTAACCATTTTCTTCGCACTCCGTTGATGTTTTTCGATTCCGCAAAGTGTGGTAGGAAGCCTATATAACCATATAAAAACCCTAGCAATTAGGATTTGACATAGAGAAACCATCAGTCCGCGATTTCGACGCAAAGTCGTAACCGAAAACTGTCAAAACAGAACACTAGACAAGTCCATGAACCTACATTGCAAGACCGATTCTGATCAATCCAGTGACCATTTTGTTAAACCCTCTAAAAAGTGTTGAAGACAACATGTAGGGCTTCCTAGCTTATTTTGTAGATTTAATTTTCATGTAGTATACGCAGAGAAAACAGATTTCAAAGTCAAGAATTTATTATTAAAAACTGTTTTTCAAAAACTAGAAAAACCTTCCACACGACGTGCGTCCCGCCATTCCGGGCGACGTGGTCGCGAACCAAAAGAATCGAAAGGTGCGTAACGGCTTCGTGGTCGTGTGGGCTTTGACGGAATTCAAATTGGTCGCGTGTGCGCGACGAATTTGATGCGTATCCGTCGGAATCGTCCCGTATCCGTGCAATACAAATTCAGTCATAACTTTGTGTATGTTCGTCAGATCGAGAAGAAACTTGTGCCAACAGGACCGTATCATTTTTCTAGTCCTGCATGCAAAGTTTGGTCCGATTCTGAGACAGTTGAATCGGAACACCGTTTTGCAGGCCCCACGGTCCGACTCAATGGACGATTTTGTGCACGGCCCACCGGAATCCAACTCTGGACATACGGTTGGGTTCGTATCGGAAAACTAGATCCGTAGACATATAGTTTGACGACTTTAGAGACCATTGGCTCTGGCATGCTTTTCGGTACAAAGCGGGTCCAACGACGAACATCATTTTTGTCCGAAATTACCGTTTTGCTTCTGTGTCCAGAATTGGACTTAAGGACAGGCAATCCTAGCTAATTTGACTATTCTGAGAATGTTGGTACTGTTTATTTCAGCATCTGAAGACTTCTACCTGTGTTGACTGATTGTGGCTTTTGAGTGGTATAGTATTATTGGTTTCTCCAGCTAAGGACTTCAGGCAAGTGCACTTTCTGATTGCTTTCCGATTCATAGTAGTCTTTTCATTTCATGTTTATACATATGTCTTGTTGCTTGTTTACACGCTCGTCACACAGAGTAGTCGGGAGGGAAAATATCTTAGTATATATGTGGACTTCCCAGAACTATCCCATTTGTCTAATCTTGAATGATAGCAGGTGCACACGACACGTACGGTGTGCCGTATTTATCCCCTAGCCATTCACATGTTGAAAAGGATATTTCAAACCACCTAGATAGATGTCTTTTATTAGTTTTTCCTTATTTTCTTCTCTATCGTGCTATGTCATCAGTTATCTTCCAGTTTTGATATCTCATATGTTATTTTCATGTCTTGTTAATTCTATTGTGTTTTTGTATTGTCGTCGGTTTGTGCACTTGTTCCATTCCTGACAGGAAACCAACATTTTTTAGGTTTAGCCGCTATCACTCTTAGCACTGGAAAGACATGGGTATGCTGAGGTCAACCTAGAAATGGAAAATAGTTGTACCATTTTTACTAATTATAAAATCTTGTATTTTCTTTAATTTTAAATGATGTAAATGTTGTTATAAATTTAGAAATATGAATGAGCAGCAAATGTTGTATTTTGAGCATTTATTTGTAGGAACGAAATCGTAAAAAACAATACTCTAGAGGGGGGTGAATAGAGTTGGCAACGGAATAATGCTAATTAAAAATGTTAGCAGCAAGATCACAGAATAATAATGACAACTAAGTAATGTAAAGGCAGAGATAAGAAAGCAAACGCAAAGACAACGATGTATACTGGTTTCCCTCTGTTGAGGACTAATCCAGTCGGTAGAACTCTTGCTACCAGTTGAATCCACTATTGGCAAAACCGCAAGTTTTCTTACGAAGTCCTTGCAACTTCTACAACGCGAGCTTTGATACGAAGAACTCGTCCAACTTCAATTGTGAAGAGGTATTCTTCAATCAAGCCTTCTGATTACAATCTCTCAGAAACTTCTAGACCGTACCACACTGGCAAATCGACTAGAGGATTGTAATTGGCTTGTGATCTGAAATTTAAAGCACAAAAAAACTCTTTGAAAGACTGAAGGCTTTAGATAGAGAGAAGATTGAAAGTGAATGAGTGAGTTGAAATGATCGAAATCCTTCTCTATTTATAGGAATTCCAAAGACAGAATTCTGGCAGAATTCGGGCAGAATTCGGGCAGAACTCGATGAGGAAATCTCGGTCAAATTCGCAACTGCAGGAGAACCAAGTTCCAGAGAATTCAAAAATCAAAACGGCCACTAATCGAACTCTGGCCGAACTCTGGCCGAGTTCTGTCAGGGTTAGGTTAGGTTTTTAAAATTAGTTTTTGGGGATTTTTGAAAACCTTTTTGAAAACCTTTTTGAAGCTTTTGTTAATATGAATGTTTTTCAAAACTAAGGATATTTTAAAATAATTTGAAATCATTTTGGAATAGCCTATTTGCCAGTACGACTCGGTGTACAACGTATTCCTAGACTCAATAAAATGAAAAATACATTGCTCAAAGAAATACAGACTCGAACAGGCAAACATTGTTTCGGTCTTGAAATGTGTAGATAGCTGTTCTTGATCATGTCCAAGAGTCCGAGATATCCTGACTAGCTTCATATATCCAGACAGAGTTTGATCAATTATTAAAATCAGTTTGACCATATGACCAATGGGCCAACAATCTCCCCCATTTTGATAATTGACAAACTATGAATGATATAACATTTAAGCTTGAAATAAAATCAAAAATAGTTCATGTCCTGCATTTTCTCAAAAGAATGTTAGATCTTTATTTTTCTTCCCCGTTGTCACTTAGCAAAATAACAAACAGTGAAGAAACACAAGAAAATAATCATGTTAAATGGTAGAAAGATATATAAAAAATGAGAATGACATCACAGGCATGTATTTGTACTCCGGTAGTTTATAATAAATAAAGAATTATTTCATAGGCAGTTATTAAAGCAGAAAAAGATGCTAAGTAAATAAACTGATGTGAACCATAAACTATGAATCTCAAAAAAAATTTTCAGAAGACATCAATAAAATAAATCCAGTACAAGTCCTCAAAAGGAATACTGATAATAAAGTTTAAAAAGAAAAAATTGGAATGTCGGAGCATTTCCAAGTATACATTAGATAATATCTAAGTCTCAAACATCAGATAACATATCACATATCCTCATCATCATCTTCATCAGCATGACCGGCATGTCCAGAAGGACCAGCTGCAGAGGTGCCAGCGCCAGAAGGATGAGGAGGGGCGCCAGTGTAAAACTCACCGACATAGTCTCGAGGAGCACGGTCAGAACGGTACCAATCATATGCGTTACCGGGCTGAAAGTAGGCATGAACAACCTCATCCTCACAGCGGTAACCAGAGAAAGCTGGATCTCTAGGAATGGAACCGGCAGAATGTCCAATCTGGGCAAATCGAAGATCAGCTAAAGAATTTGCAATCGCCTGATAACGGGTGACGTCACGGAACTCACGTTCGCGAGCCATGTCTGTCATTAAGACGTGCAAATCCGAAAGGTGCTGGTGTATGCCCTCAAATGTTATAGCATACTGCTGAGTAGGTGGAGAAGGTGGAGCAGTAGTAGGAGCAGTAGGAGGAGCAGCAGTCATACTGCGACGAGATAACTTGATAAACTTGGGCTCAGGGTCTTGAGTACAAGTAGATAAATCAATGTCGAAATGCTGGAAGATGCGTGGGAGAATCATCGCATAAGAGAGATTTCTATCTCTTGCACGACAACGTCCCATCATCTGAATAATGGTCTTAGGGGCAGAAAATGAAATCCCCTTAAGAATGTGATACATAGCAGATAATTCAAGAGACGTAGAGACGTGACATCATCTTTTGAAGTAGATTTCGGAAGGAGAGTGGAGTAAATGATACGGTGCAATTAATAATTAAACAAGTTCAAGTTGTTTGCCTTAAACTTTCCAGAGCGAACTCGATCAGGTGCACAGAGTTCCGCTTTGAAACTAGTAAGTGTCGTGCCGTCGGGGAAATCAAATTCAGTGATGTCAACAAGCGGTTCATCTTCATTAGGAATACCAAGGATTTCCGCTAAGATAACATCATTGAAATTGATATCTAATCCTCCAACACGAGTGCTTACATCAAACGTGTTTAATATGATATTGCAGTAGAACAGTTTAATGGCATTAGTTGCTACTGGGAAACAAAGTTTAACAAAATATTATAACCCTAATGCCTCAAAGAAAGGTCGGTGTTCTGGAAATACAGTCCACTTGATGGGAGCGCCTGTGCATATGGATCTCATGGAAAAATCTCCATACCACAGTAGGGCTTGATCTAAAGTTTGAAAGTAAAAACCGTCGAACACGCCATCGCTAGATTAGACTGGCAAAAAGAGGGAATCCGTGGATGGATTCGAAGATGAACCTTCCTCACTTGGGTTGGTTGTCTTCTTCCTCTTGAAGGGGTTAAATCCCTTAGGTGCCATTTGTGCAAAATAAGTAAATAGCACGAAAATGAAAGGAGGGGAAATACGAAGTTATACCTCCCGGGATTCGAATATGTTGTAGAGAACAACGAACTCCGCACGAATCCAAAGTTTGGATTGATTTCACCACTTGGATTGGAAGAGAAGGGGTGGTGAAGAACTAGGGTTAGGGCTGCTCTCACGCGGTTGCTGTTGCTGTTTTTGATGAAGTTTAGAAGCAATAAAGAAGAAAGGCTCTCGGGTTCTGGTTATATAACCTGATACCTTCAACCGAAGTCTGGCCGAATTCGGTCCGAAGTCTGGCCGAATTCGCCTGGGGTTGGTTTGAAATACTTTCTTTTTCATTGGCTCATTTTAAATATTTAATTCAAAGATTAGTAATTTTGACATTAAAATAATATAATTAATGTTATTTTATAAATAAAATTTCTTTCAACAGCGACTGTTTCAGATTAGCTGTAGGAGTACTGTCCCAGCTAGCGGAGGTTCACCGGAGAACTCTTAAGTACCGCTTCGCTTCAACCGTAGTTGTGGTGATAGACAGACTCTTTATTGGCTTGTCTCTAACACAGTTTTTGCATATTGAAATAAAATCATAAAATAAAATTAATTAACATTATTGACGTCCAAAATTCCTAATTCTCGACGTAAATAATTGAAACGATCTTCTGCTAGAGGTTTTGTGAAAATGTCAGCTAATTGATTCTCAGTATCTATGTACACAAGGTCAATATCTCCATTTTGATGATGATATTTAAGAAAATGATGTAGAATCTCGATATGTTTCGTACGAGAATGACATACAGGATTCTTAGTCAAATTAATAGTGCTCGTGTTATCACAGAAAATGGGAATATATGTATAAAATAAATTATAGTCTTCTAAGGTTTGTTTTATCCACAAAATCTGAGCACAACAACGTCCTGCGACGATATACTCAGCCTCTGTTGTTGATAGGGCTACAGAATTTTGCTTTTTACTAAACCATGAGACTAAAGCCTTGCCTAAGAAATGACATGTACCACTGGTACTTTTTCTATCAACTTTGCATCCGGCAAAATCTGCATCCGAATAACCAATAAGGTCAAAGGACTTAGTTTTGGGATACCATAAGCCAACAGAAGAAGTGCCCTTAAGGTATCGAAAGATACGATTAACCGCGCACAGATGTGATTCCTTTGGATTAGCTTGAAAATGTGCACACAGGCAAACACTAAACATAATATCTGGATGACTAGCAGTTAAATAAAGTAAACTACCGATCATACCTCGATACTTACGTGTGTCGACCGGCTTGCCTTGTTCATCAATATCAAGCTTTGTTGAAGTTGCCATCGGAGTGCCAATAGGTTTGACATTGTCCAGATCAAACTTCTTTAGCAAATCTTTTGTGTACTTGGCTTGATTTATGAACGTCCCATTGTCAGTTTATTTAATTTGCAGTCCGAGAAAGAATTTCAGCTCTCCCATCATGCTCATCTCAAACTCATTCTGTATACACTTAGAAAATTCTTGACACAGAGATTCATCAGTAGATCCAAATATGATATCATCAACATAGACTTGTATTAAAAGAAGCTTACCATTAAAGGACTTAATAAAAAGTGTAGTGTCAACCTTGCCTTTTGAAAAATCATTGTCAAGTAGAAAAGAGCTTAGACGATCATACCAAGCACGAAGGGCTTGTTTCAAACCGTATAAAGCTTTCTTCAACTTGAAAACATAATCAGGATTTTTAAAATCTGTGAAACCCGGAGGTTGTGCTACAAAAACTTTTTCTTTTATAAAACCATTTAAAAATGTACTCTTGACATCCATTTGAAATAATTTGAAATTATGAAAACATGCAAATGCACATAACCTGCGAATGGATTCTAATATCGCAACTGGGGCATAAGTCTCATCGTAGTCGATACCTTCTTCCTGATTGTATCCTTGAGCTACGATCGAGCCTTATTACGAGTCACTAAACCATTCTCATTCAGTTTATTTCGGAATACCCAACGGGTGCCAATGACCGGATGATCAATAGGCTTGGGAACAAGTTACCAAACTTGATTCCGTTCAAATTGGTTTAATTTCTCTTGCATAGCATCTATCCAAAAACTATCACTACATGCTTCATCAATAGTTTTGGGTTCTAGCTGTGAAATGAATGCAACACTAGAAATAATATCTCTACTGGATGTACGAGTACTTACACCTTTGGTAATATCACCAATTACCAAATTCTTTGGATGATCAGCCGTAAATTTTAATCTTTTCGGCAGACTCTGAAGGTAGCTGGTTCCTGGATCTTCTCTAGGAGGATCAGCTAGTGCCGAGCTTGGTTGAGAATCAGCTGTTGTTGAGCTTGGTACAGTTGGATCTTCGTCATTGTCATCGATAGTTATTTGATTCAGTTCATCAAAAGTGACGTTGATTGACTCTTCGATGATCATGGTTCGTTTGTTGAAGACTCTGTATCCTTTGCTCTTGGCCGCATAACCTAAAAATATACCTTCATCGGCCTTTTCGTCAAACTTTTCCAAATTGTCTTTTGTATTAAGAATAAAGCATTTACAACCAAATATTCTAAAATATGAAACTGATGGAATTTTATCAAACCATAACTCAAATGGAGTCTTCTTCGATTTGGGTCGAATTAGAACTCTATTGAGAACAAAACAAGCTGTATTGACAGCTTCAGCCCAGAAATATTTGGGTAGACTAAACTGGTTCAACATTACTCTGGCCATTTCGGATAGAGTTCTGTTCTTACGTTCTACAACTCCATTTTGTTGTGGAGTCCTAGGACAGGAGAACTTGTGTACAAAATCGTGCGTGTCACAAAATTGCTCAAAGTCTGTATTCTCGAATTTGCCACCATGATTGCTTCTAATACGAGTGATCATGTAACCTTTTTCATTCTGTACTTTCTTGCAAAAGGCAATAAATTCGGATAATACATTATTCTTGCGTGTCAAGAAGTATACCCACGTATATCTAGAGTAATCATCTACAATTACAAAAGCATAAAGCTTACCTCCGAGGCTAGCAACTCTGCTAGGACCAAATAAGTCCATATGTAGCAATTGTAGAGGTCTAGTAGTACATACTGCGTTTACTGACTTGAATGTGGGTCTGGTAGCTTTGTTCTTTTCACATTGGCTGCATACTGAATCCTTCTTGAATGTTATGTCCGGTAAACCGCGTACTAGCTTCTTTGTGGATAGTCTTGATATTGTGTCCATATTTGCGTGACCGAGTCTCATGTGCCACAGATGACTCTCATCACTTTTAGCCATTAAGCATCTACCTGAAATGTTAGTTTCTTCCAACATATAGAAAATATATATGTTGTCTTCCCTGATACCTTCAAAGATAGTACTACCAGTTGAGCTATCAACTATAGTACATTTGTCTTTGCCAAAGTTGATGCCATAACCATGATCAGCTAGATGACTTACGCTGAGTAGATTATGTTTCAACTCGGTAACCAGACAGACATCCTTAATCACAGGATAGGGAGACTTACCAACATCACCGATACCAATGATATACCCTTTCAAGTTATTACCGAAGGAGACATAGCCTTCCTTCTTCTTCTTCGACAGTGTTGCAAATAGTGTAACGTCACTGGTCATATGCCGTGAACAACCGCTGTCGAGGATCCATTTGCTTCTAGCATGTGAAAGGTGTTCCACCTACAAAACAATTTGCAGATGAAACTTTTGGTACCCATTTCTTGTAGGGTCCTGAAATGTTAGCCTTTGGTATCAAAGCATAAATATTTAAATCAACAAGCTTTCTGATTCTACATGCAGATGAAATATGACCAATGAGGCCACAATAATGACATTGTTCATGTCGAGTGTTGAAAGCTGAGTGGTGTGCATGGTTGGTAGATTTAGGTTTTCTAGTATAGAAGAAAGTATACCTATAATCCTGTTTGGGCTTAACCTTTTGGGGTAAAGGTTTGATATGGTTAGGTCTGACAGTGTTTGGTTTGGGAATGTTCCGATTTTTCGGTAAGTGACACGTGTTAGGGAAGGAAGCAGCAGTCTCAGGCTATTTTCCTAACCTAATTTCCAATCTTTTGGAAGTGTCATACAACTTAGTATAATCAGAAGTAAGTGTTTCCATTCTGATTTGTGCACTTTGAAGACTTTCCTTCTCTTTAGAAAGTTCTTCTTTGAGTTGGTCAATAACTTTGTCTTTCTCTTCAGATGACTTGGTAGTCTCGTGTAATAAGAGCTTGATAGAGGAAAGCTCACCAGACTCACTAACATTATTTCTAACCTCAGCTAGTAGGTCGGTAAGTCTTCCTATTTCTCTTTTGTACTCTTTGAGTACCTTCTTAGAGGTCTGATATTTACTATGCAGTTTCCTGTAATCACTTATCAGTTCACTGAAGGCATCTCCTAATTGCTCAAAGGTGAAGTCATCATATGTATCAACTACAGGTTCAGTAGGTACCTGATCGGATGCCATAAAGTATACGTTTGTAGCGTCTTCTGATTGTTCATCTTCTGAGTTGCTGGCTTCACTTTCATGCCATATGCTGGTATTGGCATATCTCCGAGATGTTGATCTCTTCAGGTTTTCTTTTTCATACTTGTTGCTCTTCTTGCTTGATGATGAGTTTGTAGGACAATCCTTCTTTATGTGTCCCTTCTTCTTGCAGCCATAGCAGACAGCATCATCTTGATACCAGTTGTTGCTGCTATTGTTTTCATTGGCTTTCTTCTCATATCTTATGAATCTTTTGAATTTCTTTGCTAGGAGTGCTTGATCTTCAGCATCAGATTCACTGCTGTCTGAATCACCTTCAGCAGCTTTTCTGTGCTGAGCCTTGAAAGCGATCGTCTTCTCCTTTGGTGCAGGCTCTTTAAAATCTTGTAGCTCCAGTTCATGAGTGAGTAGCTTACCCATGAGTACTTCGAGGGACATAGTTGTGAGGTCGTTCCCTTCAATGATCGCAGTAGCCTTTTGAATCCAGTTCTTGGTAAGTGCTCGCAGGAGTTTGCGGATCTTTTCATGGTTACTGTACTCTTTGCCTAGGGAGGACAAAGGATTTATAATATCCAAGAATCTTTCGAACATCTGAGTAACTGTTTCGTTGGGCTTCATCTTGAACGCCTCATACTCTTGAGTAAGTCTGCTGACATTTGATTCTTTGACTTGAGTCGTGCCTTCATGTGTGACTTCAAGAAGCTTCCATACTTCATTAGCCGTTGTGCAGATAGACACCCTGTTAAATTCAGTTCTGTCTAAAGCACAAAATAAAGCGTTAATAGCACGTGCGTCAAGACTGGCCTTTTTTTTTTCTCCTCTGTATATCTGTTATGGGGTTTTTCAACTAGAACTCCATCAACATTTATACGAGGTGGCTTTTGATAGCCATCAATAACAATAGACCATAAATCAAAGTCAAGAGATTTCAAGAAGAAACTCATCCGTGTTTTCCAATAGGTATAGTTCGCACCATCAAACAGTGGAGGTCTGTTTGTGGCCTGGCCTTCACTTGTGAATTTTACAGTTGCTATGTGTTGTGCTGTGATCCATATAACAATTAATTAAATAAATAAATAATTGCAATGTTACCTTGCTTTACCTGTAACACCCGCTCTGATACCAATTGTAGGAACGAAATCGTAAAGCACAATACTCTAGAGGGAGGGTGAATAGAGTTGGCAGCGGAATAATGCTAATTAAAAATATTACCAGCAAGATCACAGAATAATAATCACAACTAAGTAATGTAAAGGCAGAGATAAGAAAACAAACGCAAAGACAGCGATGTATACTGGTTTCTCTCTGTTGAGGACTAATCCAGTCGGTAGAAATCTTGCTACCAGTTGAATCCACTATTGGCAAAACCGCAAGTTTTCTTACGAAGTCCTTGCAACTTCTACAACGCGAGCTTTGATACGAAGAACTCGTCCAACTTCAATTGTGAAGAGGTATTCTTCAATCAAGCCTTCTAATTACAATCTCTCAGAAACTTCTAGACCGCACCGTACTGGCAAATCGACTAGAGGATTGTAATTGGCTTGGGATCTAAAATTTAAAGCTCAAGAAAACTCTTTGGAAGACTGAAGGCTTTAGATAGAGAGAAGATTGAAAGTGAATGAGTGAGTTGAAATGATCAAAATCCTTCTCTATTTCTAGGAATTCCAAAGACAGAATTCTGGCAGAATTTGGGCAGAACTCGATGAGGAAATCTCGGTCAAATCTGCAACTGCAGGAGGACCAAGTTCCAGAGAATTCAAAAATCAAAACGGCCACTAACCGAACTCTGGCCGAACTCTGGCCGAGTTCTGTCAGGGTTAGGTTAGGTTTTTAAAATTAGTTTTTGGGGATTTTTGAAAACATTTTTGAAAACCTTTTTGAAGCTTTTGTTAATATGAATATTTTTCAAAACTAAGGATATTTTAAAATAATTTGAAATCATTTTGGAATAGCCTATTTGCCAGTACGACTCGGTGTACAACGCATTCCTAGACTCAATAAAATAAAAAATACATTGCTCAAAGAAATACAGACTCGAACATGCAAACATTGCTTCGGTCTTGAACTGTGTAGATAGCTGTTCTTGATCATGTCCAAGAGTCCGAGATATCCTGACTAGCTTCATATATCCAGACAGAGTTTGATCAATTATTAAAATCAGTTTGACCATATGACCAATGGGCCAACATTATTTTCTTGCGGGCTTGACAGCGTTCTACCGCCGACTCTGCGGCGTAGGCTGGCTTGGACACGTCTCGTATCCGAAAAAGCGGGTGCGGGTCGTGGCAAAAAGTTATTTACGAGGTGATCACGTGCAAAATTTAAGGACAGTCTTCGATCTCATGCTAGCACATCAGCTCAAGATGAACCTACCTAAATCCTTCCTAGAGATTTTCAGCGACAAATTCTTGGGTTTCATCATCACTACAAAGGGTATCCATGTTGACCCCGAGAAGACTAAGGTCATCCTTGGCATGTGCCCTCCGGAGAACTTAAGACAACTTCGAGGCCTACAATGTCGTCTCGCATACATCTGGAGGTTTATAGCAAATCTTTCCGGACGATGCCAACCCTTTACCAAACTCATGAAAAAGGGAATCTCTTACGTTTGGATGGAATATTATTAGAAGATGTTTGACGACATCGAAGCCTATCTCACTAATTCTCCAGTCCTGGTGGCACCGGTGGTCGGCAAACCCTTCATACTCTACGTCCGTGCAATGGATCATTCTCTCGACGCTCTACTGGCTCAGAACAACGATGAAGGCTACGAAAAAATTATCTACTACATAAGCAGGACAATGATCGGGGCCAAACATCGGTACAACCCCGTCGGAAAAGAATGTCTAGCTTTGGTATTTGTCATTCAGAAGACTTGTCATTATGTATCGGGTCCGATGATCCATGTCATCTCCTAAGTCAATCCACCCAGGGTCCTCATGACAAAGCCGGGAGCACTAAACTTTCGGTTAGCTACATGGGCAATACTATTGACACCATACGTACAGTATTTATTCCACTAAAACCTGTCAAGGATCAAGCGCTGGCGAATTTTTAGCTGCATATCGAATCCTAGAGTCAGCCAAACTTTATGAGGATATTCTAGATGAAGTATTGGAATCCAATATTGTCGAAGGAAACTCCATTTGGCAGATGTTCTTTGACGGTGCCTCAAGAATAGGCCCCAAGGGTTAGATCATCGCGGGAGTGGGAGTAGTTTTGATCTCTCCAGATAAGCTAGTCATCCAGCATGCCTATTCTCTCACAGAGCCGTGCTCCAACAATGTAGCAGAGTACAATTCCCTCCTTATGGGACTCTAGTTAGCAAGACAACTGGGGGTAGAATGCCTCGAGTACTATGGTGATTCAAAACTCATTATCAACCAGGTCCGAGGACAATACGAGGTTCTCCATGAGGACCTGATTCCTTATCGTAAAGCAGCTTTGGATATCGTTTCAAATTTTATCGAGTTCTTCATAGAGCACGTATCTTAATTACAAAATTTGGAGGTAGATGCTCTGGCTGGCCTTGTCGCCTCATTGGCGGCACCTCTCGGAACTCAATACTTTGTTATGATAATTGGTCGGAATCTGGTATCCCAAAAACAACTTGTGCGTGTGTCTGAACCATGCTATGCCTGTAGATGCCAGTGTCGACATCAGAGACTGGTAGATTCCATTCATAGATTTTGTGGCATACGGGATCCTCCCAGATGATCCAAAGAAAGTCGTGTCTATCTCTCCGATTCTTCTATGACACAGTTACCGAAATGTTGTATCATCGTTCTTACGACGAGCTTCTCCTTTGATGTTTATCAAACGAAGAGGCAGCCGAGGCTCTTCGGGAGGCTCACGACGTATCACGACCCACATTCGCCTTTCGGGATACGAGTGTGTGTCCAAGCCAGCATACGCCGTAGTATCGGCGGTAGAACGCTGTCCAGGCCACAATAAACAAAATGCTCAAAAAAATAATCTTTATTGCTCATTCATATTGCTAAACATTCATAAGATTTATACTTAAAGAACGTACAATATTTAAAAATAGTAAAAATGATTACAACTCATCTATCTAGCTAATCTCTAGGTTTTGGACTGCAAGTACACCCGAATCTCTCCATGGCTAAGAGTTGTCGTGATTAACCTGAAAAATGTTGGTTTCCAGTCAAGAATGGAACGATTATAATCCAAGCATGCAGTTCCAAATATATGATAACGACTACAAAAATAGTAAAAAGTTATGACATACAGGATGAAAGAAATAAACTATAAAATATGGCACAAAAAATATGGTGAGACTACAGGGACAACTAAAACATGGAAAAAGAAACATAACCATCTACATGATTTGAAGTACACTATTCAATATATGATCAGGCTGGTCCACTATACTGCATGGGCTATACTGTCTGTATTACATGAAATAAAATACGGTTTATACGGTGTACATTGCATGAAATAAAGCACGGTCTACATGGTCTATATTGCATGAAATAAAGTATGGTCTACGGGTTGATCATATATCTTCTTAGTACGTACTTTCCCACCCGACTACTACACATAGATTAGTCACGACAATAAATCATAAAACACGGTAAAATAAAATACGGTATCATGACTAGAATCCATATGACACTAATATGTGTGCTAAACGTGTCAAGAATCAAATATGCATCACTAATCATACAATTATAGTAATTAACAATACTGGAAATAAGACATGAACTGTACTTGCTTGGTTCCCTGAGCTACTGATAAATGTCTTGTGTAGCAAAGAAAGCCAACTGCCATAAACGTCATCGGATGCGGAAATAAATATCACGAATATCTTTGGTATAAAAAAATATCTAAAACTGATTGTCGCAAAGTTTAATTCTGGACACAGGGAAAAAATTATAATTTTGGGTCAAAAAGATGTCCGCCGTTGGACCCACTTTGCACCGAAAAGTGTGCCAGTATCTATAATCTCCAAAGTCGTCAAACTACATGTCGACGGGTCCGCTTTTGACGATACGAATCCAATCGTATGTCCAAAGTTGGATTCCGGTGGACTGTGCATAATTTTGCCCATTGGATCGGGTCACGGGCCCACCAAAATAGCGTTCCAGTCGACCTTCTCAGAATCAGACCAAATATGGCATACATGACCAAAAAAATGATATGGTCCTGTTGGCATAAGTTTCATCTCGATATGACAAATGTACATAAAGTTATGGACTATTTTGCAAAGGGGCCGATACAGAGTATCTCAACGAATACGCCTCGATTTCGTCGCACACACACACAGCGAAATCAAGTTCCGTCGATTTCCATACGTCGACAACATCCATATGTGTATTTTGATGCTTATGGGTTGCGACTATGTCGTCCGGTTTGTTGGAATGCACTACGTATCGAAAAAATTACTAATTTCTGAAAACAGTTTTCTCAGTTTTTCCTTAATTTTTAATCTGATTTATCCTACTGTCTAACTCACAATAAATAAAACTAATAATGGGGTTTCCATCTCGATTAGGTTATCTATAACTCTACTCAAATGGATTCTATCGATGGTTTGGCTGTAAATCGCTTTCGAAAATAGGTCTATGAACGAGTTTTCTGTTTTGTTTCAAACATATTTTCTCCATTTTTGGGTCGATCTTCTTGGCAATCTAGAGCGTGTAAAATCAAACTAATTGAAGTGACTAAGAGTTGGATAGTTGTATCTTTCCATATTCTAACTCAGTCTGACCCAAGTTGGGATTATTATCTTTTTGCTATGTGGATGCATCTCTTTTATTATCAAGCCTACTTGTGCATCTGAAAACTTTCATTTTATTAGTGTGAAGGCCAAGTTGAGGCAAGTTCAATAAAGCCACCCACCTGAGCGAGGAGTCGCCTCGATCGAGCGGGTCTTCGAGCAAGCTGTTACATGGCTAAGTCCGAACGCCATCGGTATTTCGATTCCTCCGATTGACTGAGCGGGACGGGACACTACACGACAGACTCTTGAAGAACACCAGCATCTTCTCCTCGTTGCACAAATCCTCAAACTCTGCCCTCATCCTCTTCACGTCCGTGTCCCCCTCCATCCCCGAGCTCCCTGCGTCCCCGCTAATCCCCTCATTATCATCGTCCCCGCTGCCCCTTTCCTCCCTCGCCCCCTCCTCCTCCTTTCCGTCCCTCTTCCGCTACTTCAGGAAGCCCAAGTCCCCCGATCTCTGACAGTGGAGGTTAGGTAGAAGAAGGGTATGGAAGGAAAGGTAAGGTATTGATGGTGAGTAGATTCGAAATGGGGCTCAGACTGGAATTTGGGTTAGGATCCCTGGTTAAAGGGAGGGAGAGAGGGGAATTTGGGCTGGTGGTTCTCTTTTTGAAAGGATATGTTTTCTCTTTAGTTGTGCAATATTTTATTTTCATTTTTTTCCTTGTATTTTTTGGGTCATTTGGTACTATTGAAGCCTTGTTCCATTTATCAATTGAATAAAAGAATAAATGACAAAACACTTATTAGTATATCATTTTTTAGTCAATATCTTATGACACACAACATGTCTTTGTCATTGTTTAAACTGAGTATGACTTCTAATAGCATTGTGTCATTATTAGTCTTACATATATATAGTTTCAAACATAAAAGATGACATCCATACATTTTTTCATGACCCTTATCTTTTTGGTTGTCATCTTATAGTACTTATCATGACATTAGTTTTTTCAATTGTCATGGATAAAGTTATTAATGATGATCATCTGATGAGCCGACATTAAATGTAACATTAATGACATTTTGAGATGAGTGTCATCTATGAAGTGTCATTGTTACCAATTTCTGTAGTAGTCCTACGACATTCGTAATTAAACGTTTAGTAAACTATTAAGCCTAATAACTTACAAGTTAATATAATACTTACATACATTACGACATACTCCTTATTAATAATCTATCCATAATATTAATAAATTACAAGCATTTTTACTACAAAACCTATGGTCTCAATTAGGAAACTACAATCTATCTATCCTGGAATTGACAGAGCTTTATTCTATCAATTCCGGTCGAAACAAGATTGGTTTGGTATTCTGTAAAAATACACAGAAATGTCAGACTTACCAAATGGTTGATGACGGAGTACCGAGGGGAGGCCTCGGACTCGAAATGCACGCGAAAAGCGCACTCACGCGGGAAGAGCGCGTATGGGCACACGGGGCACGCGCAATGGACGCAAAAATGCACCGACGCGGCCGGGAAGCGGTCGGAGGATGCTGGCGTGGCCGGAAAGCGGTACGTACGGGCTGCTGCACAGGCGTGGAGCCGCTGGCGGGCGGCGGACGGCTGGCGGCGTGTGGAGGGCGCGCACACGAGTGAGGGGGGGCGCTGCACTATAATGCCCCGCTCCGCACGGTGTGTAATGCCCCACTCCGCACGGTGCATTACGCTGAAGCGTTGACTCAACGAGTCGCGTTGAGGGAATAAAATGTATCGATACGAATCGATACGAGAGTTACGTTGTCCCGAGCAATGCATCAAACTAAGTCGATACGAAGAGTTGCCTTGCCCCGAAAGAATGCATCGAGTTGAATCGATGCGAAGTGCCGCGTTGCCCCGAAGGATGAGTGCGTTGAATCGGCTCGAAGATTCTAAGAAATCGAATCGACCAAGGCGCAAGTCCGAATCGATGCAAGTATTGATTTTAGTTGGTTTTATGTGCAGGTTATATGTTGACGGGAAAATATTAGAGGTCGATCTTTTACAATATTTAGTAAGGGGGCCGCGAAATCAAATCGCCGCTTTACGACGGGCTGAGACTTGGGCACGCTAAGGCAAATCGGACGTATGATTCATTGAAGCACGAAGCGCTCGAATGGCTAAGTCAGGAGAGTGGCCGTGCAACGAAGTTAAGAAATTGAGCCGCATCGGCTCGGCGAAATGACGAAGGCGAATCGACTCAAGGTGGGAGGATTGACTTCTTTTAACTCCTTCATTCGATAAGTCAAATATATCATTGTATGCTAAAAGTTAATCTATCGACGCCATGGGCGTGGCCCGATCGGAGATAAATCATAGTGTGAGTCGAACACTAAGTTAGAACAATTAAAATGAAACGTACATCAATATACACGAGTCGCTATGGAACATTAGATATCGCTAAGGCGAGTGTCATGCCCCGCTCCCGTAGGAGCGATCGTCCTCGCTAAGGCGTGATGTCGCACGATCCTAGATTGTACTCGTGCAAGGCGGGTTCCATAACGGCCGATTTCAGCGGCTGCGACGGGGTCGTCGCACAGAAGTCCCAAGCAGAGACATTGAACACGCAGCAGAAATTTAGAACAAACACAAGTTATTCAAAGAAGCTCTTTATTGATATTGAAACAACGGTTACATTGGGGGCACAGGGCCAAGTTTACCAAAGCTCACTCTTCTCACTTTACAAGTCACTCTGCTCTCTCTCATCTTTCGATACAATACTTGAATCCAGCGGAAGCTTCGGAAGGCGATGTCCATACATTATGTCCCGTATAAGTCTTCGAATCCATACGGCCGCACGCTTCGAATCGCCAAGGAACTCCGTGCCTCGACGCATCCAAGCGAGCTCCGTGCCACGAGCTTCTACCTGTGCCAGCACATGGAAACTGTGTGGGTGTTAGTACTCAACTGTACTGGTGGAGTGAGCTCCTCGCCCACCCATACAAAACCGACACGTTTATTTTATTTTGTGCAATACAAGCCCCTTTACGATTGTCTTTCTAGTCTTGCCTTAGGATCGATTTTAGGACCGACGCTCGGCCTATTTAGTATCTTTAGACCATCTTCGTGCCTTGCACTAATAACGTACCCATATTTTGCCTCTAGACCTTTCTCGTGCTTGCATTGTCAACGTACCGACTCATACTTGTCTTTCGTACCATACTCTTGGACGTAACGACTAGGTCGTGTCAAATACTTGCCCGTGCCTCAAACATCGAGGCCGTGCCTCGCAGCGTAACCTGACTTATCTAAACTCGACTTACGGGCCTTCTCGACTTAACGCACAACGACTAACCAAACTTGTGGAACCGGTGTTGAGAACTCAAATACGACGCCATATCTCGTGCCTAAGCACGTGTCTTTACGTATAGCCGAATCATAGGCTTTATAATACTTTGGGTGCAACCGAGCACACATTTCACCATTCAACGCATACCGTGCTTACACTTTCTTTCACTACCAAAATAACCAACTTTAGCGACGGCCACATCCGTCGCGAATCCGTCGGTAACATAAATTACCGACGGCATAGCGACGGATATTTGATGAAAATGGCCGTCGAGAAATACGTCGTCGCTAAAATTTGTCCGTCGCTAAGCCGTCGGACAAATGGTTAACCGACGGACTAGCGACTGATTACCGACGGTTGCCTTTCAACGGATTAGCGACGGATTAGCGACTTGTTCCCGTCGGTTTACATGCCATATAATATTAAAATATCCGTCGCTAAGCCATCGTAAATAGGTCGGTAAAAGCGTATCAGAGAGGTTCCTTATACGCAAAATCGGTCGCTATTCCGTCGCCATTCCGTCGTTAACCTCGACGTTATAGCGCCGGATTAGCAACGGATAGGGCGTCGGCCTGGTTCTGGAAAGCTTCCATAATTCCAGAACCATGTCGACGGATAATGGGTCGCTAAGCCGTCGCTAGTCCGTCGTCATCCTCGACAGATTAGCGACGGATTAGCGACCCATTATCCGTCGCTAAGTCTCTGGAAACCTACCATATTTCCAGAACCATGTCGACGGATTTGCCGTCGCTAGGTAGTCGATATTCCGTCGCTAATATTAATTGTACCCAGTTAGCGACGGAAGTTCCGTCGCTAGTTGGTCTCTAGATCGTCGCTACCTGCAAATTTATTTCAACCAGTTAGCGACGGATTGTCCGTCGCTCGTCCGTCGGTAACTGCAAATATTTATATAACCCAGTTAGCGACGGATTTTCCGTCGCTAGTTAGTCGCTCATCGGTCGCTAAAAAGATATATCCGTCGCTAATTAGTCGCTAGTCCGTCGCTAAATGCAACATTAATTAAAAAAAATTACAGAAACATTCTATTTCCTTTTCGTAAATATTACACATATTCATAATATCCAATATCCAAATATCCATGTACGATCAACAAATATCCAAATATCCAAATATCCAAATTCATAATATCCAATATCAAACAGAAATATCCAAACATCTATGTACAAATATCCAAACACAAATACACAAATTCATAATATCCAAACATTCATGTACGCTTCCAAAATATCCAGAATTCAAAATCCAAAAACAGTACAAATATCCAAAAACAGTACAAATATCATTGAGATGGATCGCGTCGTCGTTCGGCTCTGCGGATGTACTCTTCCACCATGTACGCCGGCACCTGGGACAACACATGCTCTGGAAGCGTGCGGAGCTGCTCTGGCGACATCAAGTCCATGAGCCCAATGAGCGCAGTATCCGGTACCAGGCGGACCTCGGCAGAACGGTCAAATGAATAACGTCCAGGGTCGGAAGGACCGGCAACCGCACTAGACGGACCGGGAGCAGACGGATCTGGACCGGGAGCAGAAGAAGGACGCGGAAGGCGCTCCAGCACATCCGACATTAGACTCCGCATTTCCGACATATCGGAGGTGAGAGTCGCAAGCTGCGTCCTCATATCGTCCGACAGGGGCACGGGAGGAGGCGGGGGCGGTGGATATCTCGGAGTCGCGCCCTGCAACGACGCCGCCAGGGAACCTACGCCGTAGACGCGCCCTTTATTAAAGCCGCCGACAGACTCTACGAACACGTCGTCGTAGCGAGCGGCCATAGAAGAGGGCGTCTGGGTGGGCGTCGTTTCGCCGACAACCTCGGCAGGGGGCTCAATCTGACTAAGGGCCTCACGATATGCAGCCTATCCAATGAATGTGTTTATACTATAAGTTTTTCTAAGTTATAATCTAAATCCTATGTTTCCCTAAGTTATAATTTGAATCCTACGTTCACCTAATTAAGTTAACAATAATTATATTTCTAATATAAATCTCATAAACGTAATTACTTACATCAGTCGCCTGGGTCCTCGCGTCGACGAAGCTCCCGTCTGCCCGCCTCTTGTGTGTATGCAGGAATACATCGTAGGCGGTGACCGACTCCGGCTCTCTCCCCTCCTTTACCGCCCGTTGTGCCTGCATACGAAATATACGTCGAATTTAATTAACTACGTATATTAATAGTACCGAATTTAATAGTGAAATAAATTTGCGGTATCTCACCAAATCTGTACGCGTCGCTGCGTGGGGCCTTGAACCTCCCGTATGCAGACCAGCGGCCTGTCTGCTCGCCTTCGCTTTCTCTGATTTCTCCCTGTACTGAGCAGTATTCATCTTATCCAACATCTGCTCGTAGTACTCCTCCCGGAGCCACTTCTTCCTCGAATGTGCCGTACGAACGTCGTACACCGCATCCCGTATCTTCTTCCCGGCGGCGGCTTTGTAGGCCTTACGAATCAACTCCTCGCGATGGGGGGGCCACCAGAACGTCGTCTGACATACAAATTAAATTATCACGTAATTAAAAAATTAGTGGATTAAAGAATAATTAATAATTAACCAAAAGAGATATATATATATATACCTTCATCTCCTCGAGCCAGACGTACTGCATGTTCTGAGGCACCTCAGAAAAATTGAGGTAGGGGCCATGGTAGTTTTCCCGGATAATTTGCTCGAGTATCCGGGCAGCATCATACGGGAAAAACCTACAAAGAAGCAAAGACTGGATTATTAACTTGAATAAATGAAACAAATTTAATAAATTAACTTAAATTTACTTACGTATCACCCGCGGGCCATAGCTCTCATCGGTTCTCGCCTATCGGCCTCTCTGGAGGCGTCGGAGGATCCGCGGGTCCGCGGATGTACTCACCGGTAGCAGGATGAAGCTGAATCCGGGGGTACTCCGGAGCCCACCCTGCAGTAACTGATGGTGTACCCGCTGGTGCATTCGGGGGCAGAACGGATCCGCTAGCGGATGGAGTCTCAGGCCTCGATGAAGATGAAGGTAGCGCAGAGATAGATCGACGGCGGGAAGAGTCTGTGGCCGGGCTCTCCAGGTCGGGATCGGAGGACTCTATATCCGGGGAATGTGGAAGGCGACCACGACCGCTACCACCACGACCGCTACCATCACGTCCACGGCCAGTGCCGCTACCACCACGACCGCTACCATCACGTCCACGGCCAGTGCCGCTACCACCACGCCCACCACGGCCAGTACCGCCACCACCAGCACCACTACCATCACGTCCACGGCCACTGCCAGCAGCACGAGTGGTAGTGACCATGACCTGTAAATAGAACACATAAATATAATTAACAATATAGAAGTATAAATGAATATAAAACTGAACTAAAATATATATACCAGCAGCAGGGCGGCGAGTGCCGTCAAGACAATGAGAACTAAGAGTGCCATCTGTAAAAAGAAAATCATACAATAAGTAGATGATCGAACGACAAAAACATAAACTGAAATAAGAATGTGTCCGTCTAAACTGAATTCACTAAGTTAGTTGTAAGTGCTTCTAATATATACCGATATTTAATCTAATCATCGTTATCGTCCTCGTCCTCATCGTCATCGTCATCGTTCTCATCCTCATTCTCATCGTCGACTTCATCTATATCATCATCCTCATCGTCGACTTCATCTGTATCATCATCCTCATCCTCATCCTCTTCTTCTTCTTCTTCTTCTTCTTCTTCTTCTTCTTCTACTTCTTCTTCAGGCTCAATACTTGGGACAAGACGCCTCTTTCTCCCCTGGTTGACAGCTAAGTCTTGTATATCAACCTCTTCCTCCCCTCTATTTTCCTCAGCATGAGGTATATCGACATCTTCCACGTCCATGGTATCCGACTGTTGTCCCATGTATTGGGGCTTCTCGATCTGGTCCTCTTGGTATGCTGGGTCTCCAACGTTGAATGTATTTCTAGATTTAATCTTGCATACTGCCCACCAGTCAAATCGATCTCTACGACGCCTTGGGTAGCTTGTATAGTAGACTTGAACAGCCTGACTTGCTATCGCAAACGTGTCGGACCCTCTATACCTCCTGCGATGATTTATATCGACGAATCCAAATTGTTTATCGATTCTCCAACCGATATTTGGTCTCGTATCGAACCACTCACATTTGAACATCACAATATGCATATCATATGGGGCACTATATTGTAAATCTACAATCTCTCGAAGCACTCCATAATAGTCAAAGTCCGGCTCGTCGTCATAGATGGTGCCTCTTATGCAAACACCAGAATTCTTGGTATCGAAGCCGTCATTGAGAAATTCGGCATTTATAGCATGCTGAGTTGACTTAAACTTGAAGCCATTAACGACAAAGCCTGACAAAGTCTTTGCATGCTTCTTCGGTCCCAATGCCAAATAACGAATGCTCTCATTTATGAGTGTTGTTTCAGGCAATAAAACCTGTAAACATGTATTGATAATTTAAATATTTTAGCTGCATATATTTTAATGGTAGCCGCATAACATATTATCTCAGTTACTTACGTATTTACGAAACCAGTCCCCAGTCCCAGTTGTCGGACCATCATCTTTGACTTGTAGAAGTTTTTTGGTAGCTCTTTTGATTCCTTCGGTAACACCTCCTTGATTACTTCTGTGATCCGATTATAGCAAGCTTATGGCAAGTTAAAATTAGACTTTATGTTCAACAACCGCATCGTCACTGACAGTGCGGAATGAGTCTCACAACCAGGATATAGAGAAGTATCTGTGTCCTGAAACATGTCATAGAACTCCTTCGCCTCGGGATTAGGATCCTCCGGATCAAAATTAGGCCCTGCCGCATCATACACCATATCTCGTGCAAGGTTCTGCAGATCTCCATAATCAACAGAGCATCCGTGGTCTTCGATGACATCCGTTGCAGCATTATCATCAAAAGCATAAGTAGCAGCTTCCGCAGCCTGTCTTTCCGAATATAGTTCACCTTGCGATGACCACAGGCCGTAATTACGTACGAAACCCTTACGGGTCAAATGATCTCTCACAGTCACCACTTCTTCGTAACGTCTATTGTGACATTTAACACATGGACACTTAATTTTGTTACCGTCCATGTACTGAGCTTTGCTCATTGCATAATTAAGAAATACTTCCACGCCTGCCTGAAAATCGTCACTCACACCAATTCTACTCTCGTGTTGCCGTTTGTACATCCATGTACGATCAATAAAATAACGACTCATCCTCAATTTGGATGTGAAAATCTGTATCGTAAGACAAACTAAACATAAGAATAGCCCGATACCGATACTCATAAATTTGGATTAGGGTTAGGATGTTAGATATAAGTGAACTAGGTGATGTAGAGTACAATATAGGGAACTGTGAATGGACTGAAAGTTGCACATGAGAAGGTTCAATGAAGGGCCCATAAATGGGTTCACATGATAAGTTAGTAAGAATCCACATCACTATACATACTCCCCCGTCTCAGGAGTGTGTCTGGCTCCTATTTAGAACAGCACAGGTCACAACATGTCCAGAATAGCAAAACAGAGCTCTACAATGTATATCGGTATCGGACTATTCCTACGAGTATTGGTATCGGCGATATCAATACTCGTGTGAATAGGAGATTGCAATATAAGTCTAAGCTATCTAGCTAACATGTATACTTGCATTTACATTGTATCATAACTTGTATCTAGTTACCTTGCTAATCATGTATATACTCTTAACATATATGTGAAGACACTATACTAACATGTATTTAAATCAAGGTTCAAAGTATCGGTATCGGAATCGGTATCGGACTATATATTCCTACGAGTATTGGCATCGGCGATATCAATACTCGTGTGAATAGGAGATTGCAATATAAGTCTAAGCTATCTAGCTAACATGTATACTTGCATTTATATTGTATCATAACTTGTATCTAGTTACCTTGCTAATCATGTATATACTCTTAACATATATGTGAAGACACTATACTAACATGTATTTAAATCAAGGTTCAAAGTATCGGTATCGGAATCGGTATCGGACTATATTCCTACGAGTATTGGCATCGGCGATATCAATACTCGTGTGAATAGGAGATTGCAATATAAGTCTAAGCTATCTAGCTAACATGTATACTTGCATTTACATTGTATCATAACTTGTATCTAGTTACCTTGCTAATCATGTATATACTCTTAACATATATGTGAAGATACTATACTAACATGTATTTAAATCAAGGTTCAAAGTATCGGTATCGGAATCGGTATCGGACTATATATTCCTACGAGTATTGGCATCGGCGATATCAATACTCGTGTGAATAGGAGATTGCAATATAAGTCTAAGCTATCTAGCTAACATGTATACTTGCATTTCTTAGTAGTTTTGAAATTAAATGAAATTAAATTAAATGAAATAGTATTATTTCTTAGGATCGGGACATGCCAAACTGTATCCGTATCGGGAAATGCAACCCATTCCCCACCCCCCCGACCCCCATGCCCCCATTCAACACCCCCCCCGACCCCCCTGCCCTCTCCATTACCCACCCCCCCCGACCCCCCTGCCCCCATTCCCCACCCCCCCGACCCCCCTGCCCTCTCCACCCCCCATCCCCTGCCCCCCGACCCCCCTGCCCCCATTCCCGACCCCCCCCGACCCCCCTGCCCCTATTCAACACCCCCCCCGACCCCCCTGCCCTCTCCACCCCCCACCCCCCGACCCCCCTGCCCACATTCCCCACCCCCCCGACCCCCCGACCCTCATTCCCCACCCCCCCACCCCCTGCCCCCATTCCCCACACCCCCCCGACCCCCTGACCCCATTCACCACCCCCCCGCCTTCTCCACCCCCCGCGAAGCCGACCCCCCCCACTCCCCCCTCCGGCCCCAAAACCCAAAATTAGAGAAAGAGAGAGAGAGAGAGAGAGATACCTGGTAGAGAGAGAGAGAGAGAGAGCCGTGAGAGAGAGAGAGAGAGCCGCGCGAGAGAGAGAGAGAGAGAGAGCCGCGAGAGAGAGAGAGAGTTTTGGGGGGAATGAAAAATTCCCCCCCGTCGGTTCAATTTAAGTTAGGGCACAGAACCTAGCGACGGAATAGCGACGGAATAAATTAGTCGCTACACCGTCGCCAATTAAAAGGTGTTTTTCGACGGATATATCTGTCGCCAGTTAGTCGCTAAAGTTCCCGCCAATGTTTTAAAGATTTTGCCGCCAACATTTGCGACGAATAAGCGACGAAAAAGAATCCGTCGCTAACGTTCGTCGACTTAGCGACGGAAACTCGACATATTTTAACATTTAAAATTGGAAAAAATTATGTTATGTTGTCTGTCGCTAATCCGTCGCTAAGATGTCGAAAACTGGTCGCTATTAGCGACGGAATCTGTCCGTCGCTAAACTTCCGTCGGTAAAGTTGGGTATTTTAGTAGTGTTTGTTACGACCGACACCGTACATGCGGATTCGCCGCATAGTACGCCAATTATCTATATGAAAGGCCACTGGCATGACAAGCCATCGCGGACATATAGCTCGGGTAGGCGGCGGGTCCTTCAGCGCAGGTAGCGAGCCCCATTGAAAGCCCCTGACTACCCACGCAATAAAAGCATGCGCTGCTATAACGTCTACCTCCTAGGACGACTGGGCCCGGTGCCCCGGCGTATAACCAGTCTAGGCAGAAATCCTTGTCGACAAGGTATCCAATGACCACGCACCTACGAGACATCTAGACTCACGTAAATGCATGGCCTACTTGTTGGTACGAACGAAACTATACTTAGAGTGGCTATCGATAGAGTGCTATCGGGCAACGATAACGTCTATGTGATATAGATGAGTTAGCCTAAGGCATGATGTAGTGCCCCGTCCCGCAAAGTCAATCGGAGGAATCGAAATGCCGACGGCGTTCGGACTTGGCCTTTCAACGGCGACTCGAAGACATCGCTCAGGTGGGGTAGTTTCGGTGAACTTGCCTCATCTCAGCCTTCACTTAATAATTCGTCTATTTTCAACTTGCACAAGTAGGCTAATATAAAAGCTACGAACGCACATAGCTAAGAGAATAATCCCGACCCGTCGGAATGTCTTAGAACATGGAAAATGGTCCCACGGTCTCAATAGAAGTCGGATCAACGTGATTTTAAATGACACTCGGTCCTTCATCCCGTGGCTTGGGAGAAGGAAAGTTGGTATTCGACACAAACTATGAACTTACCTAAGTCATAGGCGTCGCCCGCGTAAATGCTCTATAAAGCATGCACGTTTCCACTGCGCACGACTTGGCATAGCCTTGGCTCGTCCCTCGGGTTAAGTTGTAGGCTTGAGTAAGTTAGGCAAAGTTATGCCGGTCGACCTAAGCCATTCCAAGTGTCGTCCCGCTCTTTCTACGGTTGTCAAGTTAAATAGTCCCATGATCTCATGGGCCGTCGTGTAATATATGACTTGGGTGATAGCGTCGCGTAGGACGTAAGTCAGTTAAAGACACGAGCTACGGTTGGCACGATATAAAGTTAGCCACGGACTATGGTACTTCGGGAGTACTTTTGTTCAAGTTAAGTTGGAAGGCTACGTAGTAGTCGTTCCCTCGAGTTCAAAAAAGTTTGAGGCAGTCCCTCGGTTGGGAGCCTCGCGTCCTGTCCACGTTAAGGTGTTTCGAGGCGGTCCCTCGGTTGGGAGTCTTGCGTTCCTATCCACGTTAAGTATTCGAGGCGGTCCCTCGGTTGGAAGTCTCGCATTCCTACCCATGTTAAGTGTTCGAGGCGGTCCCTCGGTTGGGAGTCTCGCGTTCCTATCCACGTTAAGAAGTTCGAGGCGGTCCCTCGGTTGGGAGTCTCGCGGTCCCGAGGTACGTTATGCCTAGTGTGATTCAAGCACGAGTTGCTAAGTATAGTTCCGGTCGTACCAATAAGTAGGCCATGCATTTACGTGAGTCTAGATATCTCGTAGGTGCGTGGTCATTGGACACCTTGTCGACAAGGATTTCTGCCTAGACTGGTTATACGCCGGGGCACCGGGCCCAGTCGTCCTAGGAGGTAGACGTTATAGCAGCGCATGCTTTTATTACGTGGGTAGTCGGGGGCTTTCAACAGGGCTCAGCATATGTCACGCCCCGTTCCCGTAGAAGCGATCGTCCTCGCTAAGGCGTGATGCCGCACGAGCCTAGATTGTGCTCGTGCAAGGCGGGTTCCATAACGGCCGATTTCAGCGGCTGCGACGGGGTCGTCGTACAGAAGTCCCAAGCAGAGACATTAAACACGCAGCGGAAATTTAGAACAAACACAAGTTATTCAAAGAAGCTCTTTATTGATATTGAAACAACGGTTACATTGGGGGCACAGGGCCAAGTTTACAATCACTCAAAGCTCACTCTTCTCACTTTACAAGTCACTCTGCTCTCTCTCATCTCTCGATACAATACTTGAATCCAGTGGAAGCTTCGGAAGGCGATGTCCATACATTATGTCCCGTATAAGTCTTCGAATCCATGCGGTCGCACGCTTCGAATCGCCAAGGAACTCCGTGCCTCGACGCATCTAAGCGAGCTCCGCGCCATGAGCTTCTACATGTGCCTGCACATGGAAACTATGTGGGTGTCAGTACTCAACTGTACTGGTGGAGTGAGCTCCTCGCCCACCCATACAAAACTGACACGTTTATTTTACTTTGTGCAATACAAGCCCCTTTACGATTGTCTTTCTAGTCTTGCCTTAGGATCGATTTTAGGACCGACGCTCGGCCTATTTAGTATCTTTAGACTATCTTCGTGCCTTGCTCTAATAACGTACCCATACTTTGCCTCTAGACCTTTCTCGTGCTTGTATTGTTAACGTACCGACTCATACTTGTCTTTCGTACCATACTCTTGGACGTAACGACTAGGTCGTGTCAAATACTTGCCCGTGCCTCAAACATCGAGGCCGTGCCTCGCAGCGTAACCTGACTTATTCAAACTCGACTTACGGGCCTTCTCGACTTAACGTACAATGACTAACCAAACTTGTGGAACCGGTGTTGAGAACTCAAGTACGATGCCATATCTCGTGCCTAAGCACGTGTCTTTACGTATAGCCGAATCGTAGGCTTTATAATACTTTGGGTGCAACCGAGCACACATTTCACCATTCAACATATACCGTGCTTACACTTTCTTTGTTACGACCGACACCGTGCATGCGGATTCGCCGCATAGCACGCCAATTATCTATATGAAAGGCCACTGGCATGACAAGCCATCGCGGACATAGCTCGGGTAGGCGGCGGGTCCTTCAGCGCAGGTAGCGAGCCCCGTTGAAAGCCCCCGACTACCCACGTAATAAAAGCATGCGCTGCTATAACGTCTACCTCCTAGGACGACTGGGCCCGGTGCCCCGGCGTATAACCAGTCTAGGCAGAAATCCTTGTCGACAAGGTGTCCAATGACCACGCACCTACGAGACATCTAGACTCACGTAAATGCATGGCCTACTTGTTGGTACGACCGGAACTATACTTAGCAACTCATGCTTGAATCACACTTGGCATAACCTGCTTCGGGACCGCGAGACTCCCAACCGAGGGACCGCCTCGAACTTCTTAACATGGATAGGAACGCGAGACTCCCAACCTAGGGACCGCCTCGAACACTTAACGTAGATAGGAACGCGAGACTCCCAACCGAGGGACCGCCTCGAATACTTAACGTGGATAGGAACGCGAGACTCCCAACCGAGGGACCGCCTCGAAACACCTTAACATGGACAGGACGCGAGGCTCCCAACCGAGGGACCGCCTCGAACTTCTTTGAACTCGAGGGAACGACTACTACGTAGCCTTGCAACTTAACTTGAACAAAAGTATTCCCGAAGTACCATAGTCCGTGGCTAACTTTATATCGTGCCAACCGTGGCTCGTGCCTTTAACTGACTTACGTCCTACACGATGCTATCACCCAAGTCATATGTTAAACGACGGCCCTTGAGATCATGGGACTATTTAACTTGACAACCGCAGAAAGAGCGGGACGACACTTGGCATGGCTTAGGTTGACCGACATAACTTTGTCTAACTTACTCAAGCCTACAACTTAACCCGAGGGACGAGCCAAGGCTATGCCAAGCCTTGCGCAGTGGAAACGTGCATGCTTTATAGAGCATTTATGCGGGCGACGCCTATGACTTAGGCAAGTTCATAGTTTGTGTCGAATACCAACTTTCCTTCTCCCAAGCCACGGGACGAAGGACCGAGTGTCATTTAAAAGGACGCTGATCCGACTTCTATTGAGACCGTGGGACCATTTTCCATGTTCTAAGACATTCCGATGGGTCGAGATTATTCCCTTAGCTATGTACGTTCGTAGCTTTTATATTAGCCTACTTGTGCAAGTTGAAAACAGACGAATTATTAAGTGAAGGCTGAGATGAGGCAAGTTCACCGAAACTACCCCACCTGAGCGATGTCTTCGAGTCGCCGTTGAAAGGCCAAGTCCGAACGCCGTCGGCGTTTCGATTCCTTCGATTGACTTCGCGGGACGGGACACTACATCATGCCTTAGGCTAACTCATCTATATCACATAGACGTTCGGGGTTTTCTACCCAAATCGATGGTACGAGGTTTTCTACCCAAGTTCGCATCACTCCGATTTCTAAACATCAAGCATCGATTTCCTATGCACATCCCAATATTCATTGCCCGGGTACAAGTCGTTCGATAAAGCCATCCTACGATAACTCACGTTTCAACCAATTCTACGTCATATCAATATCGTTCATTCATCAAACCATTTTGCGTCATCTATCTCTTTGAACACGTTCGATATTAGTTCGCCTATCATTCATTCTCAAATCAAGCACGCTATGACACAATTCATCTCTAAACCGTAATTCACATTTCATATTTTTCGAAATCATCTATTCCAATTCACGTAATCGATCACAAGGTCGTCTGACTTAACAGTATGCCACGCTCCGATCTCACGCGAGTCCGATTATCCACGGTGGGCACGAATCACCATGCACGCTCCCGCGAGATAATCATTCTCATCGGGACGTAACTCTTGTTTGTGTCTAGACTAGTTCATTCTCGATGCGCAGATTGGACCTACTTAATCCTCAAGTTTCATTCAATCACCAATCATAAGTTCTAACATTCTCGAGTTCTCCTTCGCATCAAGCCAACAAGTCGAGACAATCAAAGTTGCCGCATCCTGATTTCTGAGTTCGATTATTCCTACGACATGAATTACCATGTCAGCACTCATGCGGAATGATCGTCCCAAATCCGACGTAACGCATGTGCGAGACTGGAGTTGCGCTCGCGCAAGACAAGACCATCGACGTTGTGGTTATCAACGCAACCATCAAAATACGATCACTTTCACCCAACATTCGCCTCAATCAAGATCCTAAGTATTGCATCCATCAGAACGATAACACTTGTACGATCGTCATTCACCGTGTCAGAGTACCCCCGAGTTATCGCATATCGATCTTTGATACGCCTCAATACCATCGATGATATGCGTAACCTGACAATCTTCCTTTGCAACGAATTTCGAGTCGTGCGAATGATGCTATCATCCGACCGGATAATCTCCTCGATATTCAATTTCAAGTTCGATTATTATCTCTCGAATCGTTCACAAGATCAATTCGTTCAAATCCGAAATCACGTATCGTTCATCCGTCTATCTTAAGTCATCGACTACGTATTTCCTCAATTCGTAATATTCCTTGCTAACTCAATCATCGAACGATATCCATTCCAATCCTCAGAGTCATTCGTGTAACTTTAAAATCGAATATTTCATGCACGCTACCTACTCGTCGTGTTAACTTTTCGTATACGATCCGTATCAATTTCCTCGATTCGATTTCACCTACTCAATCGTTTTTGCGTTTCATACGCGTGCAATCCTCAATCTTTCGCTCGAATGATTTCTAAGACTGACCATACACCACTCGGGATTCGAGTCATCTAATCTAGTCCAAATCACGTTCGCGTTATTCGCTAAGACATGTTTCAGATTCGTTCGACGAATCTCTAGCGTAATTGTTCACGTCGCATCGACGCACTAAGTCGTTCGCACTATTCCTCAAAATTTAGAACAATCTTCCGTGTACGCCTAAGCGTTAGTCTGATAACGTTCCTATCGATATACACTCCAAGTGTATCTCCGTTCCCGGCCAAGCGGTACTTAATATCGGTTGTGACTCGTTTGCACCAAAAGGTCGAGGTGCGCGATACGCGGCACAACTAAGCCAAAAGGCCGTGCACATGGCCATCCCGTATGGACTATACTCCGACTCTGTGCACTCATTTGCTCATGTAGGACTCGTTAGGCACGCACGCGACTTGCTAACTTTAGCACGCATTTTCTATCAACTCTAGGTCGGTACCGTTCGGCCCAAAGGCCACCACCTATCGATGCGTTCGATTGAACTCTTGTACGAGCTTTCGAAAATATTAGACTTATTGTATGGACATGCCGAGGGATGTTTGAGAGAGAGAGCACCAACGATATCAACTTTGCGGAAGCAACATTCAGAGTTCGCGAAAACATCAGAGTTAAAGAATTCAATCGATAGTCTAAGGACGTAAAGCCGTGCTCTGATACCATTATGTCACGCCCCGCTCCCGTAGGAGTGATCGTCCTCGCTAAGGCGTGATGCCGCACGAGCCTAGATTGCGCTCGTGCAAGGCGGGTTCCATAACGGCCGATTACAGCGGCTGCGACGGGGTTGTCGCACAGAAGTCCCAAGCAGAGACATTGAACACGCAGCAGAAATTTAGAACAAAGACAAGTTATTCAAAGAAGCTCTTTTATTGATATTGAAACAACGGTTACATTGGGGGCGCAAGGCCAAGATTACAATCACTCAAGCTCACTCTTCTCACTTTACAAGTCACTCTGCTCTCTCTCATCTCTCGATTACAATGCTTGAGCCAGCGGAAGCTTCGTAAGGCGATGTCCATACATTATGTCCCGTATAAGTCTTCGATTCTATGCGGCCGCACGCTTCGAATAGCCAAAGAACTCCGTGCCTCGACGCATCCAAGCGAGCTCCGCGCCACGAGCTTCTACCTGTGCCTGAACATGAAAACTGTATGGGTGTCAGTACTCAACTGTACTGGTGGAGTGAGCTCCTCGTCCACCCATACAAAATCGACACGTTTATTTTACTTTGTGCAGTACAAGCCCCTTTACGATTGTCTTTCTAGTCTTGCCTTAGGATCGATTTTTAGGACCGACGCTCGGCCTATTTAGTGTCTTTAGACCATCTCTGTGCCTTGCACTGATAACGTACCCATACTTTGCCTCTAGACCTTTCTCGTGCTTGCATTGTCAACGTACCGACTCATACTTGTCTTTCGTACCCTACCCTTGGACGTAACGACTAGGTCGTGTCAATACTTGCCCGTGCCTCAAACATCGAGGCCGTGCCTCGCAGCGTAACCTGACTTATCCAAACTCACCTTACGGCCCTTCTCGACTTAACGCACAACGACTAACCAAACTTGTGGAACCGGTGTTGAGAACTCAAGTACGATGCCATATCTCGTGCCGAAGCACGTGTCTTTACGTATAGCCGAATCGTAGGCTTTATAATACTTTGGGTGCAACCGAGCACGTATTTTACCATTCAACGCATACCGTGCTTATACTTCCATTGTTATGACCGACTCCGTGCATGCGAATTCGCCGCTTAGCACGCCAATTATCTATATGAAAGGCCACTAGCATGACAAGCCATCGTGGACATAGCTCGGGTAGGCGGCGGGTCCTTCAGCGCAGGTAGCGAGCCCCGTTGAAAGCCCCCGACTACCCACACAATAAAAGCATGCGCTGCTATAACGTCTACCTCCTAGGACGACTGGGCCCGGTGCCCCGGCGTATAACCAGTCTAGGCAGAAATCCTTGTCGATAAGGTGTCCAATGACCACGCACCTACGAGACATCTAAACTCACGTAAATGCATGGCCTACTTGTTGGTACGACCGGAACTATACTTAGCAACTCGTGCTCTGAATCACACTTGGCATAATGTGCCTCGGGACCGCGAGACTCCCAACCGAGGGACCGCCTCAAACTTCTTAACGTAGATAGGAACGCGAGACTCCCAACCGAGGGACCGCCTCGAATACTTAACGTAGATAGGAACGCGAGACTCCCAACCGAGGGACCGCCTCGAATACTCAACGTGGATAGGAACGCGAGACTCCCAACCGAGGGACCGCCTCGAATACTTAACGTGGATAGGAACGCGAGACTCCCAATCGAGGGACCGCCTCGAAACACCTTAACGTAGATAGGAACGCGAGACTCCCAACCGAGGGACCGCCTCGAACTTCTTCGAACTCGAGGGAACGACTACTACGTAGCCTTCCAACTTAACTTGAACAAAACGTGTTCCTTAAGTGCCATGGACCGTGGCTAACTTTACGTCGTGCCAACCGTGGCTCGTGTCTTTAGCTGACTTTCGTCTTACGCGACACTACCACCCAAGTCATACGTTATATGACGGCCCGTGAGATCGTGGGACTATTTAACTTGACAACCGCAGAAAGAGCGGGACGACACTTGGAATGACTTAGGTCGATTGGCATAACTTTGCCTAACTTACTCAAGCCTACAACTTAACCCGAGGGACGAGCCAAGGCTATGCCAAGCCTTGTGCAGTGGAAACGTGCATGCTTTATCGAATATTTACGCGGGCGATGCCTATGCCTTAGGCTAACTCATCGTTTGTGTCGAATACCAACTTTTTCTTCTCCCAAGCCGTGAGACGAAGGACCGAGTGTCATTTTCAAAGCACGCTGAGCCGACTTCTAAGCAGACCGTGGAACCTTTTTCTATGTTCTAACACATTTCGACGGGTCGGGATTATTCCTTAGCTATGTGCGTTCGTAGCTTTTATATTAGCCTACTTGTGCAAGTTGAAAACGCACGAATTATTAAGTGAAGGCTGAGATAAGGCAAGTTCATCGAAACTACCCCACCTGAGCGATGTCTTCGAGTCGCCGTTGTAAGGCCAAGTCCGAACGTCGTCGGTATTTCGATTCCTATGATTGACTTCGCGGGACGGGGCACTACAACAAACACCACTCAGAACAAGTCTCGTCCTCGAGACTTTCCAGAAGGCAAACCATCCTACCATATCTATGGCCAAGACTTAATCGTACCCACTCCGCCTACGCATTTCTTCGATTCCGAGCCACGCCCGTGCTTATCGCTAACATAGTCGTAAGGCACACCAACCGATCAACCAACATTCGAACTCGTCACAATTAAATGATCGCGTTACCGTCAACATTTCTCCGAAACTTATGATTTCAAAATCTTCGACACTTTTCCGTTCCTCAAGTCTCACTTGATTCAACGTATCACTTAGTTGGATCGTGCACATATTCCAGGCGTCCCCAAAATATATGCATTTTAGCCAAGCCTCGTGATCGAGAATCCGCCATCACCACTCGAGTCGGATCGTGCACATATTCGGGCGTCCCTGATATACGTGCATGTCAACCGAGACTCGCGAGTGGTGCCTCCGTAACTCCTATCGCTTTGCACCGGGACGTCTGCCTAACCGCTAGGCTAAGTCTTTTCGTCAGCACTGGAATCATAGTTCCCAAACAACGACATCAACACTGACCCCATCCTAAGGTCAAACTAAATCGATGGTACGTGTTTTCTACCCAAGCTCACATCACTCTGATTTCTAACATCGAACATCGATTCCCTACGCACATCCCAATATTCGTAGCACGGGGTCCGAGTCGTTCGGTAAAGCCATCCTACGATAACTCACGTTTTATCCAATTCCACATCGTATCAATATCGTTCATTCATCAAACCGTTTCGCATCGTCTATCTCTTCGAACACGTTCGACATTTGTTCGCCTATCATTCATTCTCAAATCAAGCACGCTATGACACAATTCATCTCTAAACCGTAATTCACATTTCATGTTTTCGCAATCATCTATTCCAATTCACGTAATCGATCACAAGGTCGCTTGACTTAACAATATGTTGCGTCCCGATCTCACGCGAGTCAGATTATTCACGGTGGACACGAATCACCATGCACGCTCCTGCGAGATAATCATTCTCATCGGGACGTAACTCTTATTTGTGTCTAGACTAGTTCGTTCTCGATGCGTGGATTGGACCCTACTCAATCCACAAGTCTTATTCATTCGTCAATCATAAGTCCTAACATCCTCAAATTTTCCTTCGCATCAAACCGACAAGTCAGGACAATCAAAGTTATCGCGTCCTGATTTTCTGAGTTCGATTATTTTCGCGACATGAATCACCATGTCAGTGCTCACGCGGAATGATCGTCCCAAATCTGACGCAATGCATGTGCGAGGCTAGAGTTGCACTCGCGCAAGACAAGACCGTCGACGTTGTGGTTATCAACGCAACCATCAAAACACGATTTCTTTCACCCAACATTCGTCTCAATCAAGATCCTAAGTATTGCATCCATCAGAACGATAACACTTGTACGATCGTCATTCACCGTGTCAGAGTACCCCTGAGTTATCGCATATCGATCTTTGATACGCCTCAATACCATCGATGATATGCGTAACCTGACGATCTTCTTTTGCAACGAATTTTGAGTCGTGCGAATGATGCTATCGTCCGACTGGATTATCTCCTCGAATCGTTTACATCATCAATTTCTTTAACCCAAATTCACGTATCGTTTATCCGTCGATCTTAAGTCATCGACTACGTATTTCCTCAATTCGTATCATTCCTTGCTAACTCAAACCATCGAGCACATCGATTTCAATCGTCAGAGTCATTTACGTAACTTCAAATTTCAACTTTTCATGCACGCTATCTACCTGCCATGCTAACTTTTCGTATACGATCCGTATCGATTTCCTTCAATCCGATTTTACCTACTCAATCGTTTTCGCGTTTCATACTCGTACAATCCTCAATCTTTCGCTCGAATGATTTCCAAGATGGACTATACACCACTCGGGATTCGAGTCATCCAATCTAAACCAAATCACGTTCGCGTTATTCGCTAAGATATGTTTCGGATTTGTTCGACAAATCCCTAGCGTAATCGTTCACGTCGCATTGACGCACTAAGTCATTCGCACTATTCCTCAAAATCAAAAATAATCTTCCGTGTACGCCTAAGCGTTAGTCCAATAGCGCTTCTATCGATATACACTCTACGTGTATACGCGTTCTCGATCGAGCGATACTTAGTATTGCTCGCGAATCGTTTGCACCAAAATGTTGAGGTGTGCGATAATCGGCATAACTTAGCCATAGGCTGTGTGCATAACCATCCCGTTCGAACTATACTTTGGTCTCGTGTGCTCGTTCGCTATTGTTAGCGTAAGGTCGTTCAAACATGCAACGCGTTTACTAACTTTTAGCACATGTCTTCTATCAACTCAAGGTCGGCACCGTTCGGCCCAAAGGCCTACCAACGTATCCGACGATGGCCTACAGATGCGTTCAATGGAACGCTTGTACGAGCTTTTGAAAATATTAGACTTATTGTATGGATATGCCGAGGGACATTTGAGAGAGAGCGTACCAACGGTATCGATATGCGGAAGCAACGTTTCAGAGTTCGCAGAAAACAACGGAGTTAAAGAATTCAATCGGTAGTCCAAGAACGTAAAGCCGTGCTCTGATACCATTATGTCATGCCCCGCTCCCGTAGGAGCGATCGTCCTCGCTAAGGCATGATGCCGCACGAGCCTAGATTGCGCTCGTGCAAGGCGGGTTCCATAACGGCCGATTACAGCGGCTACGACGGGGTCGTCGCACAGAAGTCCCAAGCAGAGACATTGAACACACAGCGAAAATTTAGAACAAAGACAAGTTATTCAAAGAAGCTCTTTTATTGATATTGAAACAACGGTTACATTGGGGGCGCAAGGCCAAGATTACAATCACTCAAGCTCACTCTTCTCACTTTACAAGTCACTCTGCTCTCTCTCATCTCTCGATTACAATGCTTGAGCCAGCGGAAGCTTCGGACGGCGATGTCCATATATTATGTCCCGTGTAAGTCTTCGATTCCATGCGACCGCACGCTTCGAATCGCCAGGAACTCCGTGCCTCGACGCATCCAAGCGAGCTCCGCGCCACGAGCTTCTACCTGTGCCTGCACATGGAAACTGTATGGGTGTCAGTACTCAACTGTACTGGTGGAGTGAGCTCCTCGTCCACCCATACAAAACCGATACGTTTATTTTACTTTGTGCAGTACAAGCCCCTTTATGATTGTCTTTCTAGTCTTGCCTTAGGATCGATTTTTAGGACAGACGCTCGGCCTATTTAGTGTCTTTAGACCAACTCCGTGCCTTACACTGATAACGTACCCATACTTTGCCTCTAGACCTTTCTCGTGCTTGTATTGTCAACGTACCGACTCATACTTGTCTTTCGTACCCTACTCTTGGACGTAACGACTAGGTCGTGTCAATACTTGCCCGTGCCTCAAACATCGAGGCTGTGCCTCGCAGCATAACCTGACTTATCCAAACTCACCTTACGGCCCTTCTCGACTTAACGCACAACGACTAACCAAACTTGTGGAACCGGTGTTGAGAACTCAAGTATGACGCCATATCTCGTGCCGAAGCACGTGTCTTTACGTATAGCCGAATCGTAGGCTTTATAATACTTTGGGTGCAACCGAGCACGCATTTTACCATTCAACGCATACCGTGCTTATACTTCCATTGTTATGACCGACTCTGTGCATGCGGATTCGCCGCTTAGCACGCCAATTATCTATATGAAAGGCCACTGGCATGACAAGCCATCGCGGACATAGCTCGGGTAGGCGGCGGGTCCTTCAGCGCAGGTACCGAGCCCCGTTGAAAGCCCCCGACTACCCACGCAATAAAAGCATGCGCTGCTATAACGTCTACCTCCTAGGACGACTGGGCCCGGTGCCTCGGCGTATAACTAGTCTAGGCAGAAATCCTTGTCGACAAGGTGTCCAATGACCACGCACCTACGAGACATCTAAACTCACGTAAATGCATGGCCTACTTGTTGGTACGACCGGAACTATACTTAGCAACTCGTGCTCTGAATCATACTTGGCATAACGTGCCTCCGGACCGCGAGACTCCCAACCGAGGGACCGCCTCAAACTTCTTAACGTAGATAGGAACGCGAGACTCCCAACCGAGGGACCGCCTCGAATACTTAACGTGGATAGGAACGCGAGAATCCCAACCGAGGGACCGCCTCGAATACTCAACGTGGATAGGAACGCGAGACTCCCAACCGAGGGACCGCCTCGAATACTCAATGCAGATAGGAACGCGAGGCTCCCAACCGAGGGACCGCCTCGAAACACCTTAACGTGGATAGGAACGCGAGACTCCCAACCGAGGGACCGCCTCGAACTTCTTCGAACTCGAGGGAACGACTACTACGTAGCCTTCCAACTTAACTTGAACAAAACGTGTTCCTTAAGTGCCATGGACCGTGGCTAACTTTACATCATGCCAACCGTGGCTCGTGCCTTTAGCTGACTTCCGCCTTACGCGACACTTCCACCCAAGTCATACGTTATATGACAGCCCGTGAGATCGTGGGACTATTTAACTTGACAACCGCAGAAAGAGCGGGACGGCACTTGGAATGACTTAGGTCGATCGGCATAACTTTGCCTAACTTACTCAAGCCTACAACTTAACCCGAGGGACGAGCCAAGGCTATGCCAAGCCTTGCGCAGTGGAAACGTGCATGCTTTATCGAGCATTTACGCGGGCGACGCCTATGCCTTAGGCTAACTCATCGTTTGTGTCGAATACCAACTTTTCCTTCTTCCAAGCCGCGGGACGAAGGACCGAGTGTCATTTTCAAAGCACGATGAGCCGACTTCTAAGCAGACCGTGGGACCTTTTTCCATATTCTAACATATTTCGACGGGTCGGGATTATTCCCTTAGCTATGTGCATTCGTTGTTTGTATATTAGCCTACTTGTGCAAGTTGAAAACACACGAATTATTAAGTGAAGGCTGAGATGAGGCAAGTTCACCGAAACTACCCCACCTGAGCGATGTCTTCGAGTCGCCGTTGTAAGGCCAAGTCCGAACGCCGTCGGCATTTCGATTCCTTCGATTGACTTCGCAGGACGGGGCACTACACTGCAAGCGCAACAAATTGTGAAATACGATTTGAGATATTGTCGCAATGTAACATGTGGAAAGAGAAATAAAACGATGCACGAAGTGCGACGAGTTAATGTGAATATGCGTTAAAATGAAAGTGAGAAGTGATAAGCCAATATCGAATGTGTTAAACGAATTGAGCATTGACTTGGAAAGTCGAGAGTAAATCGATGCACGAGGTGCAGTAAATGTGGGAAATAATCATTGCACGATGTGCAACGCGTATTGGAAGTAAAACTATTGCACGTGGTGCAACGCATATCAAATTAATCGTTGCACGGAGTGCAAAGGGAAATTGAAAATGAATCGTTGCACAAAGTGAAATGAAATGTCGGAGATAAATCGTAGCACGATGTACAACGCGTATCGGAAGTAAAATTTGTTGCACGGGGTACAACGTATATCTAAATAAATTGTTGCATGAGATACAACGTAAGGAAAGAATTGAAATCGTAAATCGATAGAACGAATCGTTTGGTTGCACACCAAACTTATGTTGGCAAACGAGAACATTGACCGAGTTGTGTCAAATTTTGATAGAATCAAAGTTACAGTTGTGATCAAGCACGATCACTGCGAAAATCGTGAGTCGGAAGAGATTGTTGGTCTATACTAAGTATAATGCAAGGGAAATGACTTGAGTTCCGAGTGGTATATGCCATACCACGTAGGCGATGAATGACTCGATTCCGAGTGGTATATGGTATAGCACTTGTGCGATAAATTGCATCGACGCGTTGTGAGAATTGTGGAAGGTTTGTCCGCAACGGACGGGAGAGTACCGAGACTCGATTGAAAATTTGTATGACGGTATGTTGATGCAAGTGTTCTTCGAAGATTGGTTGGGACGATAAGGCGAGACTCGTATCGATGAACAATACGTCGGACGAAAATGATAAGTCGGTCGGACGACCGAGACTAGCGGAACGATTATGCCATGACGCAATAATCGGATCGACGGAAAAGGAAAAACTCGAGCTTACGAATGAATCGTATGACTTGCGATCTCGATAGAAATGTTTGGTTAGGCGAATCGAATCGCACGACTTGCGATCTCGATAGAAATATTGGGCGAGGCGAATCGAATCGTATGACTTGTGATCTTGATAGAAATGTTCGGCTAGGCGAATCGAATCGCACGACTTACGATATCGATAGAAATGTTGGGTGAGACGAATCGAATCGCAGGACTTGCGATTTTGATTTAAATGTTGGGCGATGTGAATTGTAATCGAATCGCACGATGTGCGACTTCGGTGAAGAGTTGGTTGACATGAGTAATCGTGCCTAAGAAATAGTTGGTTACGTTACGGCAAAACTCATTTGAGTACGACTAAAAAACACGCGAAACTTAGAGGGCGAGATCATATAACTCGAGGGTACGATGTTGGATAATCGGTAACTCGGTTACGCAATCAAAGTATAGCGGGATGCGGCGAATCAGAGAACGAGTGAATGCGTATGGAAAAGTTTGTTGCGAACTTGGATGTATGCGATGCGAGTTAAGTTGACGTTGAAACGGATTCGAAGTCGACCTACTTGCTATCGAAATTGATATGAACTATCAAGATTGATACGCAAGGAAACGTAAGCACGATGTGAGAATACAAAATGGAGTACGTGTTGTGCTATCAAAATTTTGTAATAACGATACGAGAATGAACGAACTTGGTTGATCGTAAATTTTGTTATTGATCAGGGCGAGACTATAAGTCATCGACGATTGCTCGATGCGTATAGCATCTCGTGTGTCGACCCGCGAATAAGATAGACTCGAACTCGATACGAGTAGATGTTTCATAAATTGTGGAATCATCGACGGTGGTGCATGATTTGACTCAGAGGATAGTTGCGCATCAGTTGCGCCGATAGAAATGGTTTTGTCCGAAATTGGGTAGTCGTATAGAATTGTCGAAACGTGATTTGGCTCCGAAATAAGATGTAGCATGGTTCGTAGTAAACTGTCCTTCGTTAATAATCCACAATTATCGAGCGTAGCTTCGGGGCAGCTGACCCTAGAAGACTTGACCGCCAAATCAAATCGAATGCTGCAGACCGTAAGATGACCCATGCGATATCGCATATAAGATTGTACCGATAACAAATATAACACGGTGCATGTTGACGATAAGTCTAGGCGATCGAGAATTGTTGGAACAGCTTTCGATTAAGAATGATATAGTTAGATTTCGAGTATTCGTCGGATGAATACTTGAATGGTTATGTTGGTCGACGATCAAACTAGAAATTCACCAACGAACTTGGTGATTCGGATAGGCGAGTGCGAGAAGTGTACTAAGTACGAGAGAGAACGATAAGGGATTGACTTACGAGTCATGTCGTTAGATTCGGATTCACCTTGCAATTGAGCTTGCGTGAATCGAAATTATGTTCGATGTTGCGAGATAGATAAGTTGGGAATTTGGCTAGTAAATTCCTACTCGTTAGGAAATCGAATGTAAGACGCGTCGTAAAGACCATTGTGCTAAGGCGATAGTTGCCTTGAGCACCGTCGCCTTGATATAAACTTTCATGTCGGATAGATTGTGGCCTTTGTGCAATGTCAATTTAAAGTTGCGTCGGGAGAAGTTAAGCACGGGTACTAAGTAAGTCACCTAGCGGGCGCAGCCCTGAATGTTAATGCATTTGCAAGCAAACGAAGGAAATCGTAATCGAGATAAGTGTATAACCAGACTTCGAAAATAGTTGAGAGGCGACTTTGAACGCAAGGCGTTGCGAAGGATCGTTGCGATCGGATGCGCGACGGCTCGACGCGACGCATAGAATTGATAGTTCCGATGAAACATACTAAATGAGAAAGGCAATTTTGAATCGCGTCGCGTACAGTGACTTTATTGAATGAATCTCGTATGTATCGAATATACGTATGCGATGAAATTTTGAGAACAGTTGCTAAGGATAAGTCCGATCGAGAGTACGAGATGGCAAGCATAGGATTGAAATTTACCTGTCAGCTTTGTTCCAATTTGCTACCACTGGAATTGGTCAAAATACATATATCTTCGGGACGCCTTGAATATAGGTACGGATCTAAATCGAGTTGTATCCAAATTCAAATCGAGCTGCAGGGATGACTTTGAAATGTTAGTGAAAAGCTTGCGAGATAGTGTGAAACTGAACAACATTGGTGGGACGAGATCGTGAAACGATCTATAAAACACTTAATCGGAGTGTTGGTTTTGGTTCGAGGACGAACCTTGTTTTGAGTGGTATATTATGTAATGCCCTGCTCTACACGGTGCATTACGCTGAAGCGTTGACTCAACGAGTCGCGTTGAGGGAATGAAATATATCGATACGAATCGATACGAGAGTTACGTTGTCCCGAGCAACGCAACAAACTAAGTCGATGCGAAGAGTTGCCTTGCCCTGAAAGAATGCATCGAGTTGAATCGATGCGAAGTGCCGCGTTGCCCCGAAGGATGAGTGCGTTGAATCGGCTCGAAGATTCTAAGAAATCGAATCGACCAAGACTCAAGTCCGAATCGATGCAAGTATTGACTTTAGTTGGTTTCGTGTGCAGGTTATACGTTGACGGGAAAATATTAGAGGTCGATCTTGTGCAATATTTAGTAAGGGGTCCGCGAAATCAAATCGTCGCCTTGCGACGGGCTGAGACTTGGGCACGCTAAGGCAAATCGGACGTATGATTCATTGAAGCACGAAATGCTCGAATGGCTAAGTCAGGAGAGTGGCCGTGCAACAAAGTTAAGAAATCGAGCCGCATCGGCTCGGCGAAACGACGAAGGCGAATCGACTCAAGGTGGAAGGATTGACTTCTTTTTACTCCTTTATTCGATAAGTCAAATATATCATTGTATGCTAAAGTTAACCTATCGACGCCACGGGCGTGGCCCGATCGGAGATAAATCATAGTGTGAGTCGAACACTAAGTTAGAACAATTGAAATGAAACATGCATCAATATGCACGAGTCGATTAGGAACATTAGATATCGCTAAGGCGAGTGCCTCGGTGTGCAAGCCGTAAGAACATGGGATAACTGTACTCGACGAGTGCCTTAGTGCACGAACCATACCGTGCCTTTGCTGCACGAGTTAGACGGCTAGAACATTGGAAGACAATAGGCGAGCGCCCTAGTGCGCAAGCCTCGAACATTGAATGCTAAGTTATAGAACATGGATATACGGTCGAAACGTGCCTACGTGCACGGGATAATAAAAGGATAGCTTCGTTAAGAAAGAAACAGTTGTGGCATGAATGTGGCAGAACTGTCGGATATGACATGGTGCCTCGAAAGGTGTTCAAGACCTTTGGGTCGTTCGATTGACGAGCATTGAGTTGAGGCACGATGCCATTGAATCATTGAAACGAAGTATGAAACGTAAGAACACAGAAAGTTAATGGAAGAGACGCGAGATGATAAAGTATGAGTCTCGGACTCAAGACTATGTTTGGTTGTTTGAATTTGATTGCTTGAATGATAAGGGCGTTGCATGGTCGAATGGAATGGACGAGAGATAAAATATGATATCTCCCGTGCACGGGTGTTTCCTCCAAACGGTTAAATGTCGGAGCGCCCCGGAACCGCTTGGCCTAGGAGGGAATCGAATAATCTTTGTAGACGCACTTCCTTAAACAAGATGGGAAAAGCCACAAATGATGGTATGCAGCAGGAACGTTTCGGTTGTTGGGATGTGACCCAACCCGTGAAACGCCGGGCAGCCCGACCAAATATTGAGAAAAGAAGGAGAGAAAAAAAAGGAATTCCTTTAGTCCATTCCGGCACGGATACGCCAACGGCCCTCATATAGTTAAGGAACGATGGATTGAAAGTGTAGGCGCGTACGCATCCCGCATAGAGATACTGCTTAGAGATGCACATATAACATGACAGGGAAGGAATGCGGCGTATTCACGCCACGAATCAAACACGAGATTGCTTATTTGCTTGTACATTCAATTCGATAACATGAAGCTATGATAACATGCTTTACGCTTTCAAAGATGTCATAAAATTGACTCTAAGGAGAACATAGCAAGATCATAAGCTAAGTTGCATGATTCAACATAAATATTACAATGTCGGTTTGGAAAGATGATCTTTGCTTCAGTACATGAGAGAACGAACGTACTGATCCCCCACCAGCTTCATGCAGGGTGCAGGGAATGGATTGCTCGCGGCGAAGCGTTGCTTGAATGTGTTGAGGCTTGGAATGCCGAAGCGCAATGAAGCGTGCGATCGCATTGACGCTCGGACTACGCAGCTGGATTGATGCGACCGAGATATAGAAGGCATGATGTACGGAACGGTAAAATCCTTTGTGGGCAAGAGAGAACCTGAGTGTTGTAGACAATCTGGCATATATTGTTAGGCTATCGAAAGCCTTTGTAATCTCAGTTTCGGATATCAATGAAAGAGAATTGTTTCGTATACTCTGTTTTCCTTTCGTTGTTAATCGAATCAAAAGATAACCATTTGAGAACTTGTCATCTTGCCTTGCACGAGCGCAACTCCAGGCTCGTGTGGCATCACGCCCCCTGTGAGGACGATGACTCGAAGAGTAGCGTTGACCCGATTGCGTATCGATGCGAATCGATACAAGAGTTGCGTTGTCCCAAAAAATGTATCGACCCAAAGAATGCATTGAGTAATAACGATGCACGTGTTAAGTTTTCCTGAGCAACATATCGAACTAAGCCGACGCGAAGAGTTGCCTTGTCCCAAAGAATGCATCGAGTGAATCGATGCGAAGCGCCGCGTTGCCTCGAAGGATAAGTGCGTTGAGACGGCTCGAAGATTCTAAGAAATCGAATCGACCAAGACGCAAGTCCGAATCGATGCAAGTATTAATTTTAGTTGGTTTCATGTGCAGGCTATACGTTTACGCTGAAATGTTAGAGGTCGATCTTTTGCCTTATTCAGTAAGGGGTCCGCGAAAGCAAATCGTCGCCTTGCGACGGACTGAGGCGTTGGCTCGGTAAGCCCAAATCAGACGTATAATTCAATAAGCACGAAGTGCTCGAATGGCTAAGTCAGGAGAGTTGCCCTTGCAACGAAGTTATGAAATCAAGCCACAACGGCTCGGCGAAACGACAACGGCGGATCGATTCAAGGTGGGGGGACATTAACTCTCTTTCCTACTCCATCATGCTTAAGTAAAATACATATCATTGAATGCTGAGTTAACCTATCAACGCCACGGGAGTGGCTCGATAGAGAGTTAAATGTAGTGTGTGTCGAACACTAGATAGAACAATTGAAATGAATCGTACGGCAGACGTACGAGTCGCTATGGAATATTAGATATCGCAAAGGAGAGTGCCTCGGTGCGCAAGCCGCAATAATGTGGGATAACTGTACTCGACGAGTGCCTTAGTGCACGAACCATACCGTGCCTTCGCGTACGAGTTAGAACGGCTAGAACATTAAAAGACAATAGGCGAGCGCCCTAGCGCGCAAGCCACGAACATTGAATGCTAAGTCATAGAACATCAAAAATACGGTCGAAACGTGCCTTCGTACACAAGATAATAAAAGATGGCTTCGTTGCGAAAGAATACAGTTGTGGCATGAATGTGGCGGAACTGTCGGATATGACATAATGCCTCGAAAGGTGTTCGGGACCTTCGGGTCGTTCGATTGACGAATATTGAGTTGAGGCATGATGCCATTGAACATTGAAACGAAGTATGAAACAGAAGAACATAGAAAGTTAACGTAAGAAATACGAGACGATAATGCGGCATGGTGCCCTTCGAAATGTTTGCGGCCTTCGGGCGTTCGATGAGAACATTTGGGCGTTGTGCCAATTGAAATAGGGATAAGCGAACTTGCTTGGTTGTATGGAAATAAGATGCGTTGCATGGTCAAATGAACTTAAAGATATAAAAGCCCGTGCATGGGTATTCCCTCGAACGCGGCGTGCCAGGGCGCTGGGACCGTTCGGCCTAGGAGGGATTCGTTTTCGGTATTGTTGGTGCACTTCATTTAGAATGGTAGCGACCTTCTGGTGAATGTGATAAGCCACTTGCTGCGATTATTTCGATGGCCTCTAATGTTGGTTAGCAACCGCACAGAGTTAACATCGTCTTATGTTTCGATTCGGTAAATATAAGTCCATTCTAGCCCGAAAAGCTAGTGACCTTCATATAGTTAAGGGCGACGGGTTTGGAAGTGCAAGGTATGCATATATCCTGCATCGATGGATCCTGAATAGCGAGCACTTATAACATGACAGGGAAAACGGATAGGCGTATTCACCTTACATCGGTGCAAGGGCGAGTGCGTCGATATTGCTAAGTTGTGCCACGAATCAAATACGAGATTGCTTGCCTGTTTACTTACGCGAATTGAATAACATGCTTGCCATGCTTTACAGTCTTCGAATATGCCATGAACTCATCCTAAGGAGAACATAGAAAGAGAACTAAATTGTATGCTTGCATGAATCAATACAATACTAAATGTCGGTTTGTTAAGTGGGTTTTTGATCAGTACAGCGAGGACGAAAGTACTAATCCCCTACTAGTTTGCTAGCAGGTTCCGGGATTGGTCTGCTCGCGACGGAGCTTCGCTTGAACGTGTTGAGGCTTGGAATGCCGAAGCGTATTGAAGCGTGCGATCGCATTGACGCTCGGACTCGCGACATGATTGATGCGGCCGCCATATAGAAGGCATGATGTATGGAACAGTAAAATCCTTTGTGGGCAAGAGAGAACCTGAGTGTTGTAGCAAATCTGGCAAATTCTGTTGGGATATCGAAAGCCTTTGTAATCTGATTTCGAATATCAATAAAGTGAATCATTTTTGTATACTCTGTTTTGCCTTTCGTTGTTAACGTTCAACTCAAAGATAACCATTTGAGAACTTGTCATCTTGCCTTGCACGAGCGCAACTTCAGGCTCGTGCGGCATCACGCCCCAGCGAGGACGATGATTCGGGTGATTCCGGGTCGGGACGTGACAAATTGGTATCAGAGCTCTAGGCTCAATTTCCTCTGGACGCTTGCTTCATTACCATTCGAAAGAGTTACCCACCACCAATCGAAATCACTCTTGACTCTACTCGATGCCGCACTGGATGTTCCATACAATAAGTCTAATACAAATCATGTAATTTTGCCGCGTGTCGTTTTGGAAATTACATGGTGTTTAGTGGAAAAGTTGGGAAAGGTTTGTTGCTGCAAGTGCAACGAGTTGTGAGATGTGAATTCAAAGATTTGTTGCCGCGGATGCAACACGTCGTGAATTGTAATTCGAGATATTCGTTGTTTGCAACGAACGATACGAGAAATATTGGTTGCATCGATACAATAAAAGTCGTGGAATGTTGCTGCAGCAATTGCCACACGTTGATTGTAAATGATGCGTTGAAAAGAAAATGAAAGTTGATATTGAATGTGTCGAACGGATTCACATATCGATTTCGAATGTGCGTTGCGATAAAAAATGATAAGTCAATATCGAATGTGTTAAACGGATTTGAGCATTGACTTTGAATGTCGGAAATAAAATGTTGCACGAGGTGCAACAAATGTCGAAAATAAATCGATGCACGAGGTACGGTAAATATCGAAAATAAATTGTTGCACGATGTGCAATGCGTATTGAAAGTAAAATGTTGCACGTGGTGCAACGCATATCGAAAGTAAAATTATTGCACGTGGTGCAACGCGTATCAAAGTGAAATTGCTGCACGAAGTGTGACGGATATTAAGAATGAATTGTTGCACAAGATGCAACGAAAGAAAACAAAAGTTATAAATCGAGAAACAAAATCGGTTCGGTTGCGCATCGAACTTGTGTTGGCAAATGAATGCATTGGCCGAGTTGCGTCAGATTTTGATTAATCAGAGTTACGGTTGTGATCAAGCACGATCACTGCGGAAATCGTGAGTCGGAAGAGATCGTTGGTTCGTAAAGAGTACGTTGCGACGGAAGCAACTTGATTTCTGGGTGGTATATGGCATACCACCGATGCAATGAATGGCTCGATTTCGAGTGGTATATGTAATACCATTTGTGCGATGAATTGCATCGACGTATTATGAGAATTGCGGAAGGTTTGTCCCCAACGGACGGGATAGCACCGAGTCTCGAATGAGAATTTGTATAACGGCATGTTGATGCAAGTGTTCTTCGATGTTCGGTTAGAACGATAAGGCGGGGCTTGTAACATTGAATGATACGTCGATTGAAAAATTTATGTGTCGGTCGAATGATGGGAATTAGCGAAACGATTATGCCTTGAGGCAACAATCGGATCGACGGGATAGGAAACTCGAAACGTTGAAATCGAACCGCACGACTTGCGGGCTCGATGAAAATGTTGGGCGATACAAATTATAATCGAATCGTACGACTTACGATCCCGATTAAAATGTTGGGCGATACGAATTGAAATCGAATCGCACGATGTGCGACTTCGGTGAAGAGTTGGTTGACGTGAGAAATCGTGCCTAAGAAATAGTTGGTTACGTTACGGCGAAACTCATTCGAGTACGACTGAAAATGCACGAAACTTAGAGGGCGAGATCGTATGACTTGAGGGTTCGATGTTGGATAATCGGTAACTCAGTTACACGATCAAAGTATAGCAGGATACGGCAAATCGGATAACGAGCTGATACATATGGAAAAGTTAGTTGCGAACTTGGATGTATGTGATGCGAGTTAAGTTGACGTTGAAACGGATTCAAAGTTGACCCTTACGTTATCGAAATGGATACGGCGTATTGATATCGATACGTAAGGAAATGTAAACGACGTGAGAATACAAAATAGAGTGTGCCTCGCACTATGAAATTTTGTAAGTAACGATACGAGAATGAAATGAACTGGTTGATCGTAAATTTTGTGATTGATCAGGGCGAGACTATAAGCATCGACGATTGCTCGATGCGTATAGCATCTCGTGTGTCGACCGCAAAATAAGATAGACTCAAACTCGATACGAGTAGATATTTCGTAAATTGCGGAATCATCGACGATAGTGCATGACTTTACTCGGAGGATAGTTGCGCATCAGTTGCGCCGATAGAAATGGTTATGTACGGATTTGGGTAGTCGCATAGAATTCGTCGGAATATGATTTGGCTCCGAAATAAGATATAGCATGGTTCGTAGTAAACTGTCCTTCGGTGATGATCCACAATTATCGAGCGTAGCTTCGGGGCAGCTGACCCTAGAAGACTTGACCGCCAAATCAAATTGAATGCTACAGACCGTAAGATGACCCATACGATATCGCATATGAGATTGCACCAATAACAAATATAACACGGTACATGTTGACGATAAGTCTAGGCAATCAAGAATTGTTGGAACAACTTTTGATTGAGAATAATATAGTTAGATTTGAGTATTCGTCGAATGAATATTTGAATGGTTATGTTGGTCGACGATCAAATTAGAAATTCACCAACGAACTTGGTGATTCGGATGGGCGATTGCGAGAATCGTGCTATGCACGAGAGGGAACGATAAGGGAATGACTTACGAGTCATGTCGTTAGATTCAGATTTACCTTGCAATTGAGCTTGTGTAAATTGAACTTATGTTCGATGGTGCGAGACGGATAAGTCGGAAATTTGGCTAGTGAATTTTCTACTCGATAGGAATCGAACGTAAGGCGTATCGTAAGGACCTTCGTGTAAAAGGCGATCGTTGCCTTGAGTACCGTCGCCTTGATGTAAACTGTTATGTCGGATAAATTGTAGCTTTTGTGCAATGTCAATTTAAACTTGCGTCGGAAGGATTTGAGCACGGTGTCTAGGTAAGTAACCTAGCGGACGTAATCATGAATGTTGATGCTTTTGCAAGTCAACAAAAGAGAATCATGTCGAGATAGGCTACGAAGTGAAACATCAGAAATCGTTGGATAGTGACGCCGAACGCAAGGCGTTGCGGAGACTCATTGTGATCGGATGCGCGACGGCTTGACGCGATGCGTAGAATTGATAGTCCGGATAAAATATACAAAGTGAGAAATACGATTTTTGAATCGCATCGTCTGCCTTGACTTTTGTTGGACGATCACAAAATGTATCAATATGCATGTGCGCTAGAATTGCGAGAACAAGTAATAGAGCCAAGTCCGATCGAGAATACGAGATTGCAAGCTATTGAGAATAAGAAGTTACGTGTTTGCATTGTTCCGATATCTTACAACTGAGCTTGGCTGAAATGTATATATTGGTGGGATGCCTAAAATATGTGTATGATTCCAAACTAAGTTGTACGATCCAAACGATAGTGAGATAAGATCGTGGAACGATCTTATGAAACCCTTGGAAATTTAGTATTGGTTTCGGTTCGGGATGAACCTTGTTTTGAGTGGTATATTATGTAATGCCCCGCTCAGCACGGTGCATTATGCTGAGTCGTTGACTCGAAGAGTAGCGTTGACCCGATTGCGTATCGATGCGAATCGATACAAGAGTTGCGTTGTCCTGAGAAACGTATCGACCCAAAGAACGCATCGAGTAATAACGATGCAAGTGTTAAGTTGTCCCGAGCAACACATCGAACTAAGTCGATACGAAGAGTTGCCTTGTCCCAAAGAATGCATCGAGTGAATCGATGCGAAGCACCGCGTTGCCTCGAAGGATAAGTGCGTTGAGACGGCTCGAAGATTCTAAGAAATCGAATCGACCAAGGCGCAAGTCCGAATCGATGCAAGTATTGATTTTAGTTGGTTTCATGTGCAGGCTATACATTTACGCTGAAATGTTAGAGGTCGATCTTTTGCCTTATTCAGTAAGGGGTCCGCGAAAGCAAATCGTCGCCTTGCGACGGACTGAGGCATTGGCTCGGTAAGCCCAAATCAGACGTATAATTCAATAAGCACGAAGTGCTCGAATGGCTAAGTCAGGAGAGTTGCCCATGCAACGAAGTTATGAAATCGAGCCGCAACGGCTCGGCGAAACGACAACGGCGGATCGATTCAAGGTGGGGGGACATTAACTCTCTTTCCTACTCCGTCATGCTTAAGTAAAATACATATCATTGAATGCTGAGTTAGCCTATCAACGCAACGTGTGGTGGCCCATGCAGGTCCAGTTTGTCACTTTGGATACATAATTGTACCGATGTGAGCCTGCAACATAGGATTAGAATCTAGGAATCTCATCCATACAGCTTGACCTCTTCCCTTGGCTTCAAATTCTGAACTCTTGTTGACCTCATTGAATTGTATCTTGCTTGATTCCTTTCTACCGTTGATTCTTATTTTCGTGCTTAGTGTCATCTAAGAAGATGACTAAACTAGTATATGCTCATAGGTCACATATGGCTAGAATGGTTATATTGGCAATTGGAATACATTCAAGACTCTAATTGAGTTAAAAAGGCTTTTTAGTGTGATTTAATGATTAGTAATTGGTAAAGTAGGATATTACCACGAAAAGTTTTAACCTTAAGATCTCTAAATAGTAAACACCAGAGGATTTATAGAATTTTATACTTGGTTTAAGAAATTGATTGATTTTCAAGATTTGATATTTATGATTTATTGGGTTATAGTTGTACATCCTTGCACAAGTATAAAATTGATTTACTTTTCGAATTGTGATATTTATGAGTTTTGGGTGATAGATATACATCTTTGAACAAATATAAAATTTCTTTGATTTTCGAGTTTTGATGTTTATGAATTATTATATTATAGTTATACACCTATGAACAGCTATAAATTTGGTTGAAAATGATCTTAGCTTTTAAAAATGGCCATAGGAATTATTTAAATTTGCGTTGTACAACTTGCGATTTCGTGTTTAGTAAAATTTGATTTTTAAGTGGAAGTAAGTACGGTGAATTTTGGTTTAAAATATTTGAAAGTTATGAAAACGATTTTTGAGAAATTTTTATTTTAAATGGTGTCCTATGATTGAGGATTTACAAATCTATTTAGATTTTTGGTAAAAAAAAAATTTTGACTGATAAGATTATTAAAAAATTTAGTTTAATGTGGGATTGCTAATATTAAAAATTTTGGGAGAATTTCGAAGGATGTGATAAAAAATTATTTTGATTGATTAAAGTAAGTTACCATTTAAAAGTTGTGATTTTGTTGGAATAACTTAGCATGAATAGAAGTTAAAATTGATGAGAGAATTGAGCTTAATTTTGGAGATTGCTTTTAATATGCTAAGAGTTTTATTATGAGTTATTTGAAAATTTTAGTGTGTTAAATTTTTGATTGATTGTGAAATTTTTTTGGATTCGTAAATTTTGAACTCTTTAGTTAAATAGTTGAATTTAAACGTTAATTTTGGAAAAGTTTAGTAGTAACGTGATAAAATTTTGCTTTGAAATTTATGAGAGTGATTTAAAAAAAAATTTATGATGAAAATTGAGCGACTTGCAGTGAATACAAATTTTGGATGGTTATTTTTGAAAATTTTATTTAGAGACTTTTGGAGAAAATTTGATCAAAATTTTAATGGTGGACAACCAAGAGAGTCCAAATAAGATGGATGAATTCCACAGTATTCCACACTAATTGCCATGTCACCCATGACCATGATAGTAGTATGTACACAAGTATTGTTAGTCATCTACCAAGCTATGTGACTGTATTTCCACCTTGACTTACTCGACCTTCCTTCAATTCTAAATCTTTTAATTGCGACCTTCTAACCCATTTGTAATTTGAATAATGATCTAATGGTTCCTTAACTATATTCATCTAGAAGACTATCTTCTCTCCGGAATTGTGTTCTTAAATTATTTTTGGATTTTTTAATTAATTTTATTTCATGCTTTAACTTGTTCTTTTTTATTTTGTGTATTATTTATCACCTCGTAAACTCCCACCTTCTATTTTTGATCTTTTGGCGTCCCTTACTGTGACTTGGATATTTGGAGTACAACACTAGACTTTTCCTTCCAACAAATTTTATATGTAATACCTAAACAAGTCCACCTTCATGTAGATATATCATGTCCCACTAAAACACGTCTCCTTGTACACTATTTTCTTGATATGACCTTATGGTCAAAATGGCCAAACTATAATCTTTACCATGATACCGATACATTTTCGACCATGGATAGGGATTCAACCTCGGCTCAATTCCTTCGACCCGATATGTGTTTGTGTTCTACTAAATTCCTTAAATGCTTAAATTTGTACTTTATCTTGATTGCTTGACCCATTGTCCTATGATACTATTAGTGTAACTCTTGTAAGTTGGGTAGAATACCTCACCATATAACAAACCTTTTTCCTTGTGAACCACATTGGTAAGTTCACTTAGACTATAAATTCAGAGGACCCTACCTTATCTAGTCTACCAAGCCATAAATGAAGAAATACTAGGACAACTGTATAGGCCCACACTTCGGACGAGCCTTGATTTTATAAGATCTTGGACTATTTAAAATTTCCTTCATCAGTACCTCCCTTGCTCATATTTTGACTAATTCATGCTGCTAACGTAGCTTCAGTTTTGCAAGTTTATTTCGTTGTCAAGCTTGATCATGACATATTTTATTTGGGTGCACCCACTAACATATTGTCTAATCAGAACTGGTGTATGATGGTCTGATCAACCTATTGCACTTTGGTTCGCTTATCACATATTATTTTACGTGGGTGGAGACATAGTAAACTTGCCTTAGAGTCTCATCCGCGACAACCTTGGCAATTCTCTTTTGAATTATTTTGCCGCCTATGAACCCTGTAATTCGTACTCAATATATAACACCGTCTTTGAAACCTTTGTTGTTCCTGACTTTTACTTATTTTGGAAAGACAAGGCACTGTACTTGCTATATAGAGTCAAGGTATCATCTTTGGTTGCCCAATCGGTTAATTATACACAAATGTAGATAGCCACCGACTGACTCATGTGGCTGTATCCTCGCCTTTAACTACTCCTCGTTCCTTAACCCTAGAATTGTTATCGTGTCCTCCCAATTATTCTTGAGCACTCGAGAATGATTCTAATCATCCACTTAAATCAAACTCTCAATCGAGGCGATTAGTCTCCAGTTTCTCTCTAGGAACCATATCTCCCAAATGTCTAAATTATTCTCTTTGATCTACTACATTCCTATTACTCTCCAAATTGGATTATCGAAATTTTGCTACCTTCACTAGCAACCCTTATTCAATTCCATAACCACGATATATTTTTGTATATATCGACTCCATTGTTTTCTACTGCATGGTAGTGTTGAACGCCGTTTTATCGCCTCCTCCAAAATTTAATTGTATTTTGGTATTGACGAACTCTTCCCATTCCCCAACCCTATCTACCCTATTAATCCTAAATTTCGAGGACGAAATTCTTGTAAGTTGGGTAGGATGTAAAACCACTATTTTTTAATTATATTTTTTTATATTTTATTTGACATAAAAATGAATTATTATAATTTATGGTTTTATTATATTTTTTTTGATGACCCGGTTTGGCCAATTCAGCCCGAACTAGGCCTGGACCAAATTTAAGCCCAAGTAGACATGTGGTGTGATCAATGACGACCATGGATGCATATTTTATGGGTGTAAAATATTTCTTAATTTATTTTAAGGTTTCGGGAAATATTTTCTAAATATTAATTAGTAGTACAAAAATTTACGTTTTTATTATTTAATAATGTGTTACAAAAATGGTACGTTTTTCTGGGCCCAAATAAGGGTGTGTGGTACAGTTCACCCATTGGAGCAATTTTTATTAATTTGTTATTATTAAATTTATTTTGTAGAGATTTATTAAACATATTTATTCTATTAAGATATTATTATTACTTTGAGTGGATTTATTGTGAATTGAATTTATATGTACATGTAGATACGTTTAAATATATATTCAATATTAGTTAGATAATATTTAAATTGTTATTTGAATTTTTTAAATAGATTTTGGTGTATATATATATATATATATATATATATATATATATATATATATATATATATATATAGTAGGATAAGAATAAGTTTAGTTTAAAAAATATATATAAGTTGATTGGGTGGTCGGCCCCACCCGACCACCCATGCGTGTGGAATCTGAGAGCACCAGCACCTTTGATGTGCGCCCCCCTTTAATAGCAAACAGCAGTAGCATGGCCGAACCCCCATTACATGTGGGTATATATATAGTTATATATATATATATATGAGTTTTAACAAATTAAAACCCTAATCTCCTTCCACCTTCCTCCTCCTCTCTCCTCCATCCTCCTCCCTCTCCTCGGCGTGCGTGTCCAACCTCGTCGGTGTAGTGCCCCGTCCCGCTCAGTCAATCGGCAGAATCAAAACGCCAACGGCGTTCGGACTTAGCCTTGCAACGGCTACTCGAAGATATCGCTCAGTCGAAGCGACCGCTCGCTCATGTGGGGTAGTTTCGGTGAACTTGCCTCATCTTAGCCTTCACATAATAAATCGCATGTTTTCAACTTGCACAAGTAGGCTTGATAATAAAAGAGACGAATCCATATAGCTAAAGGGAATAATCTCGACGGGTCGAATTGAGTTAGAAAATGGAATGGTCCAACGGTCGGCTTAGAGTTGGTGCACGACGTGCTTTGAAAATGACACTCGATCCTTCGTCCCGTGGCTTGGGAGAAGGAAAGTTGGTTGAGTCGGCGAAGTTATGAACATAGCCTAAGTCATAGGCGTCGCCCGCATGAATGCTTCTTAAAGCATGTACGGTCCTGTCGTCCAAGGCTTGGCATAGCCTTGGCTTGCCCCATGAGTTAAGTTGCGTTGCACAGCTTGTGCCATAAGTCTAGGCACCCAAATGACTTGGTCGTTCAAAGTTGAACGCGTGCACGGCACATTCCATCGAGGCAAGGCTTGACGCGGCCTTTGCTCGTTAAGTTGTAGGCTTGAGTAAGTTAGGCAAGGTTATGTCGGTCAACCTAAGTCATTCGAAGTGCTGTCCTGCTCATTCTGCGGTTGTCAGGTTAAATAGTCCCACGATCCCAAGGCCCGTCATATAAACTATGACTTGGGCGATAGCGTCGCGTAGAACGAAAGTCGGTTTGAGGCACGATGCACGGACTTAGTGTCTAGGGCATGAACCACGGTTGATTGAATGAATTTTGGAGAAAAGATTGTTGAATAAGCATTGAGCTGAATGAAATGATATGGTAACATGGAAAGAATGCTCGCGACTGTGGGTCGTCGAGGGGTCTCAAATGATAGAAAGAATGCTCGCGACCGTGGATCGTCGAGGGGTCTCAAATGATAGATGGTTTGATATTGGTTTTGAAAGAGATGGTAACATTGGAAGAGGAATGTCTGTGTGAGACGTCAGTTTGTGTCGAGTCTTACATGGTCATTGGATAACTTGTCGACAAAGAGGAGTTTCCACGCGTGACAACCCTGGGCGCCATGGGACCGCGGCGTTCCGGAGGGAAACACGGTATAGCCGTAGCTGGACGAACCGCTCGGGTCATTCGGGAACTTTCAGCGGGGCTAGCTACCTGCGCTGAAAGGGTCGCCGAATGGCAAGGCTATAGTCCAGGATAGCTTGTGATGTTAGTGACCAATTCATATAGATGGGTCGGCACGGGCGACAATCCGCGTGTGTGCCTTTGAATTTAGTCAGTTGGATGTGTGTACAGTTAGAACACATGGTTTGGTCCTAAGATTTGGCATCAACATAGGCGACGTGCTACGGCACGAGATGCGGCGTCGGTCTTAAGTTATTGGCATATAAGTTGCATAAGTTATGGTTTTGAGTTGTCTTGAGTTTAAGTCAGGAAATGCCGCAAGGAGAAGTCGGTCAAGTGATACTTAGGCCAGAAGTCTTGATTGGGTCTGTTGGTGATCGAAGTAGCAATGGTCGCGAGGCGGTGATATGATGAAGTCACATTGAGTTACGAGGCACAGTATGATGGATTTGTAGCACGGTCACAAGGAATTTGGTACTATCGCGTAGTTGCGTCTCTGATTTTGGCCGTAAGGCAAACACGACTTGATAGGTTAACGTTGTTGAGTTAACATTGATGTTGCGAGCACGGGATGGTCTAAAGACACAAAATGAGCAAGGCGTCGGTCATAAAACTGATCCTAAGGCAAGACTAGAAAGACAATCGATAAGAAGTGACTATGTTGCACAAAGTAAATCAAACGTGTTGCGTGGGTGGGCGAGGAGCTCATTCCACCAGTACAGTTGAGTACTGACACCCACATAGTTTTCATGTGCAGGCACAGATAGAAGCTCGTGGCACGGAGCTCGCTTGGATGCGTCGAGGCACGTAGTTCCTTGGCGATTCGAAGCGTGCGGCCGCATGGAGTAAAGACTTATACAGGACATAATGTATGGACGTCGCCTTCCGAAGCATCCGCTGGCTCAAGACTTGTAACTGAGAGATGAGAGAGAGCTGAGTGACTTGTAAATGTGAGATGAGTGAGCTTGAGTGATTGTAATATTGGCATTGCGCCCCACTGTAACCTTTGTTTCAATATCAATAATAGAGTTTCTTCAGAATGACTTGTGTTTGTTCTAATTTTTGCTGCTATTATTCAATGTCTCTGCACGGGACTTCTCTGCGACGACTCCGTCGCAGCCGCTGAAATCGGCCATTATGGAACCCGCCTTGCACGAGCGCAATCTAGGCTCGTGTGGCATCACGCCTTAGCGAGGACGATCGCTCCTACGGGAGCGGGGCGTGACAGCCGGGGCGACAGCGGCGACGGAAACGACGACGACAACAACAACGACAACAACAACAGATTCCCACTTTAAGGTATCCAACTTCCCCGTTTAATTTCTCTCTCGATTCTAGTCCGTTTTTAAATCCGTAAATTCGTGTAGAAAACCCACATGACCCTCTTCGAGATCCCCCAGGTGGATTTTGACATGGCCATCCAACTTGCTCGAAAAATCGAGACGAAGTTGGAGAAAAACCACTTTTTTAAATTATTAAAAACTGTTTTGAAACATCAACTTGTCGGCCACTTTTCTCGCTGTCCATTAAACTTTCGTAAAAACTAACTGAAGGTAGTCAAAGACAACCTAACCGAGATTGTAACGCACCTTTTTGATTCACTTTTCATCTAGTATGTAGAAAGTTACACGTTATTAAAGTTTCCCAAAAAATTGTAAATTCTGTTTTCAAAAAGTGGGAAAAAACACCCGATACGGCGTGTGCCCCGACAAACCGGGCGACGTGGTCGCGCACTATACGCATCGAAAGGCGCGTATGGATGTTGTCGACGTGTGGGAACTGACGGAACCCGATTTCGTTGCATGTGCGCGACGAACCCAGTGCGTATCCGTCGGGATACCCCGTATCGACCCTTTGCAAATTAATTCACAACTTTGTGCACACTCATCATATCGCGATAAAACTTGCGCCATTGGACTCAAAATATTTTTCTGGTCCTGTGAGCTAAGTTTGGTCCGATTCTGAGACCGTTGATCGGGATGCTATTTTGGCGGGCTACAATCTCACTCAATGGGCGATTTTGTGCACAGCCCACCGGAATCCAAAATTGGACATATCATTGGGTTCGTCTCCTCAAAACAAATCTATAGACATGTAGTTTGACGACTTTAGAGACCGTAGATATTGGCACGCATTTCGGTGCAAAGCGGGTCCAACGGCGGACATCATTTTGACCTGAAATTACGATTTTGCCCCTGTTCCAGAATTTAACTTTTGGATAGGCGTTTCCTAGGCAAATCTTATATTCCAAACTCGTTCGTGATGTTTGTTGTAGCATCCGGAGTCATCTGCGGGATTTGGCTTTTTCTGGCTCCGTTTATTTGTCGGTTCGAGCTACTGGATTATTCCCTTTTACACATAACCTCAGGCAAGACACCTTGTCTTTACTGTTTAAATTTTCTGCTCATATCATGCATGTTGTGTTTAATTTTAAGATTGTTTCTTTCTAAATTATATGTAGATACAAATTACTATATTTTATAAAATTGGCTTAGAGTTAAGCGACTACCATCAAATTTAGTGTGTCTCATTGACTTGCCACGATTGTACACGAGTTGTGTGTGAGAGTTGTGAGTATCATATAGAGGTCACTTGCGTGTGAGTTGATCCCCCGTGCGCATGCGTAGGAATAACTGTCAATAGATGCATGATTAGAAGACTTGACAGTTATCTATATTAAAACAGTGTGGTGGAAACGACACGTGTTTGTGTGTCATGGTTACGACACACGTATAGTATCATTTGGGGGGAGGGGACAGCTACTAGCGTAGGGCCTACTTTTATTTTACACATTTGGGAGATAGTGTCTCGGATGAGCGCTACGTGTTACCCGGCCGATAGTGTCTCGGATGAGCGCTACTTGTTGGCCACTCTTTATTACATGCTTGAGACAGCCCCTGCGTAGAACGTTGTCCTCTAAATTGAAATCCACATAGAATGGTCAGGAACCTTTACTCATGCATACTTTTCTGTTGAGCTTATTTATTCAGTTTATCGGCATGATATTATGTGTCTTGTTACGTCCCCCTGAGGACCTGGTTTTTCTCCAGTTGTGTGTTCATATTTTCTGCAGGTGTTCTAGCCAAGGCCGTGATCTTCCCCATTTTCTCGAAGATGATTGCTCTTGGTTCGTTTTATCATTTTGTCGATCGCTTTCTTGTACATTTATATCATTGAGATAGTTGGTAGTGGACTTTGTCTCCGCCCAACGATTGTACCATAACTATTCAAGTTGATCCTGTCTTTATTTTATTATATATTTGTGGATGAGATTTAGCATGTCTTGGTTCTCTATATTTTACAGCTTATGTATACATACAAGATTCCATATATATGAGTAGACTTCGTATGTATACAGCTGGCATGTTTACGTACTTAGTCCTACGTATTTTGGGACTGGGGCGTTACACCACGGGCGTGGCTCGATAGAGAGTTAAACATAGTGCGTGTCGAACACTAGATAGAACAATTGAAATGAATCGTACGGCAGACGTACGAGTCGCTATAGAATATTATATATCGCAAAGGCGAGCGCCTCGGTGCAAAAGCCGCAATAATGTGGGATAACTGTACTCGGCGAGTGCCTTAGTGTACGAACCATACCGTTCCTTCGTGCACGAGTTAGAACGGCTAAAACATTGAAAGACAATAGGCGAGCGCCCTAGCGCACAAGCCACGAACATTGAATGCTAAGTCATAGAATATCGAAAATACGGTCGAAACGTGCCTTCGTGCACGAGATAATAAAAGATGGCTTCGTTGCGAAAGAATACAGTTGTGGCATGAATGTGGCGGAACTGTCGGATATGACATAATGCCTCGAAAGGTGTTCGGGACCTTCGAGTCGTTCGGTTGACGAGCATTGAGTTGAGGCATGATGCCATTGAACATTGAAACGAAGTATGAAACGGAAGAACATAGAAAGTTAACGGATGAAATACGAGACGATAATGCGGCATGGTGCCCTTCGAAATGTTCCCAGCCTTCGGGCGTTCGATGAGAACATTTGGGCGTTGTGCCAATTGAAATAGAGATAAGCGAACTTGCTTAGTTGTATGGAAATAAGATGCGTTGCATGGTCAAATGGACTTAAAGATATAAAAGCCCGTGCATGGGTATTCCCTCGAACGCGGCGCGCCAAGGCGCTGGGACCGTTCGGCCTAGGAGGGATTCGTTTTCGGTATTGTTGGTGCACTTCATTTAGAAGGGTAGCGACCTTCTGGTGAATGTGATAAGCCACTTGCTGCGATTATTTCGATGGCCTCTGATGTTGGTTAGCAACCGCACAGAGTTAACATCGTCTTATTTTTTGATTCGATAAATATAAGTCCATTCTAGCCCTAAAAGCTAGTGACCTTCATATAGTTAAGGGCGACGGGTTTGGAAGTGCAAGGTATGCATATATCCTGCATCGATGGATCCTGAATAGCGAGCACTTATAACATGACAGGAAAAACGGATAGGCGTATTCACCTTGCGTCGGTGCAATGGCGAGTGCGTCGATATTGCTAAGTTGTGCCACGAATCAAACACGAGATTGCTTGCCTGTTTACTTACGCGAATTGAATAACATGCTTGCCATGCTTTACAGTCTTCGAATATGCCATGAACTCATCCTAAGGAGAACATAGAAAGAGAACTAAATTGTATGCTTGCATGAATCAATACAATACTAAATGTCGGTTTGTTAAGTGAGTTTTTGATCAGTACAGCGAGGACGAAAGTACTAATCCCCCACTAGTTTGCTAGCAGGTTTCGGGATTGGTCTGCTCGCGGCGGAGCTTCGCTTGAACGCGTTGAGGCTTGGAATGCCGAAGCGTATTGAAGCGTGCGATCGCATTGACGCTCGGACTCGCGACATGATTGATGCGGCCGAGATATAGAAGGCATGATGTATGGAACGGTAAAATCTTTTATGGGCAAGAGAGAACCTGAGTGTTGTAGCTAATCTGGCAAATTCCGTTGGGCTATCGAAAGCCTTTGTAATCTGATTTCGAATATCAATAAAGTGAATCGTTTTCGTATACTCTGTTTTGCCTTTCGTTGTTAACGTTCAACTCAAAGATAACCATTTGAGAACTTGTCATCTTGCCTTGCACGAGCGCAACTCCAGGCTCGTGCGGCATCACGCCCCAGCGAGGACGATAATTCGGGTGGTTTCGGGTCGGGGCGTGACATGCACTGCACTGTCGTACGGCGCGGACGTATGCACAGTGCGCGGGCCGACGGCTGCTGGTCGGCGACGGACGGTCGTGCGGACTGGCAGCTGTTGGCCGGCAACGGGGATGCATCCGAAAATGGCCGAAGAGTGATCGGCGGACGGCATCGCTTCTCGGAAACACTCCGATTGGGGTGTCGGATCGACCGGGACGGCGC
>JANAVB010021797.1:10624350-10687618 GCA_029216955.1 Iris pallida | reverse complement strand
AGCCATTCCAAGTGTCGTCCCGCTCTTTCTACGGTTGTCAAGTTAAATAGTCCCATGATCTCATGGGCCGTCGTGTAATATATGACTTGGGTGATAGCGTCGCGTAGGACGTAAGTCAGTTAAAGACACGAGCTACGGTTGGCACGATATAAAGTTAGCCACGGACTATGGTACTTCGGGAGTACTTTTGTTCAAGTTAAGTTGGAAGGCTACGTAGTAGTCGTTCCCTCGAGTTCAAAAAAGTTTGAGGCAGTCCCTCGGTTGGGAGCCTCGCGTCCTGTCCACGTTAAGGTGTTTCGAGGCGGTCCCTCGGTTGGGAGTCTTGCGTTCCTATCCACGTTAAGTATTCGAGGCGGTCCCTCGGTTGGGAGTCTCGCATTCCTACCCATGTTAAGTGTTCGAGGCGGTCCCTCGGTTGGGAGTCTCGCGTTCCTATCCACGTTAAGAAGTTCGAGGCGGTCCCTCGGTTGGGAGTCTCGCGGTCCCGAGGCACGTTATGCCTAGTGTGATTCAAGCACGAGTTGCTAAGTATAGTTCCGGTCGTACCAATAGTAGGCCATGCATTTACGTGAGTCTAGATATCTCGTAGGTGCGTGGTCATTGGACACCTTGTCGACAAGGATTTCTGCCTAGACTGGTTATACGCCGGGGCACCGGGCCCAGTCGTCCTAGGAGGTAGACGTTATAGCAGTGCATGCTTTTATTACGTGGGTAGTCGGGGGCTTTCAACAGGGCTCAGCATATGTCACGCCCCGTTCCCGTAGAAGCGATCGTCCTCGCTAAGGCGTGATGCCGCACGAGCCTAGATTGTGCTCGTGCAAGGCGGGTTCCATAACGGCCGATTTCAGCGGCTGCGACGGGGTCGTCGTACAGAAGTCCCAAGCAGAGACATTAAACACGCAGCGGAAATTTAGAACAAACACAAGTTATTCAAAGAAGCTCTTTATTGATATTGAAACAACGGTTACATTGGGGGCACAGGGCCAAGTTTACAATCACTCAAAGCTCACTCTTCTCACTTTACAAGTCACTCTGCTCTCTCTCATCTCTCGATACAATACTTGAATCCAGTGGAAGCTTCGGAAGGCGATGTCCATACATTATGTCCCGTATAAGTCTTCGAATCCATGCGGTCGCACGCTTCGAATCGCCAAGGAACTCGTGCCTCGACGCATCTAAGCGAGCTCCGCGCCATGAGCTTCTACATGTGCCTGCACATGGAAACTATGTGGGTGTCAGTACTCAACTGTACTGGTGGAGTGAGCTCCTCGCCCACCCATACAAAACTGACACGTTTATTTTACTTTGTGCAATACAAGCCCCTTTACGATTGTCTTTCTAGTCTTGCCTTAGGATCGATTTTAGGACCGACGCTCGGCCTATTTAGTATCTTTAGACTATCTTCGTGCCTTGCTCTAATAACGTACCCATACTTTGCCTCTAGACCTTTCTCGTGCTTGTATTGTTAACGTACCGACTCATACTTGTCTTTCGTACCATACTCTTGGACGTAACGACTAGGTCGTGTCAAATACTTGCCCGTGCCTCAAACATCGAGGCCGTGCCTCGCAGCGTAACCTGACTTATTCAAACTCGACTTACGGGCCTTCTCGACTTAACGTACAATGACTAACCAAACTTGTGGAACCGGTGTTGAGAACTCAAGTACGATGCCATATCTCGTGCCTAAGCACGTGTCTTTACGTATAGCCGAATCGTAGGCTTTATAATACTTTGGGTGCAACCGAGCACACATTTCACCATTCAACATATACCGTGCTTACACTTTCTTTGTTACGACCGACACCGTGCATGCGGATTCGCCGCATAGCACGCCAATTATCTATATGAAAGGCCACTGGCATGACAAGCCATCGCGGACATAGCTCGGGTAGGCGGCGGGTCCTTCAGCGCAGGTAGCGAGCCCCGTTGAAAGCCCCCGACTACCCACGTAATAAAAGCATGCGCTGCTATAACGTCTACCTCCTAGGACGACTGGGCCCGGTGCCCCGGCGTATAACCAGTCTAGGCAGAAATCCTTGTCGACAAGGTGTCCAATGACCACGCACCTACGACATCTAGACTCACGTAAATGCATGGCCTACTTGTTGGTACGACGGAACTATACTTAGCAACTCATGCTTGAATCACACTTGGCATAACCTGCTTCGGGACCGCGAGACTCCCAACCGAGGGACCGCCTCGAACTTCTTAACATGGATAGGAACGCGAGACTCCCAACCTAGGGACCGCCTCGAACACTTAACGTAGATAGGAACGCGAGACTCCCAACCGAGGGACCGCCTCGAATACTTAACGTGGATAGGAACGCGAGACTCCCAACCGAGGGACCGCCTCGAAACACCTTAACATGGACAGGACGCGAGGCTCCCAACCGAGGGACCGCCTCGAACTTCTTTGAACTCGAGGGAACGACTACTACGTAGCCTTGCAACTTAACTTGAACAAAAGTATTCCCGAAGTACCATAGTCCGTGGCTAACTTTATATCGTGCCAACCGTGGCTCGTGCCTTTAACTGACTTACGTCCTACACGATGCTATCACCCAAGTCATATGTTAAACGACGGCCCTTGAGATCGTGGGACTATTTAACTTGACAACCGCAGAAGAGCGGGACGACACTTGGCATGGCTTAGGTTGACCGACATAACTTTGCCTAACTTACTCAAGCCTACAACTTAACCCGAGGGACGAGCCAAGGCTATGCCAAGCCTTGCGCAGTGGAAACGTGCATGCTTTATAGAGCATTTATGCGGGCGACGCCTATGACTTAGGCAAGTTCATAGTTTGTGTCGAATACCAACTTTCCTTCTCCCAAGCCACGGGACGAAGGACCGAGTGTCATTTAAAAGGACGCTGATCCGACTTCTATTGAGACCGTGGGACCATTTTCCATGTTCTAAGACATTCCGATGGGTCGAGATTATTCCCTTAGCTATGTACGTTCGTAGCTTTTATATTAGCCTACTTGTGCAAGTTGAAAACAGACGAATTATTAAGTGAAGGCTGAGATGAGGCAAGTTCACCGAAACTACCCCACCTGAGCGATGTCTTCGAGTCGCCGTTGAAAGGCCAAGTCCGAACGCCGTCGGCGTTTCGATTCCTTCGATTGACTTCGCGGGACGGGACACTACATCATGCCTTAGGCTAACTCATCTATATCACATAGACGTTCGGGGTTTTCTACCCAAATCGATGGTACGAGATTTTCTACCCAAGTTCGCATCACTCCGATTTCTAAACATCAAGCATCGATTTCCTATGCACATCCCAATATTCATTGCTCGGGTACAAGTCGTTCGATAAAGCCATCCTACGATAACTCACGTTTCAACCAATTCTACGTCATATCAATATCGTTCATTCATCAAACCATTTTGCGTCATCTATCTCTTTGAACACGTTCGATATTAGTTCGCCTATCATTCATTCTCAAATCAAGCACGCTATGACACAATTCATCTCTAAACCGTAATTCACATTTCATATTTTTCGAAATCATCTATTCCAATTCACGTAATCGATCACAAGGTCGTCTGACTTAACAGTATGCCACGCTCCGATCTCACGCGAGTCCGATTATCCACGGTGGGCACGAATCACCATGCACGCTCCCGCGAGATAATCATTCTCATCGGGACGTAACTCTTGTTTGTGTCTAGACTAGTTCATTCTCGATGCGCAGATTGGACCTACTTAATCCTCAAGTTTCATTCAATCACCAATCATAAGTTCTAACATTCTCGAGTTCTCCTTCGCATCAAGCCAACAAGTCGAGACAATCAAAGTTGCCGCATCCTGATTTCTGAGTTCGATTATTCCTACGACATGAATTACCATGTCAGCACTCATGCGGAATGATCGTCCCAAATCCGACGCAACGCATGTGCGAGACTGGAGTTGCGCTCGCGCAAGACAAGACCATCGACGTTGTGGTTATCAACGCAACCATCAAAATACGATCACTTTCACCCAACATTCGTCAATCAAGATCCTAAGTATTGCATCCATCAGAACGATAACACTTGTACGATCGTCATTCACCGTGTCAGAGTACCCCCGAGTTATCGCATATCGATCTTTGATACGCCTCAATACCATCGATGATATGCGTAACCTGACAATCTTCCTTTGCAACGAATTTCGAGTCGTGCGAATGATGCTATCATCCGACCGGATAATCTCCTCGATATTCAATTTCAAGTTCGATTATTATCTCTCGAATCGTTCACAAGATCAATTCGTTCAAATCCGAAATCACGTATCGTTCATCCGTCTATCTTAAGTCATCGACTACGTATTTCCTCAATTCGTAATATTCCTTGCTAACTCAATCATCGAACGATATCCATTCCAATCCTCAGAGTCATTCGCGTAACTTTAAAATCGAATATTTCATGCACGCTACCTACTCGTCGTGTTAACTTTTCGTATACGATCCGTATCAATTTCCTCGATTCGATTTCACCTACTCAATCGTTTTTGCGTTTCATACGCGTGCAATCCTCAATCTTTCGCTCGAATGATTTCTAAGACTGACCATACACCACTCGGGATTCGAGTCATCTAATCTAGTCCAAATCACGTTCGCGTTATTCGCTAAGACATGTTTCAGATTCGTTCGACGAATCTCTAGCGTAATTGTTCACGTCGCATCGACGCACTAAGTCGTTCGCACTATTCCTCAAAATTTAGAACAATCTTCCGTGTACGCCTAAGCGTTAGTCTGATAACGTTCCTATCGATATACACTCCAAGTGTATCTCCGTTCCCGGCCAAGCGGTACTTAATATCGGTTGTGACTCGTTTGCACCAAAAGGTCGAGGTGCGCGATACGCGGCACAACTAAGCCAAAAGGCCGTGCACATGGCCATCCCGTATGGACTATACTCTGACTCTGTGCGCTCATTTGCTCATGTAGGACTCGTTAGGCACGCACGCGACTTGCTAACTTTAGCACGCATTTTCTATCAACTCTAGGTCGGCACCGTTCGGCCCAAAGGCCACCACCTATCGATGCGTTCGATTGAACTCTTGTACGAGCTTTCGAAAATATTAGACTTATTGTATGGACATGCCGAGGGATGTTTGAGAGAGAGCACCAACGATATCAACTTTGCGGAAGCAACATTCAGAGTTCGCGAAAACATCAGAGTTAAAGAATTCAATCGATAGTCTAAGGACGTAAAGCCGTGCTCTGATACCATTATGTCACGCCCCGCTCCCGTAGGAGTGATCGTCCTCGGCTGATGCCGCACGAGCCTAGATTGCGCTCGTGCAAGGCGGGTTCCATAACGGCCGATTACAGCGGCTGCGACGGGGTTGTCGCACAGAAGTCCCAAGCAGAGACATTGAACACGCAGCAGAAATTTAGAACAAAGACAAGTTATTCAAAGAAGCTCTTTTATTGATATTGAAACAACGGTTACATTGGGGGCGCAAGGCCAAGATTACAATCACTCAAGCTCACTCTTCTCACTTTACAAGTCACTCTGCTCTCTCTCATCTCTCGATTACAATGCTTGAGCCAGCGGAAGCTTCGTAAGGCGATGTCCATACATTATGTCCCGTATAAGTCTTCGATTCCATGCGGCCGCACGCTTCGAATCGCCAAAGAACTCCGTGCCTCGACGCATCCAAGCGAGCTCCGCGCCACGAGCTTCTACCTGTGCCTGAACATGAAAACTGTATGGGTGTCAGTACTCAACTGTACTGGTGGAGTGAGCTCCTCGTCCACCCATACAAAATCGACACGTTTATTTTACTTTGTGCAGTACAAGCCCCTTTACGATTGTCTTTCTAGTCTTGCCTTAGGATCGATTTTTAGGACCGACGCTCGGCCTATTTAGTGTCTTTAGACCATCTCTGTGCCTTGCACTGATAACGTACCCATACTTTGCCTCTAGACCTTTCTCGTGCTTGCATTGTCAACGTACCGACTCATACTTGTCTTTCGTACCCTACCCTTGGACGTAACGACTAGGTCGTGTCAATACTTGCCCGTGCCTCAAACATCGAGGCCGTGCCTCGCAGCGTAACCTGACTTATCCAAACTCACCTTACGGCCCTTCTCGACTTAACGCACAACGACTAACCAAACTTGTGGAACCGGTGTTGAGAACTCAAGTACGATGCCATATCTCGTGCCGAAGCACGTGTCTTTACGTATAGCCGAATCGTAGGCTTTATAATACTTTGGGTGCAACCGAGCACGTATTTTACCATTCAACGCATACCGTGCTTATACTTCCATTGTTATGACCGACTCCGTGCATGCGAATTCGCCGCTTAGCACGCCAATTATCTATATGAAAGGCCACTAGCATGACAAGCCATCGTGGACATAGCTCGGGTAGGCGGCGGGTCCTTCAGCACAGGTAGCGAGCCCCGTTGAAAGCCCCCGACTACCCACACAATAAAAGCATGCGCTGCTATAACGTCTACCTCCTAGGACGACTGGGCCCGGTGCCCCGGCGTATAACCAGTCTAGGCAGAAATCCTTGTCGATAAGGTGTCCAATGACCACGCACCTACGAGACATCTAAACTCACGTAAATGCATGGCCTACTTGTTGGTACGACCGGAACTATACTTAGCAACTCGTGCTCTGAATCACACTTGGCATAATGTGCCTCGGGATCGCGAGACTCCCAACCGAGGGACCGCCTCAAACTTCTTAACGTAGATAGGAACGCGAGACTCCCAACCGAGGGACCGCCTCGAATACTTAACGTAGATAGGAACGCGAGACTCCCAACCGAGGGACCGCCTCGAATACTCAACGTGGATAGGAACGCGAGACTCCCAACCGAGGGACCGCCTCGAATACTTAACGTGGATAGGAACGCGAGACTCCCAATCGAGGGACCGCCTCGAAACACCTTAACGTAGATAGGAACGCGAGACTCCCAACCGAGGGACCGCCTCGAACTTCTTCGAACTCGAGGGAACGACTACTACGTAGACTTCCAACTTAACTTGAACAAAACGTGTTCCTTAAGTGCCATGGACCGTGGCTAACTTTACGTCGTGCCAACCGTGGCTCGTGTCTTTAGCTGACTTTCGTCTTACGCGACACTACCACCCAAGTCATACGTTATATGACGGCCCGTGAGATCGTGGGACTATTTAACTTGACAACCGCAGAAAGAGCGGGACGACACTTGGAATGACTTAGGTCGATTGGCATAACTTTGCCTAACTTACTCAAGCCTACAACTTAACCCGAGGGACGAGCCAAGGCTATGCCAAGCCTTGTGCAGTGGAAACGTGCATGCTTTATCGAATATTTACGCGGGCGATGCCTATGCCTTAGGCTAACTCATCGTTTGTGTCGAATACCAACTTTTTCTTCTCCCAAGCCGTGAGACGAAGGACCGAGTGTCATTTTCAAAGCACGCTGAGCCGACTTCTAAGCAGACCGTGGAACCTTTTTCTATGTTCTAACATATTTCGACGGGTCGGGATTATTCCTTAGCTATGTGCGTTCGTAGCTTTTATATTAGCCTACTTGTGCAAGTTGAAAACGCACGAATTATTAAGTGAAGGCTGAGATAAGGCAAGTTCATCGAAACTACCCCACCTGAGCGATGTCTTCGAGTCGCCGTTGTAAGGCCAAGTCCGAACGCCGTCGGCATTTCGATTCCTATGATTGACTTCGCGGGACGGGGCACTACAACAAACACCACTCAGAACAAGTCTCGTCCTCGAGACTTTCCAGAAGGCAAACCATCCTACCATATCTATGGCCAAGACTTAATCGTACCCACTCCGCCTACGCATTTCTTCGATTCCGAGCCACGCCCGTGCTTATCGCTAACATAGTCGTAAGGCACACCAACCGATCAACCAACATTCGAACTCGTCACAATTAAATGATCGCGTTACCGTCAACATTTCTCCGAAACTTACGATTTCAAAATCTTCGACACTTTTCCGTTCCTCAAGTCTCACTTGATTCAACGTATCACTTAGTTGGATCGTGCACATATTCCAGGCGTCCCCAAAATATATGCATTTTAGCCAAGCCTCGTGATCGAGAATCCGCCATCACCACTCGAGTCGGATCGTGCACATATTCGGGCGTCCCTGATATACGTGCATGTCAACCGAGACTCGCGAGTGGTGCCTCCGTAACTCCTATCGCTTTGCACCGGGACGTCTGCCTAACCGCTAGGCTAAGTCTTTTCGTCAGCACTGGAATCATAGTTCCCAAACAACGACATCAACACTGACCCCATCCTAAGGTCAAACTAAATCGATGGTACGTGTTTTCTACCCAAGCTCACATCACTCTGATTTCTAACATCGAACATCGATTCCCTACGCACATCCCAATATTCGTAGCACGGGGTCCGAGTCGTTCGGTAAAGCCATCCTACGATAACTCACGTTTTATCCAATTCCACATCGTATCAATATCGTTCATTCATCAAACCGTTTCGCATCGTCTATCTCTTCGAACACGTTCGACATTTGTTCGCCTATCATTCATTCTCAAATCAAGCACGCTATGACACAATTCATCTCTAAACCGTAATTCACATTTCATGTTTTCGCAATCATCTATTCCAATTCACGTAATCGATCACAAGGTCGCTTGACTTAACAATATGTTGCGTCCCGATCTCACGCGAGTCAGATTATTCACGGTGGACACGAATCACCATGCACGCTCCTGCGAGATAATCATTCTCATCGGGACGTAACTCTTATTTGTGTCTAGACTAGTTCGTTCTCGATGCGTGGATTGGACCCTACTCAATCCACAAGTCTTATTCATTCGTCAATCATAAGTCCTAACATCCTCAAATTTTCCTTCGCATCAAACCGACAAGTCAGGACAATCAAAGTTGTCGCGTCCTGATTTTCTGAGTTCGATTATTTTCGCGACATGAATCACCATGTCAGTGCTCACGCGGAATGATCGTCCCAAATCTGACGCAACGTATGTGCGAGGCTAGAGTTGCACTCGCGCAAGACAAGACCGTCGACGTTGTGGTTATCAACGCAACCATCAAAACACGATTTCTTTCACCCAACATTCGTCTCAATCAAGATCCTAAGTATTGCATCCATCAGAACGATAACACTTGTACGATCGTCATTCACCGTGTCAGAGTACCCCTGAGTTATCGCATATCGATCTTTGATACGCCTCAATACCATCGATGATATGCGTAACCTGACGATCTTCTTTTGCAACGAATTTTGAGTCGTGCGAATGATGCTATCGTCCGACTGGATTATCTCCTCGAATCGTTTACATCATCAATTTCTTTAACCCAAATTCACGTATCGTTTATCCGTCGATCTTAAGTCATCGACTACGTATTTCCTCAATTCGTATCATTCCTTGCTAACTCAAACCATCGAGCACATCGATTTCAATCGTCAGAGTCGTTTACGTAACTTCAAATTTCAACTTTTCATGCACGCTATCTACCTGCCGTGCTAACTTTTCGTATACGATCCGTATCGATTTCCTTCAATCCGATTTCACCTACTCAATCGTTTTCGCATTTCATACTCGTACAATCCTCAATCTTTCGCTCGAATGATTTCCAAGATGGACTATACACCACTCGGGATTCGAGTCATCCAATCTAAACCAAATCACGTTCGCGTTATTCGCTAAGATATGTTTCGGATTTGTTCGACAAATCCCTAGCGTAATCGTTCACGTCGCATTGACGCACTAAGTCATTCGCACTATTCCTCAAAATCAAAAATAATCTTCCGTGTACGCCTAAGCGTTAGTCCAATAGCGCTTCTATCGATATACACTCTACGTGTATACGCGTTCTCGATCGAGCGATACTTAGTATTGCTCGCGAATCGTTTGCACCAAAATGTTGAGGTGTGCGATAATCGGCATAACTTAGCCATAGGCTATGTGCATAACCATCCCGTTCGAACTATACTTCGGTCTCGTGTGCTCGTTCGCTATTGTTAGCGTAAGATCGTTCAAACACGCAACGCGTTTACTAACTTTTAGCACATGTCTTCTATCAACTCAAGGTCGGCACCGTTCGGCCCAAAGGCCTACCAACGTATCCGACGATGGCCTACAGATGCGTTCAATGGAACGCTTGTACGAGCTTTTGAAAATATTAGACTTATTGTATGGATATGCCGAGGGACATTTGAGAGAGAGCGTACCAACGGTATCGATATGCGGAAGCAACGTTTCAGAGTTCGCAGAAAACAACGGAGTTAAAGAATTCAATCGGTAGTCCAAGGACGTAAAGCCGTGCTCTGATACCATTATGTCATGCCCCGCTCCCGTAGGAGCGATCGTCCTCGCTAAGGCATGATGCCGCACGAGCCTAGATTGCGCTCGTGCAAGGCGGGTTCCATAACGGCCGATTACAGCGGCTACGACGGGGTCGTCGCACAGAAGTCCCAAGCAGAGACATTGAACACACAGCGAAAATTTAGAACAAAGACAAGTTATTCAAAGAAGCTCTTTTATTGATATTGAAACAACGGTTACATTGGGGGCGCAAGGCCAAGATTACAATCACTCAAGCTCACTCTTCTCACTTTACAAGTCACTCTGCTCTCTCTCATCTCTCGATTACAATGCTTGAGCCAGCGGAAGCTTCGGACGGCGATGTCCATATATTATGTCCCGTGTAAGTCTTCGATTCCATGCGACCGCACGCTTCGAATCGCCAGGAACTCCGTGCCTCGACGCATCCAAGCGAGCTCCGCGCCACGAGCTTCTACCTGTGCCTGCACATGGAAACTGTATGGGTGTCAGTACTCAACTGTACTGGTGGAGTGAGCTCCTCGTCCACCCATACAAAACCGATACGTTTATTTTACTTTGTGCAGTACAAGCCCCTTTATGATTGTCTTTCTAGTCTTGCCTTAGGATCGATTTTTAGGACAGACGCTCGGCCTATTTAGTGTCTTTAGACCAACTCCGTGCCTTATACTGATAACGTACCCATACTTTGCCTCTAGACCTTTCTCGTGCTTGTATCAACGTACCGACTCATACTTGTCTTTCGTACCCTACTCTTGGACGTAACGACTAGGTCGTGTCAATACTTGCCCGTGCCTCAAACATCGAGGCTGTGCCTCGCAGCATAACCTGACTTATCCAAACTCACCTTACGGCCCTTCTCGACTTAACGCACAACGACTAACCAAACTTGTGGAACCGGTGTTGAGAACTCAAGTATGACGCCATATCTCGTGCCGAAGCACGTGTCTTTACGTATAGCCGAATCGTAGGCTTTATAATACTTTGGGTGCAACCGAGCACGCATTTTACCATTCAACGCATACCGTGCTTATACTTCCATTGTTATGACCGACTCTGTGCATGCGGATTCGCCGCTTAGCACGCCAATTATCTATATGAAAGGCCACTGGCATGACAAGCCATCGCGGACATAGCTCGGGTAGGCGGCGGGTCCTTCAGCGCAGGTACCGAGCCCCGTTGAAAGCCCCCGACTACCCACGCAATAAAAGCATGCGCTGCTATAACGTCTACCTCCTAGGACGACTGGGCCCGGTGCCTCGGCGTATAACTAGTCTAGGCAGAAATCCTTGTCGACAAGGTGTCCAATGACCACGCACCTACGAGACATCTAAACTCACGTAAATGCATGGCCTACTTGTTGGTACGACCGGAACTATACTTAGCAACTCGTGCTCTGAATCATACTTGGCATAACGTGCCTCCGGACCGCGAGACTCCCAACCGAGGGACCGCCTCAAACTTCTTAACGTAGATAGGAACGCGAGACTCCCAACCGAGGGACCGCCTCGAATACTTAACGTGGATAGGAACGCGAGAATCCCAACCGAGGGACCGTCTCGAATACTCAACGTGGATAGGAACGCGAGACTCCCAACCGAGGGACCGCCTCGAATACTCAACGTAGATAGGAACGCGAGGCTCCCAACCGAGGTACCGCCTCGAAACACCTTAACGTGGATAGGAACGCGAGACTCCCAACCGAGGGACCGCCTCGAACTTCTTCGAACTCGAGGGAATGACTACTACGTAGCCTTCCAACTTAACTTAAACAAAACGTGTTCCTTAAGTGCCATGGACCGTGGCTAACTTTACATCATGCCAACCGTGGCTCGTGCCTTTAGCTGACTTCCGCCTTACGCGACACTTCCACCCAAGTCATACGTTATATGACAGCCCGTGAGATCGTGGGACTATTTAACTTGACAACCGCAGAAAGAGCGGGACGGCACTTGGAATGACTTAGGTCGATCGGCATAACTTTGCCTAACTTACTCAAGCCTACAACTTAACCCGAGGGACGAGCCAAGGCTATGCCAAGCCTTGCGCAGTGGAAACGTGCATGCTTTATCGAGCATTTACGCGGGCGACGCCTATGCCTTAGGCTAACTCATCGTTTGTGTCGAATACCAACTTTTCCTTCTTCCAAGCCGCGGGACGAAGGACCGAGTGTCATTTTCAAAGCACGATGAGCCGACTTCTAAGCAGACCGTGGGACCTTTTTCCATATTCTAACACATTTCGACGGGTCGGGATTATTCCCTTAGCTATGTGCATTCGTTGTTTGTATATTAGCCTACTTGTGCAAGTTGAAAACACACGAATTATTAAGTGAAGGCTGAGATGAGGCAAGTTCACCGAAACTACCCCACCTGAGAGATGTCTTCGAGTCGCCGTTGTAAGGCCAAGTCCGAACGCCGTCGGCATTTCGATTCCTTCGATTGACTTCGCAGGACGGGGCACTACACTGCAAGCGCAACAAATTGTGAAATACGATTTGAGATGTTGTCGCAATGTAACATGTGGAAAGAGAAATAAAACGATGCACGAAGTGCGACGAGTTAATGTGAATATGTGTTAAAATGAAAGTGAGAAGTGATAAGCCAATATCGAATGTGTTAAACGAATTGAGCATTGACTTGGAAAGTCGAGAGTAAATCGATGCACGAGGTGCAGTAAATGTGGGAAATAATCATTGCACGATGTGCAACGCGTATTGGAAGTAAAACTATTGCACGTGGTGCAACGCATATCAAATTAATCGTTGCACGGAGTGCAAAGGGAAATTGAAAATGAATCGTTGCACAAAGTGAAATGAAATGTCGGAGATAAATCGTAGCACGATGTGCAACGCGTATCGGAAGTAAAATTTGTTGCACGGGGTACAACGTATATCTAAATAAATTGTTGCATGAGATACAACGTAAGGAAAGAATTGAAATCGTAAATCGATAGAACGAATCGTTTGGTTGCACACCAAACTTATGTTGGCAAACGAGAACATTGACCGAGTTGTGTCAAATTTTGATAGAATCAAAGTTACAGTTGTGATCAAGCACGATCACTGCGAAAATCGTGAGTCGGAAGAGATTGTTGGTCTATACTAAGTATAATGCAAGGGAAATGACTTGAGTTCCGAGTGGTATATGCCATACCACGTAGGCGATGAATGACTCGATTCCGAGTGGTATATGGTATAGCACTTGTGCGATAAATTGCATCGACGCGTTGTGAGAATTGTGGAAGGTTTGTCCGCAACGGACGGGAGAGTACCGAGACTCGATTGAAAATTTGTATGACGGTATGTTGATGCAAGTGTTCTTCGAAGATTGGTTGGGACGATAAGGCGAGACTCGTATCGATGAACAATACGTCGGACGAAAATGATAAGTCGGTCGGACGACCGAGACTAGCGGAACGATTATGCCATGACGCAATAATCGGATCGACGGAAAAGGAAAAACTCGAGCTTACGAATGAATCGTATGACTTGCGATCTCGATAGAAATGTTTGGTTAGGCGAATCGAATCGCACGACTTGCGATCTCGATAGAAATATTGGGCGAGGCGAATCGAATCGTATGACTTGTGATCTTGATAGAAATGTTCGGCTAGGCGAATCGAATCGCACGACTTACGATATCGATAGAAATGTTGGGTGAGACGAATCGAATCGCAGGACTTGCGATTTTGATTTAAATGTTGGGCGATGTGAATTGTAATCGAATCGCACGATGTGCGACTTCGGTGAAGAGTTGGTTGACATGAGTAATCGTGCCTAAGAAATAGTTGGTTACGTTACGGCAAAACTCATTTGAGTACGACTAAAAAACACGCGAAACTTAGAGGGCGAGATCGTATAACTCGAGGGTACGATGTTGGATAATCGGTAACTCGGTTACGCAATCAAAGTATAGCGGGATGGGAATCAGAGAACGAGTGAATGCGTATGGAAAAGTTTGTTGCGAACTTGGATGTATGCGATGCGAGTTAAGTTGACGTTGAAACGGATTCGAAGTCGACCCTTGCTATCGAAATTGATATGAACTATCAAGATTGATACGCAAGGAAACGTAAGCACGATGTGAGAATACAAAATGGAGTACGTGTTGTGCTATCAAAATTTTGTAATAACGATACGAGAATGAACGAACTTGGTTGATCGTAAATTTTGTGATTGATCAGGGCGAGACTATAAGTCATCGACGATTGCTCGATGCGTATAGCATCTCGTGTGTCGACCCGCGAATAAGATAGACTCGAACTCGATACGAGTAGATGTTTCATAAATTGTGGAATCATCGACGGTGGTGCATGATTTGACTCAGAGGATAGTTGCGCATCAGTTGCGCCGATAGAAATAGTTTTGTCCGAAATTGGGTAGTCGTATAGAATTGTCGAAACGTGATTTGGCTCCGAAATAAGATGTAGCATGGTTCGTAGTAAACTGTCCTTCGTTAATAATCCACAATTATCGAGCGTAGCTTCGGGGCAGCTGACCCTAGAAGACTTGACCGCCAAATCAAATCGAATGCTGCAGACCGTAAGATGACCCATGCGATATCGCATATAAGATTGTACCGATAACAAATATAACACGGTGCATGTTGACGATAAGTCTAGGCGATCGAGAATTGTTGGAACAGCTTTCGATTAAGAATGATATAGTTAGATTTCGAGTATTCGTCGGATGAATACTTGAATGGTTATGTTGGTCGACGATCAAACTAGAAATTCACCAACGAACTTGGTGATTCGGATAGGCGAGTGCGAGAAGTGTACTAAGTACGAGAGAGAACGATAAGGGATTGACTTACGAGTCATGTCGTTAGATTCGGATTCACCTTGCAATTGAGCTTGCGTGAATCGAAATTATGTTCGATGTTGCGAGATAGATAAGTTGGGAATTTGGCTAGTGAATTCCTACTCGTTAGGAAATCGAATGTAAGACGCGTCGTAAAGACCATTGTGCTAAGGCGATAGTTGCCTTGAGCACCGTCGCCTTGATATAAACTTTCATGTCGGATAGATTGTGGCCTTTGTGCAATGTCAATTTAAAGTTGCGTCGGGAGAAGTTAAGCACGGGTACTAAGTAAGTCACCTAGCGGGCGCAGCCCTGAATGTTAATGCATTGCAAGCAAACGAAGGAAATCGTAATCGAGATAAGTGTATAACCAGACTTCGAAAATAGTTGAGAGGCGACTTTGAACGCAAGGCGTTGCGAAGGATCGTTGCGATCGGTATGCGCGACGGCTCGACGCGACGCATAGAATTGATAGTTCCGATGAAACATACTAAATGAGAAAGGCAATTTTGAATCGCGTCGCGTACAGTGACTTTATTGAATGAATCTCGTATGTATCGAATATACGTATGCGATGAAATTTTGAGAACAGTTGCTAAGGATAAGTCCGATCGAGAGTACGAGATGGCAAGCATAGGATTGAAATTTACCTGTCAGCTTTGTTCCAATTTGCTACCACTGGAATTGGTCAAAATACATATATCTTCGGGACGCCTTGAATATAGGTACGGATCTAAATCGAGTTGTATCCAAATTCAAATCGAGCTGCAGGGATGACTTTGAAATGTTAGTGAAAAGCTTGCGAGATAGTGTGAAACTGAACAACATTGGTGGGACGAGATCGTGAAACGATCTATAAAACACTTAGTCGGAGTGTTGGTTTTGGTTCGAGGACGAACCTTGTTTTGAGTGGTATATTATGTAATGCCCTGCTCTACACGGTGCATTACGCTGAAGCGTTGACTCAACGAGTCGCGTTGAGGGAATGAAATGTATCGATACGAATCGATACGAGAGTTACGTTGTCCCGAGCAACGCAACAAACTAAGTCGATGCGAAGAGTTGCCTTGCCCTGAAAGAATGCATCGAGTTGAATCGATGCGAAGTGCCGCGTTGCCCCGAAGGATGAGTGCGTTGAATCGGCTCGAAGATTCTAAGAAATCGAATCGACCAAGACTCAAGTCCGAATCGATGCAAGTATTGACTTTAGTTGGTTTCGTGTGCAGGTTATACGTTGACGGGAAAATATTAGAGGTCGATCTTGTGCAATATTTAGTAAGGGGTCCGCGAAATCAAATCGTCGCCTTGCGACGGGCTGAGACTTGGGCACGCTAAGGCAAATCGGACGTATGATTCATTGAAGCACGAAATGCTCGAATGGCTAAGTCAGGAGAGTGGCCGTGCAACAAAGTTAAGAAATCGAGCCGCATCGGCTCGGCGAAACGACGAAGGCGAATCGACTCAAGGTGGGAGGATTGACTTCTTTTTACTCCTTTATTCGATAAGTCAAATATATCATTGTATGCTAAAGTTAACCTATCGACGCCACGGGCGTGGCCCGATCGAAGATAAATCATAGTGTGAGTCGAACACTAAGTTAGAACAATTGAAATGAAACGTGCATCAATATGTACGAGTCGATTAGGAACATTAGATATCGCTAAGGCGAGTGCCTCGGTGCGCAAGCCGTAAGAACATGGGATAACTGTACTCGACGAGTGCCTTAGTGCACGAACCATACCGTGCCTTTGCTGCACGAGTTAGACGGCTAGAACATTGGAAGACAATAGGCGAGCGCCCTAGTGCGCAAGCCTCGAACATTGAATGCTAAGTTATAGAACATGGATATACGGTCGAAACGTGCCTACGTGCACGGGATAATAAAAGGATAGCTTCGTTAAGAAAGAAACAGTTGTGGCATGAATGTGGCAGAACTGTCGGATATGACATGGTGCCTCGAAAGGTGTTCAAGACCTTTGGGTCGTTCGATTGACGAGCATTGAGTTGAGGCACGATGTCATTGAATCATTGAAACGAAGTATGAAACGTAAGAACACAGAAAGTTAATGGAAGAGACGCGAGATGATAAAGTATGAGTCTCGGACTCAAGACTATGTTTGGTTGTTTGAATTTGATTGCTTGAATGATAAGGGCGTTGCATGGTCGAATGGAATGGACGAGAGATAAAATATGATATCTCCCGTGCACGGGTGTTTCCTCCAAACGGTTAAATGTCGGAGCGCCCCGGAACCGCTTGGCCTAGGAGGGAATCGAATAATCTTTGTAGACACACTTCCTTAAACAAGATGGAAAAAGCCACAAATGATGGTATGCAGCAGGAACGTTTCGGTTGTTGGGATGTGACCCAACCCGTGAAACGCCGGGCAGCCCGACCAAATATTGAGAAAAGAAGGAGAGAAAAAAAAGGAATTCCTTTAGTCCATTCCGGCACGGATACGCCAACGGCCCTCATATAGTTAAGGAACGATGGATTGAAAGTGTAGGCGCGTACGCATCCCGCATAGAGATACTGCTTAGAGATGCACATATAACATGACAGGGAAGGAATGCGGCGTATTCACGCCACGAATCAAACACGAGATTGCTTATTTGCTTGTACATTCAATTCGATAACATGAAGCTATGATAACATGCTTTACGCTTTCAAAGATGTCATAAAATTGACCCTAAGGAGAACATAGCAAGATCATAAGCTAAGTTGCATGATTCAACATAATATTACAATGTCGGTTTGGAAAGATGATCTTTGCTTCAGTACATGAGAGAACGAACGTACTGATCCCCCACCAGCTTCATGCAGGGTGCAGGGAATGGATTGCTCGCGGCGAAGCGTTGCTTGAATGTGTTGAGGCTTGGAATGCCAAAGCGCAATGAAGCGTGCGATCGCATTGACGCTCGGACTACGCAGCTGGATTGATGCGACCGAGATATAGAAGGCATGATGTACGGAACGGTAAAATCCTTTGTGGGCAAGAGAGAACCTGAGTGTTGTAGACAATCTGGCATATATTGTTAGGCTATCGAAAGCCTTTGTAATCTCAGTTTCGGATATCAATGAAAGAGAATTGTTTCGTATACTCTGTTTTCCTTTCGTTGTTAATCGAATCAAAAGATAACCATTTGAGAACTTGTTATCTTGCCTTGCACGAGCGCAACTCCAGGCTCGTGTGGCATCACGCCCCCTGTGAGGACGATGACTCGAAGAGTAGCGTTGACCCGATTGCGTATCGATGCGAATCGATACAAGAGTTGCGTTGTCCCAAAAAATGTATCGACCCAAAGAATGCATTGAGTAATAACGATGCACGTGTTAAGTTTTCCTGAGCAACATATCGAACTAAGCCGACGCGAAGAGTTGCCTTGTCCCAAAGAATGCATCGAGTGAATCGATGCGAAGCGCCGCGTTGCCTCGAAGGATAAGTGCGTTGAGACGGCTCGAAGATTCTAAGAAATCGAATCGACCAAGACGCAAGTCCGAATCGATGCAAGTATTAATTTTAGTTGGTTTCATGTGCAGGCTATACGTTTACGCTGAAATGTTAGAGGTCGATCTTTTGCCTTATTCAGTAAGGGGTCCGCGAAAGCAAATCGTCGCCTTGCGACGGACTGAGGCGTTGGCTCGGTAAGCCCAAATCAGACGTATAATACAATAAGCACGAAGTGCTCGAATGGCTAAGTCAGGAGAGTTGCCCTTGCAACGAAGTTATGAAATTAAGCCACAACGGCTCGGCGAAACGACAACGGCGGATCGATTCAAGGTGGGGGGACATTAACTCTCTTTCCTACTCCATCATGCTTAAGTAAAATACATATCATTGAATGCTGAGTTAACCTATCAACGCCACGGGAGTGGCTCGATAGAGAGTTAAACGTAGTGTGTGTCGAACACTAGATAGAACAATTGAAATGAATCGTACGGCAGACGTACGAGTCGCTATGGAACATTAGATATCGCAAAGGAGAGTGCCTCGGTGCGCAAGCCGCAATAATGTGGGATAACTGTACTCGACGAGTGCCTTAGTGCACGAACCATACCGTGCCTTCGCGTACGAGTTAGAACGGCTAGAACATTAAAAGACAATAGGCGAGCGCCCTAGCGCGCAAGCCACGAACATTGAATGCTAAGTCATAGAACATCAAAAATACGGTCGAAACGTGCCTTCGTACACGAGATAATAAAAGATGGCTTCGTTGCGAAAGAATACAGTTGTGGCATGAATGTGGCGGAACTGTCGGATATGACATAATGCCTCGAAAGGTGTTCGGGACCTTCGGGTCGTTCGATTGACGAATATTGAGTTGAGGCATGATGCCATTGAACATTGAAACGAAGTATGAAACAGAAGAACATAGAAAGTTAACGTAAGAAATACGAGACGATAATGCGGCATGGTGCCCTTCGAAATGTTTGCGGCCTTCGGGCGTTCGATGAGAACATTTGGGCGTTGTGCCAATTGAAATAGGGATAAGCGAACTTGCTTGGTTGTATGGAAATAAGATGCGTTGCATGGTCAAATGAACTTAAAGATATAAAAGCCCGTGCATGGGTATTCCCTCGAACGCGGCGTGCCAGGGCGCTGGGACCGTTCGGCCTAGGAGGGATTCGTTTTCGGTATTGTTGGTGCACTTCATTTAGAATGGTAGCGACCTTCTGGTGAATGTGATAAGCCACTTGCTGCGATTATTTCGATGGCCTCTAATGTTGGTTAGCAACCGCACAGAGTTAACATCGTCTTATGTTTCGATTCGGTAAATATAAGTCCATTCTAGCCCGAAAAGCTAGTGACCTTCATATAGTTAAGGGCGACGGGTTTGGAAGTGCAAGGTATGCATATATCCTGCATCGATGGATCCTGAATAGTGAGCACTTATAACATGACAGGGAAAACGGATAGGCGTATTCACCTTACATCGGTGCAAGGGTGAGTGCGTCGATATTGCTAAGTTGTGCCACGAATCAAATACGAGATTGCTTGCCTGTTTACTTACGCGAATTGAATAACATGCTTGCCATGCTTTACAGTCTTCGAATATGCCATGAACTCATCCTAAGGAGAACATAGAAAGAGAACTAAATTGTATGCTTGCATGAATCAATACAATACTAAATGTCGGTTTGTTAAGTGGGTTTTTGATCAGTACAGCGAGGATGAAAGTACTAATCCCCTACTAGTTTGCTAGCAGGTTCCGGGATTGGTCTGCTCGCGACGGAGCTTCGCTTGAACGTGTTGAGGCTTGGAATGCCGAAGCGTATTGAAGCGTGCGATCGCATTGACGCTCGGACTCGCGACATGATTGATGCGGCCGCCATATAGAAGGCATGATGTATGGAACAGTAAAATCCTTTGTGGGCAAGAGAGAACCTGAGTGTTGTAGCAAATCTGGCAAATTCTGTTGGGATATCGAAAGCCTTTGTAATCTGATTTCGAATATCAATAAAGTGAATCGTTTTTGTATACTCTGTTTTGCCTTTCGTTGTTAACGTTCAACTCAAAGATAACCATTTGAGAACTTGTCATCTTGCCTTGCACGAGCGCAACTTCAGGCTCGTGCGGCATCACGCCCCAGCGAGGACGATGATTCGGGTGATTCCGGGTCGGGACGTGACAAATTGGTATCAGAGCTCTAGGCTCAATTTCCTCTGGACGCTTGCTTCATTACCATTCGAAAGAGTTACCCACCCCCAATCGAAATCACTCTTGACTCTACTCGATGCCGCACTGGATGTTCCATACAATAAGTCTAATACAAATCATGTAATTTTGCCGCGTGTCGTTTTGGAAATTACATGGTGTTTGGTGGAAAAGTTGGGAAAGGTTTGTTGCTGCAAGTGCAACGAGTTGTGAGATGTGAATTCAAAGATTTGTTGCCGCGGATGCAACACGTCGTGAATTGTAATTCGAGATATTCGTTGTTTGCAACGAACGATACGAGAAATATTGGTTGCATCGATACAATAAAAGTCGTGGAATGTTGCTGCAGCAATTGCCACGCGTTGATTGTAAATGATGCGTTGAAAAGAAAATGAAAGTTGATATTGAATGTGTCGAACGGATTCACATATCGATTTCGAATGTGCGTTGCGATAAAAAATGATAAGTCAATATCGAATGTGTTAAACGGATTTGAGCATTGACTTTGAATGTCGGAAATAAAATGTTGCACGAGGTGCAACAAATGTCGAAAATAAATCGATGCACGAGGTACGGTAAATATCGAAAATAAATCGTTGCACGATGTGCAATGCGTATTGAAAGTAAAATGTTGCACGTGGTGCAACGCATGTCGAAAGTAAAATTATTGCACGTGGTGCAACGCGTATCAAAGTGAAATTGCTGCACGAAGTGTGACGGATATTAAGAATGAATTGTTGCACAAGATGCAACGAAAGAAAACAAAAGTTATAAATCGAGAAACAAAATCGGTTCGGTTGCGCATCGAACTTGTGTTGGCAAATGAATGTATTGGCCGAGTTGCGTCAGATTTTGATTAATCAGAGTTACGGTTGTGATCAAGCACGATCACTGCGGAAATCGTGAGTCGGAAGAGATCGTTGGTTCGTAAAGAGTACGTTGCGACGGAAGCAACTTGATTTCTGGGTGGTATATGGCATACCACCGATGCAATGAATGGCTCGATTTCGAGTGGTATATGTAATACCATTTGTGCGATGAATTGCATCGACGTATTATGAGAATTGCGGAAGGTTTGTCCCCAACGGACGGGATAGCACCGAGTCTCGAATAAGAATTTGTATAACGGCATGTTGATGCAAGTGTTCTTCGATGTTCGGTTAGAACGATAAGGCGGGGCTTGTAACATTGAATGATACGTCGATTGAAAAATTTATGTGTCGGTCGAATGATGGGAATTAGCGAAACGATTATGCCTTGAGGCAACAATCGGATCGACGGGATAGGAAACTCGAAACGTTGAAATCGAACCGCACGACTTGCGGGCTCGATGAAAATGTTGGGCGATACAAATTATAATCGAATCGTACGACTTACGATCCCGATTAAAATGTTGGGCGATACGAATTGAAATCGAATCGCACGATGTGCGACTTCGGTGAAGAGTTGGTTGACGTGAGAAATCGTGCCTAAGAAATAGTTGGTTACGTTACGGCGAAACTCATTCGAGTACGACTGAAAATGCACGAAACTTAGAGGGCGAGATCGTATGACTTGAGGGTTCGATGTTGGATAATCGGTAACTCAGTTACGCGATCAAAGTATAGCAGGATACGGCAAATCAGATAACGAGCTGATACATATGGAAAAGTTAGTTGCGAACTTGGATGTATGTGATGCGAGTTAAGTTGACGTTGAAACGGATTCAAAGTTGACCCTTACGTTATCGAAATGGATACGGCATATTGATATCGATACGTAAGGAAATGTAAACGACGTGAGAATACAAAATAGAGTGTGCCTCGCACTATGAAATTTTGTAAGTAACGATACGAGAATGAAATGAACTGGTTGATCGTAAATTTTGTGATTGATCAGGGCGAGACTATAAGCATCGACGATTGCTCGATGCGTATAGCATCTCGTGTGTCGACCGCAAAATAAGATAGACTCAAACTCGATACGAGTAGATATTTCGTAAATTGCGGAATCATCGACGATAGTGCATGACTTTACTCGGAGGATAGTTGCGCATCAGTTGCGCCGATAGAAATGGTTATGTACGGATTTGGGTAGTCGCATAGAATTCGTCGGAACATGATTTGGCTCCGAAATAAGATATAGCATGGTTCGTAGTAAACTGTCCTTCGGTGATGATCCACAATTATCGAGCGTAGCTTCGGGGCAGCTGACCCTAGAAGACTTGACCGCCAAATCAAATTGAATGCTACAGACCGTAAGATGACCCATACGATATCGCATATGAGATTGCACCAATAACAAATATAACACGGTACATGTTGACGATAAGTCTAGGCAATCAAGAATTGTTGGAACAACTTTTGATTGAGAATAATATAGTTAGATTTGAGTATTCGTCGAATGAATATTTGAATGGTTATGTTGGTCGACGATCAAATTAGAAATTCACCAACGAACTTGGTGATTCGGATGGGCGATTGCGAGAATCGTGCTATGCACGAGAGGGAACGATAAGGGAATGACTTACGAGTCATGTCGTTAGATTCAGATTTACCTTGCAATTGAGCTTGTGTAAATTGAACTTATGTTCGATGGTGCGAGACGGATAAGTCGGAAATTTGGCTAGTGAATTTCCTACTCGATAGGAATCGAACGTAAGGCGTATCGTAAGGACCTTCGTGTAAAAGGCGATCGTTGCCTTGAGTACCGTCGCCTTGATGTAAACTGTTATGTCGGATAAATTGTAGCTTTTGTGCAATGTCAATTTAAACTTGCGTCGGAAGGATTTGAGCACGGTGTCTAGGTAAGTAACCTAGCGGACGTAATCATGAATGTTGATGCTTTTGCAAGTCAACAAAAGAGAATCATGTCGAGATAGGCTACGAAGTGAAACATCAGAAATCGTTGGATAGTGACGCCGAACGCAAGGCGTTGCGGAGACTCATTGTGATCGGATGCGCGACGGCTTGACGCGATGCGTAGAATTGATAGTCCGGATAAAATATACAAAGTGAGAAATACGATTTTTGAATCGCATCGTCTGCCTTGACTTTTGTTGGACGATCACAAAATGTATCAATATGCATGTGCGCTAGAATTGCGAGAACAAGTAATAGAGCCAAGTCCGATCGAGAATACGAGATTGCAAGCTATTGAGAATAAGAAGTTACGTGTTTGCGTTGTTCCGATATCTTACAACTGAGCTTGGCTGAAATGTATATATTGGTGGGATGCCTAAAATATGTGTATGATTCCAAACTAAGTTGTACGATCCAAACGATAGTGAGATAAGATCGTGGAACGATCTTATGAAACCCTTGGAAATTTAGTATTGGTTTCGGTTCGGGATGAACCTTGTTTTGAGTGGTATATTATGTAATGCCCCGCTCCGCACGGTGCATTATGCTGAGTCGTTGACTCGAAGAGTAGCGTTGACCCGATTGCATATCGATGCGAATCGATACAAGAGTTGCGTTGTCCTGAGAAACGTATCGACCCAAAGAACGCATCGAGTAATAACGATGCAAGTGTTAAGTTGTCCCGAGCAACACATCGAACTAAGTCGATACGAAGAGTTGCCTTGTCCCAAAGAATGCATCGAGTGAATCGATGCGAAGCGCCGCGTTGCCTCGAAGGATAAGTGCGTTGAGACGGCTCGAAGATTCTAAGAAATCGAATCGACCAAGGCGCAAGTCCGAATCGATGCAAGTATTGATTTTAGTTGGTTTCATGTGCAGGCTATACATTTACGCTAAAATGTTAGAGGTCGATCTTTTGCCTTATTCAGTAAGGGGTCCGCGAAAGCAAATCGTCGCCTTGCGACGGACTGAGGCATTGGCTCGGTAAGCCCAAATCAGACGTATAATTCAATAAGCACGAAGTGCTCGAATGGCTAAGTCAGGAGAGTTGCCCATGCAACGAAGTTATGAAATCGAGCCGCAACGGCTCGGCGAAACGACAACGGCGGATCGATTCAAGGTGGGGGGACATTAACTCTCTTTCCTACTCCGTCATGCTTAAGTAAAATACATATCATTGAATGCTGAGTTAGCCTATCAACGCAACGTGTGGTGGCCCATGCAGGTCCAGTTTGTCACTTTGGATACATAATTGTACCGATGTGAGCCTGCAACATAGGATTAGAATCTAGGAATCTCATCCATACAGCTTGACCTCTTCCCTTGGCTTCAAATTCTGAACTCTTGTTGACCTCATTGAATTGTATCTTGCTTGATTCCTTTCTACCGTTGATTCTTATTTTCGTGCTTAGTGTCATCTAAGAAGATGACTAAACTAGTATATGCTCATAGGTCACATATGGCTAGAATGGTTATATTGGCAATTGGAATACATTTAAGACTCTAATTGAGTTAAAAAGGCTTTTTAGTGTGATTTAATGATTAGTAATTGGTAAAGTAGGATATTACCACGAAAAGTTTTAACCTTAAGATCTCTAAATAGTAAACACCAGAGGATTTATAGAATTTTATACTTGGTTTAAGAAATTGATTGATTTTCAAGATTTGATATTTATGATTTATTGGGTTATAGTTGTACATCCTTGCACAAGTATAAAATTGATTTACTTTTCGAATTGTGATATTTATGAGTTTTGGGTGATAGATATACATCTTTGAACAAATATAAAATTTCTTTGATTTTCGAGTTTTGATGTTTATGAATTATTATATTATAGTTATACACCTATGAACAGCTATAAATTTGGTTGAAAATGATCTTAGCTTTTAAAAATGGCCATAGGAATTATTTAAATTTGCGTTGTACAACTTGCGATTTCGTGTTTAGTAAAATTTGATTTTTAAGTGGAAGTAATGACGGTGAATTTTGGTTTAAAATATTTGAAAGTTATGAAAACGATTTTTGAGAAATTTTTATTTTAAATGGTGTCCTATGATTGAGGATTTACAAATCTATTTAGATTTTTGGTAAAAAAAAAATTTTGACTGATAAGATTATTAAAAAATTTAGTTTAATGTGGGATTGCTAATATTAAAAATTTTGGGAGAATTTCGAAGGATGTGATAAAAAATTATTTTGATTGATTAAAGTAAGTTACCATTTAAAAGTTGTGATTTTGTTGGAATAACTTAGCATGAATAGAAGTTAAAATTGATGAGAGAATTGAGCTTAATTTTGGAGATTGCTTTTAATATGCTAAGAGTTTTATTATGAGTTATTTGAAAATTTTAGTGTGTTAAATTTTTGATTGATTGTGAAATTTTTTTGGATTCGTAAATTTTGAACTCTTTAGTTAAATAGTTGAATTTAAACGTTAATTTTGGAAAAGTTTAGTAGTAACGTGATAAAATTTTGCTTTGAAATTTATGAGAGTGATTTAAAAAAAAATTATGATGAAAATTGAGCGACTTGCAGTGAATACAAATTTTGGATGGTTATTTTTGAAAATTTTATTTAGAGACTTTTGGAGAAAATTTGATCAAAATTTTAATGGTGGACAACCAAGAGAGTCCAAAGTAAGATGGATGAATTCCACAGTATTCCACACTAATTGCCATGTCACCCATGACCATGATAGTAGTATGTACACAAGTATTGTTAGTCATCTACCAAGCTATGTGACTGTATTTCCACCTTGACTTACTCGACCTTCCTTCAATTCTAAATCTTTTAATTGCGACCTTCTAACCCATTTGTAATTTGAATAATGATCTAATGGTTCCTTAACTGTATTCATCTAGAAGACTATCTTCTCTCCGAATTGTGTTCTTAAATTATTTTTGGATTTTTTAATTAATTTTATTTCATGCTTTAACTTGTTCTTTTTTATTTTGTGTATTATTTATCACCTCGTAAACTCCCACCTTCTATTTTTGATCTTTTGGCGTCCCTTACTGTGACTTGGATATTTGGAGTACAACACTAGACTTTTCCTTCCAACAAATTTTATATGTAATACCTAAACAAGTCCACCTTCATGTAGATATATCATGTCCCACTAAAACACGTCTCCTTGTACACTATTTTCTTGATATGACCTTATGGTCAAAATGGCCAAACTATAATCTTTACCATGATACCGATACATTTTCGACCATGGATAGGGATTCAACCTCGGCTCAATTCCTTCGACCCGATATGTGTTTGTGTTCTACTAAATTCCTTAAATGCTTAAATTTGTACTTTATCTTGATTGCTTGACCCATTGTCCTATGATACTATTAGTGTAACTCTTGTAAGTTGGGTAGAATACCTCACCATATAACAAACCTTTTTCCTTGTGAACCACATTGGTAAGTTCACTTAGACTATAAATTCAGAGGACCCTACCTTATCTAGTCTACCAAGCCATAAATGAAGAAATACTAGGACAACTGTATAGGCCCACACTTCGGACGAGCCTTGATTTTATAAGATCTTGGACTATTTAAAATTTCCTTCATCAGTACCTCCCTTGCTCATATTTTGACTAATTCATGCTGCTAACGTAGCTTCAGTTTTGCAAGTTTATTTCGTTGTCAAGCTTGATCATGACATATTTTATTTGGGTGCACCCACTAACATATTGTCTAATCAGAACTGGTGTATGATGGTCTGATCAACCTATTGCACTTTGGTTCGCTTATCACATATTATTTTACGTGGGTGGAGACATAGTAAACTTGCCTTAGAGTCTCATCCGCGACAACCTTGGCAATTCTCTTTTGAATTATTTTGCCGCCTATGAACCCTGTAATTCGTACTCAATATATAACACCGTCTTTGAAACCTTTGTTGTTCCTGACTTTTACTTATTTTGGAAAGACAAGGCACTGTACTTGCTATATAGAGTCAAGGTATCATCTTTGGTTGCCCAATCGGTTAATTATACACAAATGTAGATAGCCACCGACTGACTCATGTGGCTGTATCCTCGCCTTTAACTACTCCTCGTTCCTTAACCCTAGAATTGTTATCGTGTCCTCCCAATTATTCTTGAGCACTCGAGAATGATTCTAATCATCCACTTAAATCAAACTCTCAATCGAGGCGATTAGTCTCCAGTTTCTCTCTAGGAACCATATCTCCCAAATGTCTAAATTATTCTCTTTGATCTACTACATTCCTATTACTCTCCAAATTGGATTATCGAAATTTTGCTACCTTCACTAGCAACCCTTATTCAATTCCATAACCACGATATATTTTTGTATATATCGACTCCATTGTTTTCTACTGCATGGTAGTGTTGAACGCCGTTTTATCGCCTCCTCCAAAATTTAATTGTATTTTGGTATTGACGAACTCTTCCCATTCCCCAACCCTATCTACCCTATTAATCCTAAATTTCGAGGACGAAATTCTTGTAAGTTGGGTAGGATGTAAAACCACTATTTTTTAATTATATTTTTTTATATTTTATTTGACATAAAAATGAATTATTATAATTTATGGTTTTATTATATTTTTTTTGATGACCCGGTTTGGCCAATTCAGCCCGAACTAGGCCTGGACCAAATTTAAGCCCAAGTAGACATGTGGTGTGATCAATGACGACCATGGATGCATATTTTATGGGTGTAAAATATTTCTTAATTTATTTTAAGGTTTCGGGGAAATATTTTCTAAATATTAATTAGTAGTACAAAAATTTACGTTTTTATTATTTAATAATGTGTTACAAAAATGGTACGTTTTTCTGGGCCCAAATAAGGGTGTGTGGTACAGTTCACCCATTGGAGCAATTTTTATTAATTTGTTATTATTAAATTTATTTTGTAGAGATTTATTAAACATATTTATTCTATTAAGATATTATTATTACTTTGAGTGGATTTATTGTGAATTGAATTTATATGTACATGTAGATACGTTTAAATATATATTCAATATTAGTTAGATAATATTAAATTGTTATTTGAATTTTTTAAATAGATTTTGGTGTATATATATATATATATATATATATATATATATATATATATATATATATATATATATATATATATATATATATAGTAGGATAAGAATAAGTTTAGTTTAAAAAATATATAAGTTGATTGGGTGGTCGGCCCCACCCGACCACCCATGCGTGTGGAATCTGAGAGCACCAGCACCTTTGATGTGCGCCCCCCTTTAATAGCAAACAGCAGTAGCATGGCCGAACCCCCATTACATGTGGGTATATATATAGTTATATATATATATATATGAGTTTTAACAAATTAAAACCCTAATCTCCTTCCACCTTCCTCCTCCTCTCTCCTCCATCCTCCTCCCTCTCCTCGGCGTGCGTGTCCAACCTCGTCGGTGTAGTGCCCCGTCCCGCTCAGTCAATCGGCAGAATCAAAACGCCAACGGCGTTCGGACTTAGCCTTGCAACGGCTACTCGAAGATATCGCTCAGTCGAAGCGACCGCTCGCTCATGTGGGGTAGTTTCGGTGAACTTGCCTCATCTTAGCCTTCACATAATAAATCGCATGTTTTCAACTTGCACAAGTAGGCTTGATAATAAAGAGACGAATCCATATAGCTAAAGGGAATAATCTCGACGGGTCGAATTGAGTTAGAAAATGGAATGGTCCAACGGTCGGCTTAGAGTTGGTGCACGACGTGCTTTGAAAATGACACTCGATCCTTCGTCCCGTGGCTTGGGAGAAGGAAAGTTGGTTGAGTCGGCGAAGTTATGAACATAGCCTAAGTCATAGGCGTCGCCCGCATGAATGCTTCTTAAAGCATGTACGGTCCTGTCGTCCAAGGCTTGGCATAGCCTTGGCTTGCCCCATGAGTTAAGTTACGTTGCACAGCTTGTGCCATAAGTCTAGGCACCCAAATGACTTGGTCGTTCAAAGTTGAACGCGTGCACGGCACATTCCATCGAGGCAAGGCTTGACGCGGCCTTTGCTCGTTAAGTTGTAGGCTTGAGTAAGTTAGGCAAGGTTATGTCGGTCAACCTAAGTCATTCGAAGTGCTGTCCTGCTCATTCTGCGGTTGTCAGGTTAAATAGTCCCACGATCCCAAGGCCCGTCATATAAACTATGACTTGGGCGATAGCGTCGCGTAGAACGAAAGTCGGTTTGAGGCACGATGCACGGACTTAGTGTCTAGGGCATGAACCACGGTTGATTGAATGAATTTTGGAGAAAAGATTGTTGAATAAGCATTGAGCTGAATGAAATGATATGGTAACATGGAAAGAATGCTCGCGACTGTGGGTCGTCGAGGGGTCTCAAATGATAGAAAGAATGCTCGCGACCGTGGATCGTCGAGGGGTCTCAAATGATAGATGGTTTGATATTGGTTTTGAAAGAGATGGTAACATTGGAAGAGGAATGTCTGTGTGAGACGTCAGTTTGTGTCGAGTCTTACATGGTCATTGGATAACTTGTCGACAAAGAGGAGTTTCCACGCGTGACAACCCTGGGCGCCATGGGACCGCGGCGTTCCGGAGGGAAACACGGTATAGCCGTAGCTGGACGAACCGCTCGGGTCATTCGGGAACTTTCAGCGGGGCTAGCTACCTGCGCTGAAAGGGTCGCCGAATGGCAAGGCTATAGTCCAGGATAGCTTGTGATGTTAGTGACCAATTCATATAGATGGGTCGGCACGGGCGACAATCCGCGTGTGTGCCTTTGAATTTAGTCAGTTGGATGTGTGTACAGTTAGAACACATGGTTTGGTCCTAAGATTTGGCATCAACATAGGCGACGTGCTACGGCACGAGATGCGGCGTCGGTCTTAAGTTATTGGCATATAAGTTGCATAAGTTATGGTTTTGAGTTGTCTTGAGTTTAAGTCAGGAAATGCCGCAAGGAGAAGTCGGTCAAGTGATACTTAGGCCAGAAGTCTTGATTGGGTCTGTTGGTGATCGAAGTAGCAATGGTCGCGAGGCGGTGATATGATGAAGTCACATTGAGTTACGAGGCACAGTATGATGGATTTGTAGCACGGTCACAAGGAATTTGGTACTATCGCGTAGTTGCGTCTCTGATTTTGGCCGTAAGGCAAACACGACTTGATAGGTTAACGTTGTTGAGTTAACATTGATGTTGCGAGCACGGGATGGTCTAAAGACACAAAATGAGCAAGGCGTCGGTCATAAAACTGATCCTAAGGCAAGACTAGAAAGACAATCGATAAGAAGTGACTATGTTGCACAAAGTAAATCAAACGTGTTGCGTGGGTGGGCGAGGAGCTCATTCCACCAGTACAGTTGAGTACTGACACCCACATAGTTTTCATGTGCAGGCACAGATAGAAGCTCGTGGCACGGAGCTCGCTTGGATGCGTCGAGGCACGTAGTTCCTTGGCGATTCGAAGCGTGCGGCCGCATGGAGTAAAGACTTATACAGGACATAATGTATGGACGTCGCCTTCCGAAGCATCCGCTGGCTCAAGACTTGTAACTGAGAGATGAGAGAGAGCTGAGTGACTTGTAAATGTGAGATGAGTGAGCTTGAGTGATTGTAATATTGGCATTGCGCCCCACTGTAACCTTTGTTTCAATATCAATAATAGAGTTTCTTCAGAATGACTTGTGTTTGTTCTAATTTTTGCTGCTATTATTCAATGTCTCTGCACGGGACTTCTCTGCGACGACTCCGTCGCAGCCGCTGAAATCGGCCATTATGGAACCCGCCTTGCACGAGCGCAATCTAGGCTCGTGTGGCATCACGCCTTAGCGAGGACGATCGCTCCTACGGGAGCGGGGCGTGACAGCCGGGGCGACAGCGGCGACGGAAACGACGACGACAACAACAACGACAACAACAACAGATTCCCACTTTAAGGTATCCAACTTCCCCGTTTAATTTCTCTCTCGATTCTAGTCCGTTTTTAAATCCGTAAATTCGTGTAGAAAACCCACATGACCCTCTTCGAGATCCCCCAGGTGGATTTTGACATGGCCATCCAACTTGCTCGAAAAATCGAGACGAAGTTGGAGAAAAACCACTTTTTTAAATTATTAAAAACTGTTTTGAAACATCAACTTGTCGGCCACTTTTCTCGCTGTCCATTAAACTTTCGTAAAAACTAACTGAAGGTAGTCAAAGACAACCTAACCGAGATTGTAACGCACCTTTTTGATTCACTTTTCATCTAGTATGTAGAAAGTTACACGTTATTAAAGTTTCCCAAAAAATTGTAAATTCTGTTTTCAAAAAGTGGGAAAAACACCCGATACGGCGTGTGCCCCGACAAACCGGGCGACGTGGTCGCGCACTATACGCATCGAAAGGCGCGTATGGATGTTGTCGACGTGTGGGAACTGACGGAACCCGATTTCGTTGCATGTGCGCGACGAACCCAGTGCGTATCCGTCGGGATACCCCGTATCGACCCTTTGCAAATTAATTCACAACTTTGTGCACACTCATCATATCGCGATAAAACTTGCGCCATTGGACTCAAAATATTTTTCTGGTCCTGTGAGCTAAGTTTGGTCCGATTCTGAGACCGTTGATCGGGATGCTATTTTGGCGGGCTACAATCTCACTCAATGGGCGATTTTGTGCACAGCCCACCGGAATCCAAAATTGGACATATCATTGGGTTCGTCTCCTCAAAACAAATCTATAGACATGTAGTTTGACGACTTTAGAGACCGTAGATATTGGCACGCATTTCGGTGCAAAGCGGGTCCAACGGCGGACATCATTTTGACCTGAAATTACGATTTTGCCCCTGTTCCAGAATTTAACTTTTGGATAGGCGTTTCCTAGGCAAATCTTATATTCCAAACTCGTTCGTGATGTTTGTTGTAGCATCCGGAGTCATCTGCGGGATTTGGCTTTTTCTGGCTCCGTTTATTTGTCGGTTCGAGCTACTGGATTATTCCCTTTTACACATAACCTCAGGCAAGACACCTTGTCTTTACTGTTTAAATTTTCTGCTCATATCATGCATGTTGTGTTTAATTTTAAGATTGTTTCTTTCTAAATTATATGTAGATACAAATTACTATATTTTATAAAATTGGCTTAGAGTTAAGCGACTACCATCAAATTTAGTGTGTCTCATTGACTTGCCACGATTGTACACGAGTTGTGTGTGAGAGTTGTGAGTATCATATAGAGGTCACTTGCGTGTGAGTTGATCCCCCGTGCGCATGCGTAGGAATAACTGTCAATAGATGCATGATTAGAAGACTTGACAGTTATCTATATTAAAACAGTGTGGTGGAAACGACACGTGTTTGTGTGTCATGGTTACGACACACGTATAGTATCATTTGGGGGGAGGGGACAGCTACTAGCGTAGGGCCTACTTTTATTTTACACATTTGGGAGATAGTGTCTCGGATGAGCGCTACGTGTTACCCGGCCGATAGTGTCTCGGATGAGCGCTACTTGTTGGCCACTCTTTATTACATGCTTGAGACAGCCCCTGCGTAGAACGTTGTCCTCTAAATTGAAATCCACATAGAATGGTCAGGAACCTTTACTCATGCATACTTTTCTGTTGAGCTTATTTATTCAGTTTATCGGCATGATATTATGTGTCTTGTTACGTCCCCCTGAGGACCTGGTTTTTCTCCAGTTGTGTGTTCATATTTTCTGCAGGTGTTCTAGCCAAGGCCGTGATCTTCCCCATTTTCTCGAAGATGATTGCTCTTGGTTCGTTTTATCATTTTGTCGATCGCTTTCTTGTACATTTATATCATTGAGATAGTTGGTAGTGGACTTTGTCTCCGCCCAACGATTGTACCATAACTATTCAAGTTGATCCTGTCTTTATTTTATTATATATTTGTGGATGAGATTTAGCATGTCTTGGTTCTCTATATTTTACAGCTTATGTATACATACAAGATTCCATATATATGAGTAGACTTCGTATGTATACAGCTGGCATGTTTACGTACTTAGTCCTACGTATTTTGGGACTGGGGCGTTACACCACGGGCGTGGCTCGATAGAGAGTTAAACATAGTGCGTGTCGAACACTAGATAGAACAATTGAAATGAATCGTACGGCAGACGTACGAGTCGCTATAGAATATTATATATCGCAAAGGCGAGCGCCTCGGTGCAAAAGCCGCAATAATGTGGGATAACTGTACTCGGCGAGTGCCTTAGTGTACGAACCATACCGTTCCTTCGTGCACGAGTTAGAACGGCTAAAACATTGAAAGACAATAGGCGAGCGCCCTAGCGCACAAGCCACGAACATTGAATGCTAAGTCATAGAATATCGAAAATACGGTCGAAACGTGCCTTCGTGCACGAGATAATAAAAGATGGCTTCGTTGCGAAAGAATACAGTTGTGGCATGAATGTGGCGGAACTGTCGGATATGACATAATGCCTCGAAAGGTGTTCGGGACCTTCGAGTCGTTCGGTTGACGAGCATTGAGTTGAGGCATGATGCCATTGAACATTGAAACGAAGTATGAAACGGAAGAACATAGAAAGTTAACGGATGAAATACGAGACGATAATGCGGCATGGTGCCCTTCGAAATGTTCCCAGCCTTCGGGCGTTCGATGAGAACATTTGGGCGTTGTGCCAATTGAAATAGAGATAAGCGAACTTGCTTAGTTGTATGGAAATAAGATGCGTTGCATGGTCAAATGGACTTAAAGATATAAAAGCCCGTGCATGGGTATTCCCTCGAACGCGGCGCGCCAAGGCGCTGGGACCGTTCGGCCTAGGAGGGATTCGTTTTCGGTATTGTTGGTGCACTTCATTTAGAAGGGTAGCGACCTTCTGGTGAATGTGATAAGCCACTTGCTGCGATTATTTCGATGGCCTCTGATGTTGGTTAGCAACCGCACAGAGTTAACATCGTCTTATTTTTTGATTCGATAAATATAAGTCCATTCTAGCCCTAAAAGCTAGTGACCTTCATATAGTTAAGGGCGACGGGTTTGGAAGTGCAAGGTATGCATATATCCTGCATCGATGGATCCTGAATAGCGAGCACTTATAACATGACAGGAAAAACGGATAGGCGTATTCACCTTGCGTCGGTGCAATGGCGAGTGCGTCGATATTGCTAAGTTGTGCCACGAATCAAACACGAGATTGCTTGCCTGTTTACTTACGCGAATTGAATAACATGCTTGCCATGCTTTACAGTCTTCGAATATGCCATGAACTCATCCTAAGGAGAACATAGAAAGAGAACTAAATTGTATGCTTGCATGAATCAATACAATACTAAATGTCGGTTTGTTAAGTGAGTTTTTGATCAGTACAGCGAGGACGAAAGTACTAATCCCCCACTAGTTTGCTAGCAGGTTTCGGGATTGGTCTGCTCGCGGCGGAGCTTCGCTTGAACGCGTTGAGGCTTGGAATGCCGAAGCGTATTGAAGCGTGCGATCGCATTGACGCTCGGACTCGCGACATGATTGATGCGGCCGAGATATAGAAGGCATGATGTATGGAACGGTAAAATCTTTTATGGGCAAGAGAGAACCTGAGTGTTGTAGCTAATCTGGCAAATTCCGTTGGGCTATCGAAAGCCTTTGTAATCTGATTTCGAATATCAATAAAGTGAATCGTTTTCGTATACTCTGTTTTGCCTTTCGTTGTTAACGTTCAACTCAAAGATAACCATTTGAGAACTTGTCATCTTGCCTTGCACGAGCGCAACTCCAGGCTCGTGCGGCATCACGCCCCAGCGAGGACGATAATTCGGGTGGTTTCGGGTCGGGGCGTGACATGCACTGCACTGTCGTACGGCGCGGACGTATGCACAGTGCGCGGGCCGACGGCTGCTGGTCGGCGACGGACGGTCGTGCGGACTGGCAGCTGTTGGCCGGCAACGGGGATGCATCCGAAAATGGCCGAAGAGTGATCGGCGGACGGCATCGCTTCTCGGAAACACTCCGATTGGGGTGTCGGATCGACCGGGACGGCGCGGGGAGCGTCGGGATGGGATTGGTTTCAAAATCGGAGGAGTGTGGGAGGAGAAAGGAATGAGTTTGTGAAAGTGGAAGAGAGAGATGTTCTGTGGAGAAAAAAGAGTTCTGAGTATTTGTTTATGCACGTAAGGGTGCATAACCGGAAGTGGGGGTCTCCACGAGGGTAGCCGGGAGAACGGGTTCGTGGGTGGAATGAGTTAGTCTAACGGGTTAAGTGAAATGAGTTTGGATTTGGGTTGGTAGCTAATGAGCTTAAGTTATTGGGCTAAGAAAAAAAGTTAAATTAATGCTAAAAGAAATAACATGCACACAACTATTATTAATCCAAAAAGCGTTATAAAAACCCATATATACATAATCCAAAGCTATGGATTTTAGAGGTTCTCTACCTGCATCATTGTTTGTTTCATTAGTGCTGAACTTCCTCTGGTTAAAAGTCTCCACCTCTTGTGGTATTACACAATGTAATGACCTAAAACGCAATCGAAAAGAGGCATCAGAAATATCTATAGAAGAATAAGAATATATCTCAAACTTTGCACAAAAGTGATTAAAATTGAAAAAAATATTAAATAGATCTCATATTACTGGAAAGTTCACAAGCACTTCATCCTAAAAACCCCACCAAATTGAAGGTCATTGATTTTTAGACTTACATCTCTACTATTATAAAGGTACTTCAAAACGGCTCAAGATTGAGCCGTCTAAGCCGTATATATCATCAACCATTTTCTATTAATTTTTTTAAAAAAAAATTAACTATCTTTCTTATCTTCTATGTAGGTAACCAAGCCCTCTCTCCTCATGTACAAAATTAAAAACCGTCCAATACTGGAATATATTTAAAATTAAAATTATGTTTAAACTAAATACATAATATTATCTAACTAAACACATATCCAAAATTAATTTTTTTTAATAACAAATCATATTAAAATAAATTCAAATTATATTTAAAATATTCTAATATAATTTAAATTTTTATATATTTTATTAATACTATCATGGATTTTTTTGTATACGTGAGTTGCACGTGAACGAGAGAATAGTATACAATAAGAGAATTGGTTTTGCTCGATAAATACCAGAGAATTAAGCATTTCTTTTTCTTTTTTATCGGTACAAAAGTCCTCTGCCAAGATGATACTACAAATGACTAGACAGCAAGATGCTACAAAGTCCTCTGCCAAGATGATACCAATAGCGTCTTGGACACCTTCGTCCGTAACAAGTTGGTATTGTCTGTCCAACTTAGGGCCCGTTTGGTTTGCAGGATTGGACAACGTAATGTAATTGGCATTACGTTGTCAATCTAACTCGGGTGTTTGGTTGGACAAAAAAAAATAGATGTAATGTAATTGCGATTACAAGTTCGATTACATTACATCAGTTTCTTCTAAATTACATCATAAAACCTATGTAATCGCAATTACATTACAACTTAAGCGGAAGGTTGGTATACTATAATTTGGTCTTTTTGTTCGTTTTTCGTCATTTTTTGTTGTTTTTGTTTGTTTTTTGTCGTTTTTGGTCGTTTTTGTTCGTTTTTTGTCGTTTTTGTTCGTTTTTGGTCATTTTGTTCGTTTTTGGTCATTTTTTGTTGTTTTTGTTTTTTTTTTTCGTTTTTGTTCGTTTTTTGGTCATTCTTTTGTCATTTTTTGTTGTTTTTGTTTGTTTTTTGTCGTTTTTGTTCGTTTTTTTGGTCTTTTTTTTCTCATTTTTGTTCGTTTTTTTGTCATTTTTGTTCGTTTTTGGTCATTTTTTGTTGTTTTTGTTTATTTTTTGTCGTTTTTGTTGTTTTTGTTGTTTTTGTTTATTTTTTGTCGCTTTGTTCGTTTTTGTCATTTTTGTTCGTTTTTGTTCATTTTTTGTTGCTTTTGTCGTTTTTGTCGTTTTTGTTCGTTTTTTGTTCGTTTTTTGTCGTTTTTTGTCGTTTTTGTTCGTTTTTGTCATTTTTGTTCGTTTTTTTGTTGTTTTTGTTTGTTTTTGTCGTTTTTGTTCGTTTTTTTGTCATTTTTGTTTGTTCATTTTTTGTCATTTTTGTTCGTTTTTTGTTGTTTTTGTTCGTTTTTGTCGTTTTTGTTCGTTTTTTGTCATTTTTGTTCGTTTTTTTGTCGTTTTTGTTCGTTTTTTGTCATTTTTGTTCGTTTTTTTTTGTCATTTTTGTTTGTTTTTTTTGTCATTTTTTTGCCTTTTTTTTCTTAGTTTTTGGTTTTTTTTTGTCGTTTTTTTGTTTATTTTTTGTCATTTTTGTTCATTTTTGTTTATTTTTTTGTCGTTTTTGCTTGTTTTGGGCCTTTTTTTTTTTTCAATTTTTGGTCATTTTTGCACATTCTTGGCCATTTTTTTGTCGCTTTTGCACTTTTTAAATCTTTTTTGTCGACTTTGTGTTTGTTTTTTTTGTCATTTTTGTTCGTTTTTGTTTATTTTTGTCGTTTATGCTCGTTTTTTCTTTTTGTTTGTTGTTTTTGTCGTTTTTTCGTCTTTTTTTTCCTTTCATTTATTGTTGTTTTTTGTCAATTTTTTTGTTTTTAGTCATTTTTTTATCATTATTGGTCACTTTTTATGGTTTTCACATTTTTTTTATTTTTTGTCGTTTTTCTTTTTTTTATCACTTTTTCATTTTTGGTTTTTTTTTCTTCTGTTTTGTTCGTTTGTCATTTTTTGTATTTTTTATTTTTTGTCGTTTTTGGTCTTTTTTTTAGCCGAAAACAAACCATTTTTTCCTTATTTATTATTTATTTTTAGTTTTTTTCTTTTTAATTTTTTTAAAAAAATTTAGTGATCCACTTTTTTAATTTTATGTTGTATTTAAAAAAAAAATTAAATTAGAAACTTAATTACATTACATGTTAAACCAAACATATGAATGTAATTGACATTACATTACATGGTTTGATTACATGCTTCAACCAAACATAGTAATGTAATTGTAATTCCATTACATTACAAACCCAATTACATTACAAATTCAATTCCATTACGATTACGATTACAGTATAATGAACCAAACGCAACCTTAGTCTCTAGAACATCATCAATCTGCAACAAAACCTTTTGTTAAAAGTATAAAATAAAAAAAAATAAAGAAAAAATTTGAGTGGCACCCCCACTTTTTTTACGCTTATTTAAGGTGCACCCCACAAGTTTACATGAATGTATGACACCCCCCACTTTTGACGATTTTAGTCTAAAACGAATGGTCAACCCCTTTGACCAATTTTTTTGGACGAAAATACCCCCTGTCTGTTGTCCTCTTTCCCACGTCAACTATTCGTCTCTTTTTGCCGTGCTCGGCCCTCCTCCACGGCGTCACTCGGCCCTCTTCCATCACCACCACCACCACCACCATCATCTCCACCACCTCTTCCATCACCACCACTACCTTCACCATCTCCATCATCATCTCCACCACCTTCACCATCACCACCACCAACAACAACAACACCCCTCCCTTCCCGTACGGTGGCAGCAGCGGAGCACAGCGATGAGCGATGGCAGCAGCAGCAGCGGCGGCGACGGCGACGGCAGTGAGGGGGCCGGCGAGGCCGGAAAGGGGGGAGAAGTGCCGGTGTGGTCGGGGAGGGGGCCGGCGAGGCCGGGAAGGGGGTAGAAGTGTCGGCGCGGTCGGGGAGGGGGCGGCAAGGTCGGGGAGGGGGCCGGCGCAAGGATCGGGTAGGAGCATAACGAACGAGGGTATTTTCGTCCAAAATAAATGGTCAAAGGAGTTGACCGTTAGCAATAGACATTTTTCGTCAAAAATGGGGGGTGTTGTACATTCATGTAAACTTGTGGGGTGCACCTTAAATAAGCATAAAAAAAGTGGGGTGCCACTCAAATTTTCTCAAAAATAAAATGAATAGCTATATAGAGGTAATAGTAACATAAATTCTAACTTACAGTGTGAAAAAGATGGCAATTGGCAAGATTCCAGTTCTTATACTCTGACGGATTTAATGATTATGAAGGGAAGCCAACGTTACATACATATACACAACATAATAAGGGTAGAGAAACTGGCGTCGCTAACAAGCCCACGATGAGAAGGATCAAAATTTTGTGTAAATTATATAAAATAGCCATACTGGAGATATCGAACCGAAGATGTCGATCTCCAAAATTGTTAGTACTAAAATGAAATTGGGTTTTGCCAATGCTGTGGCAGGTAGAGGAGACATTTGGATCTTCTCTAGTGCGGAAGCCACTATTTCTGTGGTGGATGATTTCGACCAGGCTCTGACGGTGAAGGTGGATAATCAGAGCATGTGGGCGATTTCTTTGCTCACCATTGTGCACGACAGCTGCCACCAAACTGATCGCAGACTCCTTTGGTCTCATCTCAATAATCTCAACCAAATCAATGCTTCGCATCCTTGGATCTGCATAGACAATTTTAATGCGGTCAGAGAGAGCTCGGAGAAAGCAGGAGGAAGGCCTCCGGCATCTTCGTCAATGCATGAATTTGCGGACTTCATAGTAGAAGCCGGTCTACACACTCTTCCATTCTCGGGTAATAGCTTCACTTGGTGCAACATGCATGACGGAGAGAAAATCCAAAGATCTAGGCTAGACAAAGCTAGGATCAACAATTATTGGAATGAGACGGGGATGAGAATGCTGCTGTTGTATTTGAATGCGATGAAATTAGACCATGTGCCACTGCTACTTAAGGTACTACCGGCAGATATTCCTACTGCCAAAGCATTCAGGTTCCTGGATTTGTGGACCAAACATCCGAGTTTCATGGAGGTGGTGCAAACAAATTGGGAGTCTATGACTCGTTACAACCCACTGCACAAATGGCTCTCCGACTCAAAGTTGTCATGCAGGTCCTTGGGGCTTAGAGCAGAGAAACATACGGGGACTTTTCAGGAGGATAAGTTGGCGAAAGACGAGGTTCAGAGAATGGAGGCTCGATATACGGCTTCCAACTCGACGGAGGATAGAGCGAGTCTGAACAAGGCCATGGCGCTGCTGAAGCAACGATTGAAGACAAAGGAGGATTTCTGGCAGCTGAAAGCTAGGAACAAGTGGGACTCGGATGGCAATAGGAACCCAAAATTTTTCCATACTTGTGTCAATGGTAGAAGGAATCTTCTTCACATTCAAAGCATTAGTGACAGTAACGGGGCAACTTTTAATGAGATGGAAGATATCCAGAGGGAGGCAAGTTCTTTCTACTCCTCATTATTCACTAAAGAGCCACTTTCCTACAATCCAGAATTCCTCAAAGCCATTCCTCATCTGATTTCGGATAGTGATAATGAGGAATTCTTACCTTCTAAGGACGAACTCAAAGAGATCGCAGGGAGCCCTAAAAAAGACAATGCGTCGGGGCCAGACGGATTCTTCAGTCTTTTCTATATCAAATGCTAGGATATTGTTGGGCCCGATGTGTGGGAAGCGGCAGTCGCTTTCTTTCAGGGACTGAGTTTTCCAAAGGCTATTTCGAGTGCGAACTTAGTGCTCCTTCCGAAGAAGAAGAACCCGATCTCCTTTGCTGACTTCCGCCCCTTAGTATGTGCATATTTCTTAACAAGATTATCTCCATGCTTATTTCTAACAGGATGTCGGGTCTTCTGCCTTCGATTATTTCACAAGAACAGAGTAGGTTTGTTAAAGGCAGAGCCATTCAAGATAACATTATGCTGGCCAAAGAGTTAATTCACTGCCTCAAACACTCTGATCGAGGAGGGAACTATCACGCCCCGATCCCAGAGGATCGAAAACTAGCCACTGGATGTGATGTCGCACAAGTTTAGATTGCACTTGTACAAGACAAAACCATCATAGTTTCTAGTATTTCTCAGAAAACAACAACATCGCAGCAAACCAAGCAGACAAATTAGAGGCACAACAGAATATGAGGAAATATCTCTCTTTTATTGATAATTGTAATCGATTACAAGACTTGCAGCTGAATACAGAGTTTACAACAGGTTATATGACATTTGAATAGCCAACTGAAATACCTGCCCTTTAGGCTTACAACCGAGCATGCCGACTGAGTTACACTGTTCCATACATTATGTCCCGTATGGCAGAAGACATCGTCATGCGATAAAAGCTTCTGCAACCCAACCGATTCATCATATACCAAGCATTGATCAACGACTTCCCCCATCCACGAGCACCTGTAATAATGCCCACAACGTGGGTCAGTACATCATCTATGTACTGGCGAGCGGTGCTGGCCCAACTTACCTCTGAAGATAATACTAAGTAATCATGTTATAGTACATTATTAAAAGTGGTCTTTCATGTTGCCTTAGAGTCGATTAGCAATTCATATCCCGACAGAAGTAAAGCATGTATATTATTCTAAGCCAGCATAATGTGAAACATATGTCATCACCCTTTTTCGGTGAATCTTACCCATGATCGTATAGCCGTCCATCTACATTTATAATACTTACTCTGCTTGCATAAGACATTGTTAGGAACAATATCATATTACCATAATAGTCACCGTTTAGGTGATTTCTTACCAAAAGTCGACATCCTTTCCTGTATTTGAGTAATAACTTACTCTGTATGTATAAGACATCATTAGCATTAGACCTATCTATATGAAGGTTACTAGCGATACGCCATCTTGGACCGTCTTACAGGTATAACGGTGCCCCTTACAGTACGGGTAGCTAGCCCCTCTGAAGGTCCCACATACCGATGCCAGTACGTCGGCACCAATCCTTGCTCCTGCTAGAATGAACCGGGTCCGTGGCGGTGGAGTACCATTCGAGGAACTATCTTGTGCATAAGTTGTCCATGACCATACAAATATATGCAACTTATCTATGAAAGAAACATATAATGCATGATAGGAAAACTAAGTAATAATCCACCATTCTCATTCGTATTGCCATCTTGCCTTGAGCCAATGCTCGCATTACCATCTGCCCAATCCAGGGTCTTAGTGTAATCAACATTCTACATCGGCGACGGGATAATAGAATGTGATTACTCAATCTCTTCTTACATCTTTGATACTATACATTCTTACGGTCATATTCAAGCATACTCACTGCCCAGTTCTTGGGACTTAGCATCTGTATTACCATATGTTCATCGAGCTGAAGCTCGATATACTCACCGCCCAAGTATTTGGGACTTTTAATTCACTTGTCATGTATTTCATTGCAAAGCACGCAAGCATACATTTCATCAATTTAGCAACAACATTTTACGGGTCATGTGATTATTTATCTTTCATTACTTTCTGAATTCCGTGCAAGGTATCATTTGGCAATTCAACACAAAATCATAGCATACAGTCCTTTTATTAAGCGTGAAGCTAAAGGATCTTCGAAGGATTCAACACTACTCACATTTATAAGATGATTTCCGCCACGATCGTATAGCCTTTCAAGCGATCCTTCTTATATTCCCAAGTCCAATAAGGCTCATCGAACAAACCATCCATCATAAGGCATCTTGCAGGTCGGGGCACTATAATATATATCACCCAGAAAAAGTTTTGTCTTCGAAACCTAAACAAAAAATCATCCCCATAACTTCAACTGAATTGATATAACTTCCACGATCGACTTGCAATATTTAACATCTCTCCGCAATATCTCGATTAATTTCAAATGATGTACCATCTCGGCACAGTATTTCAATTTTGATTCAAAATAGTTAATTACCATCTTGTTCTTTCCTCCAACACTCGTAAAATTTCTTTAGCACATGATAATCCTCCCCGTGGCTTCGTTGAATTCAATATACCACTTAGCTTGGATCATACACACACTACAAGAAATATACCATTTTATGTCGGGTAAAAACCGTCATATATGACATTATATGACAGTTTTTTGACACAGGCAACCGTGATGAAAATGGGTGTTATAAATGTTTATAATAACCGTTACGAATATATGGACCATATATGACATTTTCTTTTTGAAATTGATATAAATAGTCCTATTATATATGACACAAAATTCTAAAACAAACATTAATAATAGAATTATATATAACAATCAAATTTTCAACCGTCATGTATGTGCCATATATACATAACGCTTTTAGCTCGTTCTTGTATTCACACACACACACACACACACACACACACACACACACACACACACATATATATATATATATATATATATATATATATATATATATATATATATATATATATATATATATATATATATATATATATATAACCTGTGAAAACTTATAAATCAATGGGTTATAAAAGCAATGATCAATATGAATTTCTAGAACATGCATAATTTCCACACAAATATTATAACATCTGAAATATTAATTTCATTCATAAATTATAGTTCCAAATACCATCTTAATTACATATTAACTATCTCTTTTTCAGCCTTTGCTTAACATATCATCATCTTAACTACATTTCCAAAAACAATTCCCTTTTCAATACATTTCCAAAAACATCCCAAACATATACATCTTCTTTCCTTCAAAACTTTCACCAACACAAAATCTTTCCCTTTTAGGGCAGCCGGTCTCTAAACATTGAAACATTGCATTCACCAACACCAAATAGTGACATCCCTTCAAAAGCCAACATTGTATATCACTTCAAAAGTCAAAACTGTACCCTACAAAAAAAAGTATTACAAAGAAAGAAAATGAGAAGAATTTTTTTTTTTGGGGGTCTATAGAGGCATAATGAATCAAATTAACAGGAAGATAAACAAAAAAAAACATAAATTACATAATCAACTCTCTATGATCATGGCAATAATAGTAATTATTTAGGACTTGAGAACATTATAATAATAAAATAACTACATACTAGTCCTCACATACAACACATAAAATAAGAAGAAGCCTACAGGCAAGTAAAGAGGCATCCAGATTCCAGATTCCAGACTAAAGTAGACAACACATAAACTGAGAAGAAACCTACAGACAACATATCCAGGCAAGTAGGCAACACAACCTCCAAAGTATCAAGTATGAAAACAAAATTAAATAGTAAATAATAAATATATATACTATAATGGGCTCAGAGATCAGAGATGGATCATTACATCATAATGAAAAAAGTTACTGCCTACAGGCAAGTAAAGAGGCATCCAGATTCGAGACTAAAGTAGGCACCACATAAAATGAGAAAAAGCCTACAGGCTACAGACAACACATCCAGGCAAGTAGGCAACATAGCATCCAAAGTATCAAGTATGAAAACAAAATTAAATAGTAAATATATATACTATAATGGGCTCAGAGATCAGAGATAGGATCACCATATCATAAAAAAGAAAGTTACTGCCTACAGGCAAGTAAAGATACATCCAGATTCCAGATTCCAGTAGGCAATACATAAAATGAGAAGAAGCCTACAGATAACACATCTAGGCAATTTGGCAACATAGCCTCCAAATTCCAAACTAAAAAGTATCAAGTACGAAAATAAAACAACATAGTTAAAAGAAGAAGCCTACAGGCAACATAGCCTACAGGCAAGGCAAAACTATAAAAGTCAAAAGTATCTCATCAACGCCCATAAATCATAGTCTACAAGCAACATAGAACCTCCAAAGTCCAAAGTATCTCATCAACGCCCATAAATCATAATAATTATATATAAAATTTATATTAATGCAAGAAAACTTCAAAAGTATCAATATTATATGACCAAATTGTACCAACCCACCAATTTTTAATACTGAAAATCTAACTTGCCAAAAATAAAGCAAAGAAGACTACAATAAAGCAACAAACCTTTCGGTACAAGCACAAACCTATTGCTAACAAGTTACATAAAATGCATCAAACTAAATAAAAAAGCAACGGAGCAAAATGCAAATGTAGTATATATCTTGTCACCCAGACTACAAACCTGAAACAATCCAGATAATGCAAGAGCACCAAGTTAGCAAGAGCACTAAAGCCAGGAAACCTTAAACTGCAACCAAGTAAGCTCTCACATCCATATATCTCTAGCCTCCCATTTTCGTATCTATATCGACACTAGTAAAACCTTTCAACCAGCCACAAGTAAGCTCTCACATCCATATATCTTTAGCCTCCCATTTTCGATCACCCTTCGAAAAGGCATACGCCTATGAACCCTCCCCATCTCAAAGGCCTTGAAGCACTCAAAGTTGCATAAGCATATCCAAGCATGTAAGCTAGGAAGCACATACACTCAAAAATGGTTGTCAATTTCTGCAGATATCGTACATGATACAGACACTCTAATTAAATGTCAAAAATTAATGCTAAACACCCTGAAATGCCAAAATTTCTATCAGGGGAATAGTCCTCTCTTAGCAATGCATTATAAACAAGAGAAAAAACTAAAAGATAAAAGTTTCAAGTAAAAATAGAAAGAACTGCAAAAATACGCTTTTAACATACCGCTTATCCTGAAGAATGCCAGAGACCTACAGTCCATTTTTAGTAGAGCTTAGAAATATTCAGTCATTTACAAAAGTAAAGTGTTCAAAAAACAAAATAAAAGATTGTGTGTGTGCCAATTCCAGCGATAAGACCAATTGTCTCCTACCATAGAACAAACAATTTCTTAAAGTGATACTCATCATAGCCCAGACAATTGATACTCAACAAAGAGGTAGCATGATACTATGATACTGATATAGAGGCAACAGCTTAGGGACTGCTAAAAAAATTGCACAGGAATAATAAGACTATATAGTTCAAAAAATAATGTTTCTAATTAAAAAAATTGCACATGAATAATAAGACTATACAGTTCAATGTCTCCAATTAGAAAGGCAAATATTGGTTTATCCCCTGTACAGTTCAAAAACAATGATAGTAATAAGCATCTTATGCCTCCCTCTTTGATTGTACAGAAATAATAAGACTATACATATTATTATCCCCTTATTATATTTTCCTTGAAAGAAAGCTTGACTGAGTGGTTGAGAGAACCAATTGGGAATGAAGAAGCTCCAATTTAGAACTTTTTATTGGTGGTGGTGGTGTGCAGGTTGGGAGGGGGGAGGTGTTGTGTTAGTAATTTCTCATCCCTTACAAACTTAAACATAACCCTGAAGATTATGCAGATAAGAAAATTGTCTGTGTGCTAAAACAAAGACATCTATAAATTATTCTTTGTTTATAATTTATAACCAAACTCTATGAGAGAATAATAAAACCAAAACCTGGTCTACCTAGATCATAATACTTAATCTAAGCAAGAAATTATGAGACGTGAACATACAGGTAATTGTACATTGTTTTATATAATAAACTAAAGGAACAGTTGGCCTACATTTGAAGGACTACCTAGCATGACTAATAATATGTGAAGAACCCATACACATGGCAAAAGTTCTAAGCACAACATTCATGTGAATCTAAATTTCTGCAGTTTACATAACAGATGGGATACTATAGCCCAAAACAGAAACATTGAGGCCCTTTTAATACTAAATGAAATCAAATTTATTACTAGGCATGCCGAAGATGTCGTCCATCAATACCTGTCTAGATTGGCAATGTGATTCCATTTCCCTCTTAGACTTAAGTTTTACCTTTAATGCAACTTCGTAAAGCAGTTGTTCAATTTCCTTCAAAAAGGAAAAAGGATAAAAGCGACTGGTTCTCTGGTTCCAAGATGTGGTTCTCCACTTCTCAAAAAGCCTTTAGATTCTATGACAAGTGATATGCTATAAAAAGCCACCTGTGCATTCACAAAGATCTTTAAGGCATATGCTTCTTACCATGATAAGAAAAATAAGGTTAATGCTTTAGAATTGTGGATGATATATTTATTCAAGATCCTTGCTTTCGTCTGTCTATGTTGTATCCATGTCCGTGCGAAACATACATTCAATGGTTTCAATGATATTTTGAAAATACAAAAGAAATCCTAACACATTGGTAGAAATTAGGGCATAAATTAGGGTTTCACTAAAATCAATTAAATCAAAAAAATTGAATAAAAATTAGGGCATAAATTAGGTCAAAACCTTGTTGCCAGTGGTAGAGTCTATGTCGCTGGCGGTGGAGGCTATGTCATGACGGTGGAGGCTATGTTGCTCGGCTATGCCGACGAAAAGACAAGGTTTCTCGGCTCTCGGCTACGTCGGTGACGATGCTGGCCGATTCCAAGTGCAAATGCAAGCCCTCGTAGAGCTCCGAGGCCAGGTTCAGCCGCACGAGCCCAACTCCATCCCAACCATCAGATCAGTCAAAATCTAAGTAAGCACTCGAATCGTTCAAATAAACCCTAAAATTACTTAAATTGTAATTTGTTTGAAATTAAATCAGATTGATGAGGAAATAGGGATATACTGACCTTGTGGAAGAGATAAGAGAATGAGAAAAAATTAGGGCACAGATTCTCCTTCTCCTCCTCTTCTTCTTCTTCCTTCGCTTCCATGGTCCTCTCGTGAACGGACGATGGCTGGAAGCTACCACCTGGGTCTCCGGCGTCCCGAGGACCTGGGTTACAGCCCTTCTTGACTCCACGGTTCTAAACCGTTCCTTGAGGTCCTTCACGAAGGCTTCTTGAGGTCCTTCACGAAGGGAAGACGAAGTAGTGGAGAGGTTTCCGAAGAAGAGGAGGAAAGAGGGGGAGAAGGAGAGGGGGAGAGAAAAAAATGAGAGCAAGAGTAAAAATGAGAGTAGGGAAGAGAGAGAGAGAGATTTGATTTTAGGTTTCCTTTGGTTTTTTTTTTGGGGGGAATGAAAAGAGAGCGACAGCAGTCGAAAAAGAGAGAGGGCTGATTTTGGATTTCACGACATTTCATAACACTTGTATTTATAACTGTTACATATACATAAACTATTATGGACACACACAAAAAAAGAAGAAAAAATGCTGTCTTTTTTTATTGGCGCAAGGTACCACAAATCGAGTACGCCTGAGAGATCCTGCGCTGAGGATCCCCGAGTACAAAAAGAATTCTGGGGAATGGGACGATGGAGATCGAACAACAGTTGCTCCTTTACTCCGTTGACACTCCGATTACAAAAGTGAAAGAAAACCTAAGAAAATTGCTAACTCTCGGCTCACTGGCAAGAAGTGGAGCAATTTGGCTCTTGAAAATGCTCTCCGTTCTGTGTTTTGAAGAGGTATGAGACCCCTTTTTATAGTCGTTCTTGTGCTGGATTGATGTTATGCACCCACATGAGGAAACATACTGGTTTTTATGTGGGCGCATAGTCCTGCTTTGGGCGCATAGAACGTAGGCGCATGCAAAATACGTGATCGTGGTTTGATCATCGTGTTGACGTGGCCGTATGCTTCGGTATACGATTGCTCGTGGAGACTGACGTGGTCGTATGCTTCGGTGGACGATTTGATCGTAGGTTTGACCGAGTCAGGGGTTGTTATGGCTTGGGCGCATAGCCTGAACTAGGGCTATACATCTCCTTCTGGAGTAGCCTAGAGTGGGCGCATGGGCGCATGGGCGCATAGCTCACTCTGGAGACTTGGGCGCATATGACATCACTGGTGGACTGGGCGTATATGTCTTCATTGGTGACTTGGGCGTATATGTCATCATTGGTGACTTGGACGCATATGTCTTCATTGGTGACTTGGGCGTATATGTCTTCCCTGGCTTGGGCGCATGGTTGTCAAGTATGCCAAAAATTTTATGCTTCTACAAGACCCCCTTCAAAGTTTTATATACTTAAACAAGTTCTCAAATACTTTGAAAGAAGCATAGACCTTCTTCTCGTGATGCAGTGGGCGCATAGCATAGCTCTCCCTTTGGGTACATAGAGTTTGGCCATTCTGTCAGAGAGGTGGCTGTTGAGATCTTCCCCAAAAATCCAAACTGACAGATTCATCATGATGGAATTTGAAGAGGTCCATCCTTTATACGTTGTCCATGTCAGCAAGTGGCAGTCACATAGTGTGCAAGAGACTGGGTCTTCATGTGGGCGCATAAGTCGTAGCAGGTGCATAGTGTGTAGTGGGCGCATAGGCGCATAGAAGTAGTGGGCGCATAGAGTATAGCCCATGCCTATATATAGGCTTTGAAAGAGAGAGAAAATTCATTATTCTTATTTCTCTTAGAACTTTGAAAAGACTTTTCATCTCCTCTCTTTACGAACCATGTCTCCCAAGGCCGCTAAGAGATCTGCGAAGGGCAAGGAGGCTGCACCGAGTGTCTCTCCTCCTCCGACAGCGTCGTCGCCAGTCCAAGACCCGATCCTGGGTGAGGCTACGCCTCAAAACAAAGTCTTGAGCATTAATTTGCGACGCTCAGACTTTTCCTCTGCCTGGGTGCATGCGCCTAAGGCAACATGCTTCTGTAAGCATTCTTATGCGCCCACAGAAGCATGCGCCAACGATGTGGTGTGTTATGCGTCCACATGTTACTATATGTTATGCGTCCACATGCTGCTGTATGTTATGCGCCCACATGCTGTTGTTTGTTATGCGCCCACATGATGTTGTATGTTATGCACCCACATGCTATTTTGGGTGCATAATCCTTTGGGCGTATAAGATTCCCCCAGCACTTAGTTTTTCCTGCAGATTCTGAGTCTGACTTTCTTTTCTGTCCTTGCAGTTAACATGTTTGTCCCAAAACTTGATGGAATCCCTTTCGGCTCTGCTTGTCAAGTCCTCGGCACAAGTCTCATAACCGACATGGTCACCAAGGTTCAGGCCAAGATCAGTCATAATCAGCCTACGGAACGGACACTCACCATACTTGAACAGGATAAGACCTTCTTGAAATAGATGATCAACGATGAGAAGTTCTTGCTTGGAGGGGCACGTCGTTTCAAGAAGTCGTACTTCCTGTTTGGCGACAGTATGGGGTTCGAAGATGGCGAGACGATACACTTGAGAAATCTACTGGTGGTCAGGCTGAACAATCAGAGGATATGGCTACCGTCGATGGAGCGTCAGTATCCTTTGTCTGCTTTTACTGTCTTAGCCGCATGACGACGGATGAAGTGGGAGCTAACTCCTGAGCTCCCCGGGGTCGTCTCCGGAAGAATACATTTCAACTCAGGAGATCAGAAGAAGGACACTTTCAAGTGTGTCCGAGGCTCTACATCTTACTCTACGAGGGGACTGTAACCTGGTGTCGTAATGAACGACATGTCGACTGACCTCCACCTTTATACTGCTGACACACTTTGCAATCTTATGATATCGGGGGACGTGTCGTATCCCATAGGAAAGATGCGGATGGAAGGTTGGAGGTATCCAACTTCATTCTGGAGCAACCTCATTGGCTGGGTGCTTTCTACGTATGAAGCCACCCTGAAGACTGCTGGCCTTTTTTACGCTATTAGGGCCACCCAATATGGCGTAAGGGTCAACTGGCCAATTTTTGTTTCTTTGGCGGAGTTATATAACCTTCACACTTGTACTTTCTTTACTCCAGGCGGGGAGATGGAGTTGGCTATACATGAGATGCAGGAAGTGTCGAAGCTTCCCTGGGGCACGGAGCCGTATGAAGAGTACATGCCTTGTGATGAGGAGCTCCGAGATATAGAGAATGAGAACTCCAAGATGATTGATGTATACAAGGAGTTACTCTGCCATCTCCTCATCTGTCATAGGATTAACAAGAAAGGGAGGACCGAGGGGGCCAATCCCTACACCAGAGCTTGGATGGGCTACGTCTTCATTCAAGGAGAAGGAGAGGATTCGGCCTCCTTTTCAATTTTAAAACCTATGACCAAGTCCGAGATAGAAGTCCGGATGGCAGATTATGATACGGCGGATACTGAGGACAGTGATGATCCTAAGGGAAAGTCCCCGATCGGCCACTACTTCCGTCAAGCTGAATATCTATTGTCGGAGAAAGCTGTGGTGGCAGCTTTCTTGATGATCTGGCTTCGTGATTGCATAGTCCCTGGGGTTTCAGGGACTATTGAGAGGATGAGCTGGAGCGTAATACTTCTGGCTGTGAAGCTAGCGTTCGGATACCGTCTTACTTTGCTTCCCACGATGGTCTGTGCCGCTGGACGGGGTCTATGGGACTTTGTTAGAAATGCGATGACTCTTGACGGCAGAGCCAACTTTGCCCAAACCGAACTTCTGTATCATTTCTTGATGGGGTGGCTGCTACTGCATTGTCCTACCCTGATGAATGCTGTGCCGGTAGCGAACTCTTTGGCGGGAGACGTCTTTCTTCGCAGATTCTGTGATACGGATTGGGCCGTCACTGGTGTACCCGTTTGCAGAAAGGCTTTAAGCTTCTTACAGAACTATCAGTTCTTCAGGGTATTCCCTCCGTCTGGCAGCGGTAATGCAGAAGATATCTTGGTGGATGATAGAGTTCATGCCACTAGTTTGACCGTTGGGGCATTTTACTGGCTTCAGTCTATCAGACCGTCGCATCTGGTGCTCAAAAATAGGAACCATGCCTATCTGGAGCCATACCTGTCGAGTCATTTTGCGTGGCAGTTTGGCTACAGCCAGCTCCTTTTGGAAAATGCTAGCCCGCACTTGGAGTCAATAGGCAGCTTAATTGACAGGGTACGTGTCTGGATGTATTACAATGTCGGATGCACGGGGGCAATCTTCACTCTGCCCTTAGATAAGCCTGAGACCCACCTGTGCTATGCTGCTGCCAAATTTTATGTTCAGATTAATACTTTTCATCCCCGATATGATCGTGAACAGAGCTTGATATTGGGGACTAGGTTTGGCCCCCTTTCTGTAACACGTGCTCAAAAGCCGCCAAAGGGCCGTAAGAAGGAGAGTGCTGCTCCAACCGTGAAGCCAGTCGCAGTACCACGACCGAAAGCTATCCTTAGGGAGCCAGCAGTGCCTCCAAAGGAGGACACAAAAGATGATGATTCTGCTCCTCTCAACCCTCCTCAGAAGAGGAAAGCTTCCACTGAATTGGCCCATGAGCCAACTTTAAAGAGGAATAAGAAGATTGTCGCCCTAAGGAGAGGCAAGAAAGTAGGTGCTGGCTCTCCTCCTTTGAGAAGGTCTTTCCGGCAAACTGGAAGAAGTGGAACGGCATCGCGGGCCGTTACTGTTCGGGAGGTAGATCCCTTTCTAGACTCCATAGCCGTTCTGGTCAAACCATTAGAGGCTTTCTCACCCTTGCGTTTGTCCTTTGCACAGGACCCTGAAGTTGTAGCTGAGGTAGGTGCCTCCTCGTCTAAGGAAGTGGACGTGACAGCAATGTCCCCTCCTTGTCCTCGATCGGCAGACGATGTTCAGCCTTCCCTATTCAAGAAGGCTGAATCAAAGGATGATCAGGGCGAATGCTCGGATTATGGTGGCGACCAGAGAGCCAGTCCTTCTTTTGATATCTCCTTGGGGGAGATGTTTGAAATTGGGGCCGTACTGAAAGAGTTGGACGAGAATCAAGTCCAATCTGCTCATTCTCCTGCGGGTACGTTATCTTTGTGCCTCTCTTCGGATGAGATTTTTTGACTTCAATTTTGCGTGCTTCTCGTGAGGCTGACCATGATTGTATGTTCCCTTGTAGACAAGGAGAAGGAATCGCTTGTAAAGATAAACCCAGGTATTGGGGAAGAAACATAGGTTGTCCCCGGCTCCTCTAAATTTGCTGGTACAGAGGGATGCATTAGTGAGCCAGCATCGGCTGCAGAATGAGAGGTTGAACAGCCTACTGAGGGGGGTGTTGCTGAATCTGCTCCCGGTCCAGCTGGGACCATGGAAGATACCCGGCCTGATGTTGTTCGAGGCCTTGATATTATTCTTTTTGAACAGTCTGGACCTGCTCTTGGTCTCCCTGAAGCCAAGACTGATGGCTTGGCCCAGGCTGGCGCTGAGCATACCGAAGGTATAAAATTATAATTCTTTCGTACTCCTCCTTTTTTGGTTACTGATGCCAATATTGTTTTCTTGCCAGGTTCAGTTTCTTGTCAGACATCTCTTCATGGAGTGGAAGAGTCTCATCAAGCATCTTTCCCGACGACCTCTACTGAAGACGACGAGATGGCCCAGGAAGTAGTCAAAGCTTTCTATTCTGTCCTAAAAGTAAAGCTTCTTGGAGTTCTGAATCGGAACGCCGCCTTTGGTCCTGTGAAGGCTGTTGCTGAATGCCAAGTGGCGACGCTTGAGTGCATCGTCAGCTATGAAGAGCGGGCTAATGCTCTCATGAAGGTTCTGAATGATTTGGAGGGTCAGGTGGCCAGATTCCGGAATGCCGAACAGCGGAGCCCGACGTCGCTGTTCCGTGCAGAAGACGAGGCTTTGGTCGCGGCTCTCGCGGAGGAGGCTACTTTCCAAGCAAAGAAGGATGCCCTTGCTCAAGAAATCCATGAGTTGGCTGACCAGTATGAGCAGTTCAATGCTGCGAGTGAGGCACGCGCTGCTTCGAAAAATAAGCTGGCTGCGCAGATTACTGAGAAATATAATCACATTACGCAGATCCAAAGCGAGATTGCTCAACTGGAGGCCAGCTTGAGGACAGTGTAGCTCCCCTTCCTGGAAATCCTGAAATATTTTTATTATTATTTATTTTTATTTAAATGGTGATTTTTATATTTTTATAAATAATTATTTATTTAATTATTATGGTAGATGATTTTAGTCATGGTTAGGAATTAGAGTACAAGATGACTAGAAATCGTGGCACGGATAGTGCAGTGACGTGCCTTGACTAGTGTATTAGCCCTGGTAGGGAAGATTTGTCCATAAGTGTGTCCTAATTAGGAAAACCATGCCAAGTTGTGACATGACCATTATAAATAGTTTAATTATTCATTATTATTATTATTATTATTATTTGACGTTTAAGTGACCCGATTGTACTAAACTAGTCAAACTGGACCCGAACTGTACCCAAGCCCTTGTAGTCATGCAGTATGACCAACAGTATCTATGTAGATATATAGATGTGTATATATAATTGTAGCTTATTTTTATAATGCAGGAAGTATTTTCTGTTAATTGGATATTAAAGATAATATGCACAATATTTTCTATTTTGATTCTACTTACTTTGAGAAATATAATGTATAATTTTTCTAGCTACCTTTGTGCAATGTGGTATTCGACTATATATATATATATATATATAGATGTATACTGGTATATACTATTATCTTCCAATACTTTTAGTGTTACATTTCATTCTATCCATTATCATTTATTTATTTATTTATTTATTTAACATAGAATTTATTTGACAGAATATTATTTATGGTACAAGCAAGAGTTTTGTTTTAGAATATTTTAATATTCACTGTAATTATCCATAGTGCGTATAAATAATGTTTTCTATATATAATATGTGAGTACATCAATATAGGAATTATACACATTAGATACATAATATATATATATATATATATATATATTATATATATATATATATATAATATAATTATATAATAAGATATTATTGGTTGCTAGAAATATATAGTGTTTTATATATATATATTAATAAGATAAAATATATATATATATATATATATAATTAATATATATATATATTATATATATAATAATATATATAATATATATATATTATCTATATATATTAATAAGATATTATTGGTTGCTAGAAATATATAGTGTTTTATATATAATTAATAAGATAAATATATATATATATTATATATATATAATATATATATTATTATATTATTATATTAAATATATATATAATATATTATTATAATATATATATATATATTAAAAATATATATATATATATATATATATATTAATAAGATTTATTGGTTGCTAGAAATATATAGTGTTTTATATAGAAGGCACATAAATTTATTTAGAATTTAATAATGTATATACATATATACATGTTATGTATATATGAGTGTATAGTGTATGTATATAGAAAATATATATATATATCTATATATATATATATATATATATATATCTATATATATATATATATATATATATTAATAAGATATTATTGGTTGCTAGAAATATAAAGTGTTTTATATAGAAGGCACATAATTTATTTAGAATCTAATAATGTATATACATATATACATGTTATGTATATACATGAGTGTATATGTGTATGTATATAGAAATATATATATGTGTGTATGTGTATGTATATATAATATATATTATATATATGTGTGTGTGTGTATGTATATATAAATATATATTATATACGTGTATATGTGTATGTATATATAATATATATAAATAGGTGTGTATGTATAGATAAATATATATATATATATTATTATATTTTTTTGTATAGATAAATTATATATTATATATATATATATATATATATATATATATATATATATATAATATATATATATATATATATATATATATATATATATATTATAATATATATAGATATATATATATATATATATATATGCAAATAGAAAAAATAGAGAAAGAAATAGAAAAAGAAATAGAAAAAGAATAAAGACCAAAGAAGCGGCAATCCCAGCTTCGGCCCAAGCAAATCCGACCCCCTCAAGTCCCAGCCCGACCTCCCCGACCCTATTGTAACTACCGAGCATATATATATCGAGAGGGTGATACTCGAGAACCAAAACCCTAACTCTAAACCTTACCTAGCACCGAACACCAACCATGGCACCACGCGCGCGCGCACAGCCACCGCGCCGCCACCGTGGTGGCCGACCAACGGCCAAACGCACGGCCTGTACAGCAACAGCAACGACAGTGCGCAACATATCATGACAGGTACCATGTTCTCAACAGAATTCCTACGCATCCCGTTCATCGATTTCGATTCCGAAAAATCCTACAGACAACCCATGTAACCATCTAGGAATCCCATCAAACATTTTAGATTGAAATGATCCTAATTCGATGAAAGATCGAAACTAAATTAGGAGAAAATTGGTTTTTCGACAAGAACAGGACAGTGTGAACTTGGACAGACCCCTATTTTGTAAGGCAAATTACACGCAGGATGTCGACTTTTTCTAAAATCCACCTGAAGGGGTTTATAGACAACCTATAAACCTTCTAGAAGGCCTTGGTAGTTTTTACTTTTATTTATTTTGCATCAAGTTATTGGTTTACAAAGATTAGAAAAAATAACATAAAACTATTTTCGGAAAACTAGAAAAACCTCCGATACGACGTGTGTCCCGCCAATTCGGGTGACGTGGTCGCGAACCGAAAGCATCGAAAGGTGCGTAATGGCTTCGTAGATGTGTGGTCTTTGACGGAATTTAAATTGGTCGCGTGTGCGCGACGAATTTGATGCGTATCCGTCGAAATTCACCGTATCGGCCCCTGTGCAAATTTTTTAATTACTTTGTGCACGTTCGCCAGATCGAGACGAAACTTATGCCAACAGGAACGTACCATTTTTCTGGTCCTGTATGCCAAGTTTGGTCTGATTCTGAGACAGTTGACCGGATCGCCGTTTTACGGGCCCCACGGTCCGACTCAATGGGCAATTTTGTGCACGGCCTGCCGGAATCCAACTTTGGACATACGGTTGGGTTTGTATCAGAAAACTGGACCTGTTGACATATAATTTGATGACTTTAGTAACCATAGACTTTGGTACACTTTTTGGTACAAAGCGGGTCCAATGGCGGACACCGTTTTGATCCGAAATTACCGTTTTGTCCCTGTGTCCAGAATTGGACTTAAGGACAGGCAATTCTAGCTAATTTGACTATTCTGAAAATGTTGGTAATGTTTATTTCAGCATCCGGAGACTTCTTTATGTGTTGACTGTTGTGGCTCATTGAGTGAGATAGTATTATCGGTTTCACCAGCACAGGACCTCAGGCGAGTACATCTCTGATAGTTTTCGTATTTGATTATCTCTATACTTTCCGTATTTAATATTGTTTTACGTTGATATTATGTTGATTCTTGACACGCTTGTCACGCGAGATATTAGTTATGGATTCTTGCATGTTGTTCGTAACCAATATATTTTTGTGTTCGTGACATGTTTGAATCCATGGGTACTAGCCGGGCGGGGAAGTACATTAGTACACATGTAAACATATCTAAAAATATTCCCATGATGTTTATTCTTGAATAATAGCAGCTGCATACGACACGTACAAGGTGCCGGATTTACCCCTTAGCCGTTTACATGTCGAAAGTGTATTTCAAATCACTTGTTAGGTATAGTCTTGCTATATTACAGTTTCTTGTCATTGCTTGGCTTGTGTACCACGTCTTCCTGCTTTTACTCGCATGATTCCTACCATGATTTCCTGTTTATCTACTTATCATGTATCTCAGTATTATTACAGATTTATGGATTTCGTCATTTATTGATTCTGTTGTGAGATTGTACTCGTTCTATTTCCGACTGGAAACCAACATTTTTCAGGTTAGCTGTGGCTTCACTTAGCTTTGGGAGATACGGGTGTACTTGCAGACAGAAACCTAGAAATAGATAGCAGTTATATCATTTTTATTAAATGTGAAAACTTTGTATTTTCTTTAATTTTAAATATTGTAAATGTTGTAATAAATTTAGAAATGTGAATGAGCAATAAAGGTTATTTTGAGCAATTATTTATTGCAGACTTGACAGTGTTCTACCGTCGACTGTGCGGCGTAGGCTGGCTTGGACACGTCTCTTATCCGAAAAGCGGGTGCGGGTCATGACAAGTTTTTGTGGTGGCCCATACAGGTCAGTTTTCGCAAATTGTGCGAACTCGTGGTAGTACCATATTAGTCTTACTACTGCGAGCCTGCGACTAGGAAATGCTCATTCACAACTATGAGTAAATCAACTTTAAGAGAATGTTTAGAACTAGGAGTCCCTATTTTAATTTGACATTTGGGTAGTTAGGGTTACTACATAGGTCTCACTAGATGACTTTCAGGATACACTATCACATTTTGATTCGACGGTACTTCTAAGGAGGGTAGATTCGTGACATCTTCCCAAAATTTTGAAAATAGCATTTTATTCCTTTTATTTGAATTAAAGTGTGATTTTTAGAAATTTATAAATATTTTGTATAGAAGGCCTTAGTCACGGTTAAGTTTCAGAGTGCGAGATAACCAAGAATTTTGGCACTGAGAGTGTGGTCGAGTGCTTTGACTAGTGTTCTAGCCATGGTAGATAAGGTCGAGTTATAGGTGTGCACTAACTAGGAAAACCAGGCCAAATCGTGACATAGCCCTGGAAATAATTTAATTACTTATTATTAAGATTATTGGCTTTTAGGAGACCCGGTTGCTCCAAACTAGCCCGGACTCAACCCAAGTCATAGTGGTCATGTAGAGCGACCAACGACGTCCATGTAGATATACAGATGTGTATATATTTTGGTAGTCCATTTCTAGTATTGGGAATAATTTCTATAAATTATATATCGAATATAATATATGTATTATTGCTATTTAAATTGCATTTTCATGGAAATAGGATGACCTCCTCTTAGAATGATAATTTGGGGATCTTTGGGATTTACTTAGGCTATACCTATACATAATTGTGTATAAATACATTCATAATAGGTAGACATGGTGCTATATAAATATTTTTCCTCGATCTTGAATATTAGAGAAACATAAATTTAAGTTTATATTTCTTTTGCCTTCAGTCATTTTCTCTCTAATCATGATCATTTGTACAACTTTATCTTATGTCTTTTCTAAACATCGTCATATCATAAAGTTAGTATCACTTATATTCTTTCCTTGGACCTAAGGAATTATTTTTTTAAAAAATAACTTCTCACTCAATTGTCTATTAATCTCGAGTTAAGTTTTTGGCTTCAAAAGTTTCCTCTCAATCGTTGAATATTGAATATCCGTGAAATAAGGATTATAAGATTTTTACTTATTTTGACTTCGATCATTATCCTTCCTAACCAATTGTTTTCCTTTCAAGAAGTTGATCTTATACTTGAAGAACAGATACTGCACTTTTTCCATCTTTATCAACTTGTATGATATTCTTAAACTCATTTGATATTCTTGGGGATATAGTTGGAATAATTTTGATGACTTGCGATGACAAGACAGCAGCGCACTGTCGTCACTTATTTGAATTATCGAGACTAGGGGTTCACTGTAGCCAGCAGCGCACTGGCATGGCATGACCCCTAAGTTGAAATAATTTCAAGTAAGCGTGGGTGATCAAAAATTATTAAAATTATGTCTTGGTCGTCTTATTTCATTCTTGAGTTGTAATGTCAAGATTAGATAGAGTCGAATAGGGTATTCGTTACCGCAACATAGCTTGAGTTGTGGAACCAAGGGTTTAATGCAGCTAGCTGTACACTGGCGAGGCATAAACTCTCGGTAAAATGACTTCGATTATGTTTACGAGTTTCGAATACCATAGAGACTACGTCTTATTGACATATAACTATTGAGTTTTCAAATTTATTTGTGCTTGTTCCTAGTTACAATCTTCTTAATAAACCGGTAATTCTTCTTTCCTTTCTTATCCTTATATTTTTTATATTGTCATCTTTTAATATAATTTCGACTGGATTCCTAAACCTATCTAGGTTTTGATTCTAAACTCGTGCCTAAATAATTGTGGATAAATATTTTAAGCATTTTTGGACTTGATCATCCTTGAATAATTTCGATCATGACTAGACTCCTTTTATTATATTTCGATCGAGTCAATTCATATCCTTTCCTAGGTTTAATTCTATGACCATGCCTACACCATCGTTCATGTTAGAACGATTTCGATTGGATCACCCTTAAATACTTTTTGGTCATGACCAAACTATTCGATCCTATTTCGATCGTGCCAATCCGTCTGTCATCCTAGAATTTAATTACATGATCGTGCCTAAATAATTTTGTTCAACTAATTGTTCGTACCAAGATGATTTCAATTTTGATCGATCTTACACCATTTTATCAAGACTAAATCATAACCGTGTCTATAATTTCAACTAAATCATAGCTAAGGTTATACCTTCATTCCAACTACGGTCATGACTATTTTGATCATGATCATGCTCGTGCCGACTTTCTATTTTCATCATACTTGGATGACTTGCACGATTAGCCTTGATCGTGACCTGCATCTTAAATGCGACTAAAATCATGTTTAGATTTCATCGAAGACTTTGATCATTCCTTAAAAAGCTGGTAATGACTCAACCATGCTGACCATAGATTGGTCGTGTCCAACCGTTTCAATCTTGACCGTTCATAAAAATACTTGGTTGTCAACTAGACCATTTGACCGAATGGTAGTACCAAATCACACTCTCCTTTTTTCTATTATCTTTATCAATTTGATCATATCCATGATTACGCGTGACTAATTAGATCCCGAATCATATCACTCCCTCGATTATACCATTCATCGTTTTATTTATATCAATTAAAAATTTGGTTCTTGATTATTCTTCATAGTCATGTCTAATCGTGCTCTTTTGAAATTTTGAAAATGAAATATTTCTAAGGTGGGTAGAATTGTTAACCCACATCCCTGCTTTCAAATTTTTTATTTTGTTGTATTTTAATAAATTTTGGTTAGAAAATAGATTTTATTTGTAACCATTATCGAATATATTTTGATGACAACATAATTTTGTCAAACCATTTTGGATTTAGAATTTATAAAATATCGTTTAAATTATTTGCTAATATTAATTACCAATTAAATTCATTTTGCTATATTATAATTAGTTTGATTCAGTCTTGGACTAACAAAGATATGTACTATTTAAATAATATATACCATATTTTCTAAGTCATTTGATAAACATATTATTCATTTAAATTATTATTGTATTATATTTAGATTCGATCAAATGCATTTTTTAATATTTTAATAAAATCTTGAATTATTTTTAAAATCATTATGGATTGGTTTTGATTTGTTAGATCCAATATTTATTTAAATCTTAGAAATATTTGATCATCCTAGTCCTTAAATTCGAGGACAAAACATTCTAAGGTGGGTAGGTCGTAAGCCCACTTCACATTTTATTACATTTTCCATTAGTTTATTTTAGTTTAATTATTTTTCCAAATCGGGAAATAATTTTTATTCTATTTCTATTTTAGATATTTTGAAGAAAAAAAGGGAAAGATTTGCAAAATTTTAGAAGAGATTCTATTCTCGGATTATTTGAATTACTATTTTATCAAGAGTTATATTAAATTCAAAATTATTACTATATTATTTTAGAAGATATTGTATTTGTGAAAAAAAATATACAGCTATAAATATCTGAATTATTCTTAACAATATTTTGACAATTGATTTTATTACAAGGATTATTTAAAATAATATGTATTGTTTTAGACAATATTTATGATTGATTTGGAGTATGATTGGGTCAAATTCCTAGTTCCCAAAACCCTGCAACCATCCAAATCCCTATTCCTTGCTCGTGTGTTTAAATAACCACGAAAGACCACAATCTTAATTTCTCAAATTTCGTTCTATTATGGAACCTTGTTTGGATTAATTTCGAGAACGGAACTTCTGTATTTCACAGATTGCAAGTCCCTCTAAGAAACGAAGGGTTCTTGATTTAGCAAGTGACAGGACTAGAGTAGCCCAATCTAGCAAATAAGTCAATGGTTCATAAACTTTTTTTCTATCTACATCATTGGAAACTTTCTACCGCTCTGAAACTTCATATTTGCTTTCGATTATTCTTTCTTATCTTCCTGTCCTTCCTATTTCAGAGCGACGAATGGTCATGTTTATTAGAATTCATCAATATACTTAGCTACTTGTGTAAAATTGTTGCTCGTTAAACTTTGGGTTTCTTGATAGATAGGAGAGGATTATAGATGTCATATGCAGTAGATATCTATTGGTAGGATTGTTAGCAACCAGTTAGAAGATTATAAGACTTTAGTTTTGAGGGACAGTGTGACCAAAGGTGGGTAGAAGTCCTCGAGGATTCATAGTTACGAAATGGCTAGGAGGAGGATATGAACTATTTTGAGGAATTAAAATTTAAGGAGATTAAGATTAAGGTATATTTTCTTTTAAATTTTTAGAATATTTATGAATTAGAATTTCGAGCACGAAATTATTTTTTAGGTGGGTAGATTTGTAGCTCTCCTTCCCGAAAATCCTAAAATATTTTTATTATTATTTATTTTATTTAAATGGTGATTTTTAGATTTTTATAAATAATTATTTAGTTAATTATTACGGTAGATGATTTTAGTCATAGTTAGGAATTAGAGTACAAGGTGACTAGAAATCGTGGCACGGATAGTGTAGTGACGTGCCTTGACTAGTGTATTAGCCCTGGTAGGGAAGACTTGTCCATAAGTGTGTCCTAATTAGAAAAACCAGGCCAAGTTGTGACATGACCATTATAAATAGTTTAATTATTCATTATTATTATTATTTGACGTTTAAGTGACCCGGTTGTACTAAACTAGTCAAACTGGACCCGAACTGAGCCCAAGTCTATGTAGTCATGCAGTGCGACCAACGGTATCCATGTAGATATATAGATGTGTATATATAATTGTAGCTTATTTTTATAATGCAGGAAGTATTTTCTGTTAATTGGATATTAAAGATAATATCCACAATATTTTCTATTTCGAATATACTTTGAGAAAATATAATTATAATTTTTCTAGCTACCTTTGTGCAATGTGGTATTCGACTATATATATATATATATATATGTCTACTGGTATATACTATTATCTTCCAAAAATTTAGTGTTACAAGTGCAATGTGGTATTCGACTATATATATATATATATATATATATATATATATATATATATATATATATATATATGTCTAAAAAAATATACTATTATCTTCCAAAAATTTAGTGTTACATTTCATTCTATCCATTATCATTTATTTATTCATTTATTTATTTATTTAACATAGAATTTATT
>JANAVB010021797.1:10536850-10621850 GCA_029216955.1 Iris pallida | reverse complement strand
CGAGGTGCTATTACAATCTCTCCTAGGCCGATCGATCCCAGGTTCCCCCAGAATCGTCGAGAGACTATTACCTTGTTAACAAGTTGTCCGAGACCAATGCATGACTTGTTCATTCTATCAGATAAAACCTAGCAGTACGACAGATAGTGACCAGTTCATAACTAGCCTTAATCGTTCGATCATTCATTTGCATTCAGTTCTCATTCGGTCATTCGATAACATTCAATAGCATTTCATTTCCTTTGCAGTCATTCGTTAACATTCATTCTTTTTCTTATCTTTTGTTATTGAGGTATCGTTGATCACAGGGACAAGGCAACATAGTGGACTAGAGATCATTTTTATTAGGGCGTATAAATAATTGCAAGCTCGGTTAAAGCAACTCACCGAGATGAATCTTAGTTGAGAGAATGAGGGACTTCACGCGCCGTTCACAAACAATTTACGCGACCTACATTGGCACCAACAGTTGATTAGCATACTTCGTCTCTTTCAATCAAGATTCGGAATGAATGCAAAATACGATGAAAGCGAACAATGAAAACCAATCATCGAAAACCAACATGAAAACGCATTCATCAAAACCAAGCAGCGAAAGAAAACATTCAGCAAAACTCTTGGATTCATTTCAATAGAAGCCAATCTATCAGTTGGAAAGGTTCATTGTATTTTATCCGTGATCAATCGATACCGACAAAGCTTTCCCCAAACACTCAGTTCAAGACTGAGTCAGCAAGCCGTAGGTATTACATAGTCGACCGCGAGGAACGGGGCACTACATAATAACCCACTGAGAAAAAGTTTTGTCCTCAAAACTTAAGAAACAAACTCACCTCCACTATTGTTGCATTCTGGATCAAGCAACGTGGAGAGATTATAGACGCGTGCTGTCGCGGTATTTGTATTCTGCAACTGCTGATTATGAGGATGATCTCGAAGCGGCGGTGGGCCTGGCAGCTGCCCACGCTCTTCAGCGTCGTTTCGATTCTGAGCCGTTCTATTCTTTTTCGGGCAATTCCTGACGGTATGGTCCGGGCTTCCACAGCTGAAGCATGATCTGTTGGCGAACCGACAGACTTCTTTGGTGTGCCCGGGACGACCGTAGTAGGTACACTCCAGTCTTCGATGCTGATCATTGTCTGTCTTATTTTCTTCTTCAATCTTTTTCTCTCCGTCATGATATCTCTTGGCGGGCTGATTCCGACTGTACTGCATTTTATTAGACGCCTTCTTCAGGCAGAGCTGTTCCACCTGTAGCGCTGCCTCAAAGGCCTGAGAATATGACCTATATTCTCGATTCAACACACTTAACCGGATGTCATCATTCAGCCCTCCAACGAATCGATTTATGCGAGTCTGCTCAGTGGGAAGCATGACAGTGGCAAAATTTGCCAGCTTAGCAAATTCAGACTCATAGTCCTCTACGGACATATCTCCCTGTTTCAGTGTGATGAAGTCATCCTCCATCTTCTTGCTCATGGCTGGAGGCAGATATTGATCCAGAAATTCCTTCTTGAATGAGGCCCATGAGATCTTTCCATTTATAGCCATTGCGAGCAGCGCCGGCTTCTTCGTCTTCCACCAATCCTTCGCCCGCAGCCGTAGAAGCATAACGGCACAAACTACCTTTTTGCTACTCGGAACTCCTATGAACGCGAACAGACTCTCCATTTTATCAATCCAGTCCATCACCTTATCGGGTGATGTCCTGCCTTCAAATTCCAGAGGTTTCGCGTCTAAGAAGTCCTTTGGCCTAAAGAAAGTGTGCCTTTGCGCTGGCTGGGGCTCATCACCCTCCACGGGCTCAATCTCGGGCATTCCCGTTGGTTTAGTCGCTGCGGTGGAACCTCGATTTGTCGCAAGCGCCGTGACAATTTGAGTCAAGGACTCCAACTGTTTCTGCTGGGCCTCTATTTGGTACTGTTTTATTTGATTGCGTTCCTCATTGTCCTGCCTTTGCAGTTCCAACAATGTCATGATTCGTTCTATAGGATCTGTCGAGGAAGTTGGTCGAGTAGGGGCCATTTCTCTACAAAAGAGTATAACTTCTGTCAGTCTCATAAAATATTATGGACTTATTGTATGGGGCATTGGTTTTCATAACTCAAAATCAGTACTCTTTGAAAGCCATCAAAATACTTTATATACTTTTTCAAAAATGATATTTCAAGAGGCCAAGGACGTAAAGCCGTGCTCTGATACCACTTTGTCACGCCCCGATCCCGCTAGGGTCGTCCGTCTTGCCTGGATCCCTGCGGGATCGATCGTCCTCGCTAAGGTGTGATGCCGTGCAAGCCTAAGTTGCACTTGCACAAGGCCATGTACCTGCACAAAATAACTAGTCAAGCAAAAAACACACACGCACGCACCCAATAGTTAAGCAAAACACACGCACCCATTCATTGCAGAAAACCAAATATTGGACACAGAGATTTGAAATGAAAATACTTCTTTTATTGATAACTTGATAGGAATACGAGTACAAAGCTTTGCAAACTCAGAGTACCTTATATTTTGGCTACATGATTCTCTTTGAAACTCTCTTTTGAAAATAGTCATATCCCTCTATTACATGCTGGAAATAAAAGACACCTTCAGAAGGAAAAGAAACTTGAAACTTGACTGGAAAGAAAATGAAGCTTCGAGGCAGTCCACAGCTCTACTGGGCTAGACGAGCTTTAGTGCCTCTCATGAAATCCCTATGTCTCCTTTGCTTTCTGAAAAGGATGCCCAAAACGTGGGTCAGCACACATCATATACTGGCGAGCGGCTCTTCGCCGAACTCATAAATATCTGCACTAATTCAATATGTGAAGCTACATATTTACTAGTGATCTTTCTACTTGTCTAGGTTCTTTTTAACAATTCATAAGAAACATAACAGTAGAAATATTCATAACCAACTTACCCATCGTCGACAGTCATCCCTGCACAAAACAGGTTAGCACAATTTGCATATGAATATAGGAAGCATACTTTACCATCATCGTTCATGGTTAGGTTTGCATTAAGGATTCGTTCACATGCATATCCTAACTACATGGTGGTCCACGGGCCCGTCCCCCATGATTAGCCGCTGTGACTCAATGGTTCAGCTTGTCGCTAAGGACACAACATTTTCGAGGTGTAGCATTTACCCCGAGGTGCTATTACAATCTCTCCTAGGCCGATCGATCCCAGGTGCCCCCAGAATCGTCTAGAGACTATTACCTTGTTAACAAGTTGTCCGAAACCAATGCATGACTTGTTCATTCTATCAGATAAAACCTAGCAGTGCGACAAATAGCGACCAGTTCATAACTAGCCTTAATCGTTCGGTCATTCATTTGCATTCAGTTCTCATTCGGTCATTCGATAGCATTCAATAGCATTTCATTTCCTTTGCAGTCATTCGTTAACATTCATTCTTTTTCTTATCTTTTGTTATTGAGGTATCGTTGATCACAGGGATAAGGCAACAGAGTGGACTAGAGATCATTTTTTTAGGGCATACAAATAAATGCAAGCCCGGTTAAAGCAACTCACCGAGATGAATCTTAGTTGAGAGAAGGAGGGACTTCACGCACCGTTCATGAACAATTCACGCGGCCTACATTGGCACCAACAGTTGATTAGCATACTTTGTCTCTTTCTCTCAAGATTCGGAATGAATACGAAATGCGATGAAAGCGAACAATAAAAACCAATCATTGAAAACCAACACGAAAACGCATTCATCAAAACCAAGCAGCGAAAGAAAATATTCAGCAAAACTCTTGGATTCATTTCAATAGAAGCCAATCCATCAGTTGGAAAGGTTTATTGCATTTTATCCGTGATCAATCGATACTGGCAAAGGTTTCCCCAAACACTCAGTTCAAGACTGAGTCAGCAAGCCGTAGGTGTCATGACCCGCACCCGATTTTCGGATACGAAGCGTGTCCAAGCCCAGCTACGCATCGAGCGGACTCCAGGCCCTCTCGAATACGTAAATGCTGTCAAGGCTATGGTTTACTGCCAAATCATGGCAAACAAATCTATATCTCAATCCACAATAAGAATAATAAACAAGAATGAACAAGTATGGGTCGTGGTCTGCAGCCCACTAGCATATATGTCCGATTAGACTCTAAGGAATATAACAAGAGTCTACAACTGAAACAAGGAAAAGTATATCTCATGATAAGGAATAAAAAGCACGAGCGGATAATAAACATGATACGATACCTGAATCCCGCAAGAACAGCAAATCCTCTGCCATCCAGAACTACTAGCTAACTCCATACAATCGCTAAACCTGAGGAGATCATCAGGTCCTCAGAGGACATAGCAAGATACATAATATACATGCCTATCTAACGGTTTTATCATGCACAAGGAAATAAACAAGAAGAAACAGGAACACGACAATAACTACGAACACGAACACAAACACGAACACTAGAACAACTACGTATAAATGAACTGTCGGATGAACGATAATCACGAGATCATTGGAAGAAACCAAACCCTCGTCCCGAGTGTGGACTCACTGGTTTGAACTAACACTAACCCTCGTCCCGAGTGTGGACTCTCTGGTTAGTACTAACTCTCGTCCCGAGTGTGGACTCTCTGATTAGTTCACGGCAAGGCACCCTCGTCCCGAGTGTGGACTCTCTAGTGCAAATACTACATCCTCGTCCCGTATGTGGACTCTCTGATGTAAACACCCTCGTCCCGAGCGTGGACTCTCTGGTGTAAGTCAAGTCAAGTCTACACCCTCGTCCCGAGTGTAGACTCTCTGGTGCAATAATCGACATCCTAGTCCCGTGCGTGGACTCACGGATGTAAACAGATCAAGGAAAACACCCTCGTCCCGAGTGTGGACTCTCTGGTGCCAAGGAAACAATGTCAAAGATTTAGCAGTTCACTTATACGTACTCGTTCTATGACACGACTCAAGCAAGGTACTGACGAGAAACTCCAAATGCGAAACACAAGGCCGAAACATGAACATGGCTATAAACAATAAAAACAACTCCACAGAAAATAACACGAAAAAGCACATGTCCATAAATAATCCAAAAGCTGGAAACTGAAATAAAATGCATGTAAATAAAACTGTAGAGGGAGGCAAGGTATACTTGCCTGGAGGTTGCATACAAATCTAATAACAATCTAGTCCACTGCTAAGCCATAAAGTCCAAATCATCACAACTGTCTCCGAAAGCTGAAACAGACATTGCCAACAGTCTCAGAATAGTCAAATTAGCTAGGATTGCCTGTCCTTAAGTCCAATGTCAGAGTCAACTGTCTCTAAAGTCGTTAAACTACATGTTTACGGATCCAGTTTTCCGATACGAACCCAACCGTATGTCCAGAGTTGGATTCCGGCGGACCGTGCACAAAATTGCCCGTTGAGTGGAACCGTGGGGCCCGCAAAACGACGTCAATTTCAACTGTCTCAGAATTGGACCAAACTTGGCATACAGGACCAGAAAAATGATACGGTCCTGTTGGCGCAAGTTTCGTCTCGATCTGACGTGCGTGCACAAACTAATTGAAGAATTTGCACAGAGGCCGATACGGGGAATTTCGACGGATACGCATCAAATTCGTCGCGCACACGCGACCAATTTGAATTTCGTCAAAGCCCACACGACCACAAAGCCGTTACGCAGCTTTCGATCCTTTCGGTACGCGACTACGCCGTCCGGATTGGCGTGACGCACGTCGTGTGGAGCGTTTTTATGATTTTTAAAACAGGTTTTTCGGTAACTTTGGAATCCGATTTCTCGGCACGTAGTCGATGAAATCAAATTCTGTAAAAAGGGATTCGAAGCCCTACATGTTGTCAATAAACGCCTTCAAAAAGATTTCGAAATCAATCACTGTTTTGCAAGAAATCGGAACTCAAATTGAGGACTTTGGGATAGTCTCTATATTCCGAATTTCGAGATTTTTCTCGATTTTTGCACTCGATTCTCGTCGCGGGTACTATGAATTAAAATAATCTAATTACAGAGAAGCGGAGCCGTATAGGTTGTGAGTATACCTGCACAGTTGGTTCGAGGATCGATGGAACGTGGAGGGAGCAAGCTCGTCGCAAAGTTGACCTCCCCGCTGTTACTGTCGCTGCTCTGTTAAATGATTCTGTTCGCGTGCGGCCTTATCGCCGGACGACGGCGGCCGGCCCGCCGCGGTGGCGCACGCGCGCATGGGGGAGGTCGCCCAGTGGCTGAGTCGGCGGAATTTTGTTTAGGGTTTCATCTATTTTCTTCTTCGCTCTCTCGTGTATCTATATACGCTCAAGTTGTGGTCTGTTGTACCGAGGGGAAAAGATTGGTGTGGGCTCGGGCTCGAGCGCGAGAGCTGGCCCTGGGCTGCTCTCTGCTTTGTTTGCTATTGTAATACTAGTTAGCTGAGTTGGGAATCTAAGGGGTGTTACTCGGCTGGACTTGGGCCGGGTCTGAATGGGGTTGGCTGGGTTCTCTTCATTGCTTCTCTTATTCTTTTTCTCTTACTATTTCTATTAACAATATATACTTATCCATATATATAAATATCTATGCACATTTCTACATATATATATTTTACGCACATATACAAATATTTACACTAAGAATATATCTCTATATTTTTCTATGTGTATATATATCAATAAGAAAATGATATATTTCCTCTTCTTATTATATATATATATTACACAAAATACATATGTCTCTATATAAAGAATTAAATAATAATGACTAATAATATTAAATAATTTATATATAATTACCACAATATTAACATTAATAATAATAATCCTAATAACACTGAATTTAAACCAATATTACAATTCGGTGAACTCATCAAGTATACCATTTATTTAACTCCAGATATTTGTACAATTATTATAGAACAACATTTAATAAACTATTAAATATTTAGAAAATACTGGTCAAGTCCTAAAAATAAAATGAGAAATATTCGTACACACATAAAATGTCTACATGGCCGTCTCGAGTTTCACTACATGCCTACATGGGCTTGAATTCGGTTTGGGCCCAGTTCGGGCTAAATTGGTACAATCGGATCATCTAAAAATAATATATTTAATTAATAAATAAATAGTTCATCGGTGGAGATTAAGTCACAACCTAATCTGGTTTTCCTAGTTATGACACTCATATGGCTTTGCATTCCCCTACCATGGCTAAACACTAGTCAAAGCACACTACTGCACTATCCGTGTCATGATTCCTAGCTGTCTTGTACTTTAAAACTCAACCATGATTTAAAATCGTCTACCGTAATAATTAACTAAATAAGTATTTATAATATTCTAAAACCATTATTTAAATCAAATAAATAAATAAAAAATATTACAAAATTTCCGGGAAGGGAGGCTACAGTAGGTATTACATAGTGGACCGCGAGGAGCGGGGCACTACACATAGACCCAGCCGCATGGATGGGTCCCCATAGACCCAGCCGCATGGATGGGTCCCCATCGACCCAGCCGCATGGATGGGTCCCCATCGCCCCAGCCGCATGGATGGGTCCCCATCGACCCCAGCCGCATGGATGGGTCCCCATCGACCCAGTCGCATGGATGGGTCTCTATCGACCCAATCGCATGGATGGGTCCCCATCGACCCCAGCCGCATGGATGGGTCCCCTTCGACCCAGCCGTATGGATGGGTCCCCATCGACCCCAGCCCCATGGATGGGTCCCCATCGACCCCGCCGCATGGATGGGTCCCTATCGACCCCAGCCGCATGGATGGGTCCCCATCGACCCCAGCCGTATGGATGGGTCCCCATCGACCCCAGCCGCATGGATGGGTCCTCATCGACCCCAGCCGCATGGATGGGTACCCATCTACTGCCACATGAGACCCCATCCATCCTTGGTCGCATAATGCCTATTTTGGCTATTTTCTTGTCCTATTTGGCTGATTTGTGGTCAGAATCTCTCCCAACATCCAACATAGAAGTTTTAGATCTTTTCCTTGGCTTCAAGAATATGTTACTAGCCATTTTTATACATGTTTCTCTCAATCTTGATAGTGGCCTATTAAGGCGTACTCTTACAAGTAACAAGTAGCATGACACGATAATGGCCTGTTAAGGCGCACTCTTAATAAGTAACTTGACATGATAACTCTGAATTAGTGACCCGTCGTGGTGCACTCTTGACAACCAACCTTGACATGATAATTCTTGATGGTGGTCCGTCGTGACGCACTCTTGACATGATAAGTAATCTTGACAGTGGCCCATCGTGGCGCACTCTTGACAAGTAATCTTGATAAGTAAGTCTAAGATGTAATCTTGAATATTGTTGCGACGGCTATCTCGACATGCTAGTAAACTCTCATGACACCGTGGATGATTGTATTGAATGCGCTTGTATAAGCTACCAGTCTTGTCTCGCATCATGTCTAGGACTTGTATCCCTGGTTATCACAGTCAGAGAATTATGCTGAATCAGATTAGGTTAATGACTAGATTGATCAAGTAGTTCATATAGAATAATATTTCGGCTACAAGCAATCCCGTTATCTGGGCGCCTTCCTGATGGACTTGTAGCCTGCCGACGAGTAGGCCACATGTCCAGCTCACTGTTATGTGGGGCACTATATGAAACGATTACTATGCACACTGTTATGTGTTGCATCCAAGTCACCTAACAAGTCAAGATAACTCTTAACATGAACCTTGCGCCTGGATAACCTGGATAGTCTGCAGGGCTTGTGGCCATAGGAATATCTCAATGCATTTTGCTAGTAACTAGGCTTGTGATAACCCTAGCTAGTTAACTATCAAGCCGTACTCTTGCTTGGCCGTGAATGTTGGTTGGAGTCCCATCTTGTCTAGGCTTATCTAGACCCATTACATGGCTATCTCTGGACATGCTTGTATATGCTTTACTCTATCGATAATTGGTTAGAGACTAAAGTTCCGTTCAGGTGAAGGGTTACAACTATAGTGCCCCGTCCCGCTCAGTCAATCGGAGGAATCGAAACGCCGACGGCGTTCGGCCTTAGCCTTGCAACGGCTGCTGGAAGACATCGCTCGGTCGAGGCGACCGCTCGCTCAGGTGGGGTAGTTTCGGTGAACTTGCCTCATCTTTGCCTTCACATAATAATACGCATGTTTTCAACTTGCACAAGTAGGCTTAATAATAAAAGAGATGAATCCACATAGCTAAAGGGAATAATCCCGAAGGGTCGAAATGAGTTAGAACATAGAAAAAGGTCCAACGGTCGGCTTAGAGTTGGTGCACGACGTGTTTTGAAAATGACACTCGGTCCTTCGTCCCGTGGCTTGGGAGAAGGAATGTTGGTCTTCGATGCAAAAACTAAGAGTTAGCCTAAGTCATAGGCGTCGCCCACATAAATGCTTGATAAAGCGTGCACGGTTCCGTTGCGCAAGGCTTGGCATAGCCTTTGCTCGTCCCTCGGGTTAAGTCGTAGGCTTGAGTAAGTTAGGCAAAGTGGTGCCGGTCGACGTAAGTCTTTCCAAGTGCTGTCCCGCTCATTCTGCGGTTGTCAAGTTAACTAGTCCCTCGATTGATATCGTTGGTGCACTCTCTCTCAATTGTCCTACGGGATGTCCATACAATAAGTCTATCTATTTTACAAAACATAGGAGAACAGTTTTTGACAAGAAATAAAATGATGGTTCGCGTAAGCGCGATTGGCTAAGTCGGGCTGGGCATACACACCAAAGTTGCGTCGACCTTGGAAAAGTCGAGTGCAGGATTTGTAACGTTTCGAGCTAGAATAAGTTGAACTCGATTGAGTAAGCGGGATGACTATCGATAGGGGTGCTATCGAGCGACGATATCGTCGATACGATATGGATAAGCGTGCTTGGAATTCGAGGAATGGTTCGAACGGGATTTAAAGAAGTCGATTTTGATTCGAATGATAAGTTGAGGATTTGTTGAATGACTTCATCCCTGAGTGGTGTATGCGATAGCCTCAGGGATGTCGATCGATTGATAAAGGAATGATGCGAATTGAGAAAATACGTTGGTCGATGACTTACGATAAACGGATAAACGATACGTGAATTTGGTTTGAGAAAATTGATGTCGTGAATGATTCGAGGGATAATGATCGAACTTGAATTTGAATATCGAAGAGATTATCCAGTCGGACGATAGCATCATTCGCACGACTCGGAACTTGTTGCAAAGGAAGATCGTCAGGTTACGCATGTCATCGATGGTATTGAGGCGTATCAAAGATCGATATGCGATAACTCGGGGGTACTCTGACTCGGCGAAGGACGATCGTGCAAGTGTTATCGTTCGGTTGGGTGTTATACTTAGGATTTTGATCGAAGATGAATGTTGGATGAAAATGATTGTGTTTTGATGGTTACGCGGATAACCACAACGTCGATGATCTTGTCTTGTGCGAGCGCAACTCTAGCCTCGCACATGCGTTGCATCGAATTTGGGGCGATCGTTCCGCGTGAGCGCTGACATGATGATTCATGTCACGGGAATGATCGAACTCGAAAAATAGGACGCGACAACTCTGATCGTCTCGACTTGTTGGTTTGATACGAAGGAAAACTCGAGGATTGTAGGACTTATGATTGACGAATGAATGAAACTTGAGGATTGAGTAGGTCCAATCCGCGCATCGAGAATGAATTAGCCTAGACATAAAACATGAGTTACGTCCCGATGAGAATGATTATCTCACGGGAGCGTGTATGGTGATTCGTGGCCACCGTGGATAATCTGACTCGCGTGAGATCGGGGCACAGCATATTGTTAAGCTAGACGACCTTGTGATCGATTGCGTGAATTGGAATAATTGACTTAGGGAGTATGGAATGTGAATCATGATTTATCGGTGAATTGTGTCGTAGCGTGCTTAACTTGGAAGGGATGATAAGGGGATTATATCGAACGTGTTCGAAGGGATTGACTATATGAAATAGCTTGTTGAATGAGTGATATTGATATGTTAAGGAATTGGTTAAAACGTAAGTTATCGTAGGATGGCTTTGCTGAACGATTTGGACCCCAGGCGACGAAATATTGGGATGTGCGTAGGAAATCGATGCTCGATGTTTAGAAATCAGAGTGATGCGAGCTTGGATAGAAAACCCCCGTACTATCAACTTGGTTTGACCTTAGGATGGGGTCAGTGTTGATATCGCTGTTTGGGAACTATGATTCCAATACTGACAATTGACTTTAGCCTAAAGAGATTGCCTAGCGGCTAGGCGAGATGTCCATGTTGCGAGAGTTAGCATCGGTAGGATTGATTTTAAAGGATTGAGTGGATGGATCGATGGATGGAATTGGTTTCACTATCACAAGACTTGGTTGAAATACATGTATTTTGGGGACGCCTAGAATATGTGCACGATCCAAACTAAGTGATACGATGAATCAAGTGAGACTTGAGGAATGGAAAAGTGTCGAGGATTTTGAAATTGTATTGAAGGAAAGATCGAGGGTAGCACGAGCGTGGCTCGGTTTGAGAAAACGCATATGCGTAGTGTGTGCGAGAGTTTTTTTTTGTTGATTAAAGTGATAAGACGATAACGATACTCAGTTAGTTTCGAGGACGAAACTTTTTCTAAGTGGTGTATGATGTAGTGCCCCGTCCCGCTCAGTCAATCGGAGGAATCGAAATGCCGACGGCGTTCGGCCTTAGCCTTGCAACGGCTGTTGGAAGACATCGCTCGGTCGAGGCGACCGCTCGCTCAGGTGGGGTAGTTTCGGTGAACTTGCCTCATCTTTGCCTTCACATAATAATACGCATGTTTTCAACTTGCACGAGTAGGCTTAATAATAAAAGAGATGAATCCACATAGCTAAAGGGAATAATCCCGACGGGTCGAAATGAGTTAGAACATGGAAAAAGATCCAACGGTCGGCTTAGAGTTGGTGCACGGCATGCTTTGAAAAATGACACTCGGTCCTTCGTCACGTGGCTTGGGAGAAGGAATTGTTGGTCTTCGGTACAAAAGCTAAGAGTTAGCCTAAGTCATAGGCGTCGCCACATAAACGCTTGATAAAGCGTGCACGGTTCCATTGCGCAAGGCTTGGCATAGCCTTTGCTCGTCCCTCGGGTTAAGTCGTAGGCTTGAGTAAGTTAGGCAAAGTTATGCCGGTCGACCTAAGTCTTTCCAAGTGCTGTCCCGCTCATTCTGCGGTTGTCATGTTAAGTAGTCCCTCGATCTCAAGGCCCATCGACTTGGGCAGGAGTATCGCATAGAGCACGATTAGTTTAAGGTACGATGCACGGGCTTAGTGTCTAAGGCAAGGACTATGATTCAAGGTGGGTTTTAAGAAAGCGATATCAAATAGGCATTCATGAGTTGAACCAAATGATAGAATAACAAGAAAGGAAATGCTCGCGACCTTGGGTCGTCGAGGGGTCTCAAGGAAAGGAATGCTCGCGACCATGGGTCGTCGAGGGGTCTCAAGGATAGAAGCTTGGTTTTGGTAGAGGAATGACTGTGTGAGACGTCAGTTTGTGTCGAGTCTTGTATGGTCATTTGACAACTTGTCGACAAGGGCGATGAACCCTCGAACGGTAACCCCTGGGCCATGGGGGCCGACTCGTCCTAGGAGGGAACAGGGTATAGTCGTGCGTAAGGTTTTGGCACAGGTTAAGCGAGGACTTGCGACGGGGCTAGCTACTTGCGTCGAAAGGATCCCGATTAACAAAACTATACGTCAAGGTATGGCTTGTGATGCCAGTGGCCAAGTTCATATAGATGTCGGCAAATAGTGGCTAACCGCGTGTATGCCTTTGGATTGAGTTGAGTTGAAGGTGTGTACAGTTAGAACACAAAGTTCGGGCCTAAGATTGGATTTCAACATAGGCGTCGTGCTTCGGCACGAGATGTGGCATCAAGTCTTGAGTTGTCGGCATATAAGTTGCTTAAGTTGTTTGAGTTTAAGCCGGAAAACCGCCGTAAGGCAAAGTTGGTTGAGTGACACTAACATTCACAAGTCTTGATTGGGTCAGTTGGTGGTCAAAGTAGCAAGGGCCGCTAGGCGGCAAGGGCCGCGAAGCGACGATATGGTTAAGTCTTACTGAATTGCGAGGCACGGCCTTAGCAAGGGTTTGTAGCACGGTCACATGGAAAATGGAGCTTCATCGCGTAGTTGCGTCTCTGATTTTGGCCGTAAGGCAAACACGACTCGATAGGTTAACGTTGTTGGCACGAGAAGGGTCTTGAGGCAAGTTATGAGTTAACGTTGAATGTTGCAAGCACGGGATGGTCTAAAGACACAAAATAGACAAGGTGTCGGTCATAAAACTGATCCTAAGGCAAGAGTAGAAAGACAATCATAAAGGGGACTATGTTGCATAAAGTAAAATAACGTACAGGTTTTGTATGGGTGGGCGAGGAGCTCATTCCACCAGTACAGTTGAGTACTGACACCCACATAGTTTACATGTGCAGGCACAGGTAGAAGCTCGTGGCGCGGAGCTCGCTTGGATGCGTCGAGGCACGGAGTTCCTTGGCGATTCGAAGCATGCGGCCGCATGGAGTAAAGACTTATATAGGACATAATGTATGGACATCGCCTTCCGAAGCTTCCGCCGGCTCAAGACTTGTATTGAGAGAGAGAGAGAGCTGAGTGAACTTGTAAAATATGAGAAGAGTGAGCTTGAGTGATTGTAATCTTGGCCTTGCGCCCCCAATGTAACCGTTGTTTCAATATCAATAATGAGCTTCTTTGAATAACTTGTGTTTGTTCTTAATTTCCGCTGCTATCATTCAATGTCTCTACTTGGGACTTCTGTGCGACGACCCCGTCGCAGCCGCTGAAATTGGCCGTTATGGAACCCGTCTTGCACGAGCGCAATCTAGGCTCGTACGGCATCACGCCTTAGCGAGGACGATCGCTCCTACGGGAGCGGGGCGTGACAACAACCCCGGTCCTTGTTTGGTTCACGGGTTGTAACTTGGTTACCAGAATAGTCCTTTAGTCATCTTATTGTTTATCATCATGTTTTCTTTAACTCATGTTCTATGTTATTTCATCTATGACTTATGTGCTAATATGCTGGTTTTAGTTTTTAAGTGAAGCCTCCTTTGTGGCACTTGCTCTTTCTGGGGTCTGATCCAGCTAGTTTTGTATGGCCAGATTTCGGAGCAGCTTCCGAGGATCTTCCAGCCTTCCTGCCAGATGGTGACTACTAGAAGAAACCCTGGCAACGAGTGGGTTTTATTTTGCTCTCCCACTCTATTGTAAAATTATTCTTTTGAGGCGTTTAGCCACCGAGCAAGTGTTAGCTCGTACTGAATTTACATTCCTGTCTGCCTACGGGTTGTAACATGATTGACAAATCCTAGGGTTGATCATATATGACTTAAACTCTTGCTAGTCTTCACATTTTGTATGACTAGCTTCATGATCATCTGAATATGTAATGTTTGGGATGCCTTACTTTGTATGTCTGATGATCTACCATCTTGTTATATTTACTTGTTTGCTTGAGATTGAGACACTAGGCTTGTTCTTGACCCTAAGAGACTAATGGCTTGTAGTAAACCGTCATACATCTAGACAGCCGTGATCGTATTGCGAGGTAGGATTCACTTCAATATACGTAGCGGGCTGTGTCTGTCCCCCGCTCTCCAGTAATCTGGTTCTGGGGCGTGACATAAACCTTACCCAGCGCTGAACACTCGACCATGGCACCACGTGCGCGCGTGCAGCCACCGCGCCGCCGCCGTGGTTGCCGAACGTCGGCCAAACGCGCGGCCTGCACAACAATAGTAACGACAGCAACATATCATGACAGGTACCATGTTCTCAATTGAATTCCTACGCATCCCGTTCATCGATTTCGATTTCGAAAGATCCTACGAACAACCCATGTAACCATCTAGGAATCCCATCAAACATTTCAGATTGAAATGATCCTGATTCGATGAAAGATCGAAACCAAATCAGGAGAAAATCGGTTTTTCGACAAGAACAGGACAGTGTGAAATTGGACATACCCCTATTTTGTAAGGCAAATTGTACGCAGGATGTCGATTTTTTTTAAAATCCACCTGAAGGGGTTTATAGACAACCTATACACCTTCTAGACGGCCTTGGTAGTTTTCACTTTCATTTATTTTGCATCAAGTTATTGGTTTACAAAGATTAGAAAAAATAACATAAAACTATTTTCGAAAAAACTAGAAAAACCTTCGATACGACGTACGTCCTGCCAATCCGGGCAATGTGGTCGTGAACCGAAAGCATCGAAAGGTGCGTAATGGCTTCGTGGACGTGTGTGTTTGCCATTAAAATTGTTTGATTGTAAATCTTAATACAAACAGAACAGTGTTACAATATAGGACTTAGTTGTAGTCCTAGGAGTACACTTTTGTTTAATCTGGGTCCTTAGTGCCAATGGAGCGAGTGGTAATGCGTTGACTCCGTTGACGGGCTGACGACGGTTATCGGTTCTCTGAAGGTATAGATTGCTCTGGGTGCTGGAGCTTGCTGAGAGGAGGAAGACGTTGAATGTCTGTATCTGCCTCTCTGGTGGTGTGTTCGTTCGTATCTGTCTGTCTGTGGAAGAAGAAAATGATTTCTCTATTTATAGCTGGGCAGGTTGGCTGCTCATGCGCGTATATGTAGGATGCGCCGGTACGTGGGGACGCCACGTGGAGATTGCTGATGGAGGCGCATGGATGATGTGCCCTACTCGAGGGATTGAATTCTTTATACTGCTGTGGTGAGCCGGCACGTAGCAGAAGAGAAGATCTTTCCGTTGCTAAAATCTTGGATGAGTTGAGTCAAAGGACACGTGTCGTCGACTCATGGATCGGAGATCTCGGATCTGATGGAGGGATGATTTGGTGGGATGCGCCTTGGATTGGGCGCATGATAAGATTTTGGCCCGTGACCTTTAGGAGTCACGAACCATTCTGGGCGCATGGCTTTTGAGGCGCATGCAGGCGACTTTCCTTCTGTCTTTCGGGATCAGAGATCAGTCTGGGGCGCATGGCTTTTAAGACGCATGCAAAGCTTCAACTGGAGACTCTTCTTCTGTCTTTAGGGATCAGTGAAGGGTCTGAGGCACATGGCTTTTGAGGCGCATGTGGATGGTTGGGTGGCCACGTGGCAGTAGCCGTCGGGGTAAAGTTATGATGATGCTGACGTTGTGGACGCTTCGTTTTCTGCAAAAGCTATCAACCGTTCAGACTTGGGGAGGCGTGCTGCCAACTCTGTCAGTTCAGCATTTAATGTTGGTGATATTCGATGGACAGCTGAGTGGGCGCGTTGGTTGACGTTCCACTAGGCGTATAGGGACATATGGGGGCGCATCCTCTGTGATGCGCTCGGTACAGGGCGTATCTGTGGGAGGCGCTTGGTGTTTGAAGGGGTGTGATGCGCTGTCCAGCCGGCGCATCCGACACGTCTTTAATGATGCGGCTGTTTCGCTTCTCGAGTGCCTTTAAATAGCCGTTTGGCTGAAGTCGAGGCGTCTGGTTCATCCATTTAATGTGAGTTCATTGCACGGAATTCAGAGAGCCATCCACTTGGCGCGTGGGTTTGATCTGCCCGGCCTATAAATAGTGGCATGGAGAGAAGGTTTGCTTCTCATTCCCTCACGTACCTCCAACATGAACTTGGGTATTCGGGTGTATTCTGTTGACGAAGTGTTCCCGAGGGTGAAGATGAGACGCTTTGTCGTCGTTGATGCACTTGAAGGTGACTGTTACATCCAAAAGACGGAGTCGAGGGCTTCCGAGGCAGGCGGAAGGTGCCTGTTGCATCCAAAGATAGGGATGCTCGGGCCTCGTCTCTGTTGTTCCGGAAGAGCCGTAGATCGGAATGGCGGTGCCCTGACCGTCTTCCTTTGGCTTTGGAGGCTCTTTCTCTGGATGGGGTGTTAATTGCCACCCTCATCCTGCTCGGCCAGGTGAGCCTGGTTGGAAGAGCAGCACATAACTGGGCTACTGAAGAGATGGTGGGATGCGCCTGGTTGGAGGCGCATGGCATCTGCTGTGCCTAACTGGCGGCGCATGGTGACTGCTGCGCCTATCTGGAGGCGCATGGTAGCCGCTGGCTGTAGACTTAGGATCTTTCCTTTGTAGAAATTCTTCTTTGTACAACCTTTTCTAGACATGCAATAGACTTTTGTATATAAATAAAAAGTCCTTCTTCGAATGTCTATACTTATTGACTTTGCTGTGAAGTATTTTGTCCGAGTTCTGGTGCATGTAGTGTCTGGCGCATGGGCATTCTGGTTGTGAAATTCCATGCTTCTACAAGACCCTCTTCAAAGTTTTCAAAACTTTTGAATAAGTTTTGGAATACTTTGAATAAGAAGCATGGCGATCAGGGCGCATGACCGTTGGGGCGCATGTCTGTTTGGGCGCGTGATCTTCTCAGTTAATGCATATGATAATGCCTCGGTAACCGAAAAGATTAATGATGATCTTTTGGTTTTATCTGCTGATATCTTCACAGGACCCGAGGCGACGACTGAGATCACTCGTCATCGGTTCACGCGTGCGACCACGGCCTATAAATAGGTGAGAGATGGAGAGAGAGAGAGTTCTTCTGCTCTGTGCTTTTGCCTCCTTTTAGAGTTCTTCTTCAAAACCCTAACTTCTTCTTCTCTGAGAGAATGGCTCCCAAGACTCCTCGCGGCGGTGCTAAGGGAAAGGAGCCGACAGAGTTCGCTGACGAGGATGCTCCTGCCACCATTGCGACTCCGGCCGACGTTCGCCCCGGGGTGACGGGTGGGTGTCGACTTTTGCTATCTAATGTGCTCTAACTTTCTGCTGCCGATGCGTATGGGTTTCTGTCCTTGATACGCTGAGGTTTTATCCTGCCGACGTGCATAGGCTCAGGCCTTTATCATGCACCGAGGGTTAGTTTGCTGACGTGCATGGGTTTTATACCCTGATGATGCGTCGAAGCCTTCACTGATGCGCATGGGCTCACGCCTTGATGATGCGCCGAAGCTCCAATGCTGACGCGCATGGGTTTACGCCCTGATGATGCGTCGAGGCTCCAATGCTGACGCGCATGGGTGATGCGCTGAAGCTGACGCGCATGGGTTTATACCCTGACGATGCGTCAATCTATTCGACACCTTTTGTCTTTTTGCCTGACTTCCACTTTTATTGTGCCAGTGTCGATGACGATCCCTTTGTTGAATGAGGTCCTCCTGGATGCTTCTTTTTGCCAAATGGGAGTTGATTTTGATGAAGCGGTGATCAACCCTGCAAAGGAAGCTATCTTACAGAACCAACCCCGGGAGAGAATGCTGCAAATCCAGAACCAGTTGCCACTTTTCCTCCAGAGTATGATGGAGAGTGGTAAACTGAAGTCTGCTGAATATGAAGATGTGACTTTCTTAAAACCTGCATTTCTGTTTGGCGACCGACTAGTCTCTTCTGAAGCGAAGATACTGAAGATCAAAGAAGACTGGTTCTTTTCTGCCAAAGGCATGGTTCTAAACATGAGGCAGGTTGACCGCCAGTTGCCGCTGACGGCCTTTTATCGTTTAGCTTCGAAGAGAAGGATGAGTTGGGAACTTACTCCTTCTCAAGGAGGGGCCTTGGGAGGTACCCTTTCGATCGACACCACCTCGAACCAGCGAGATACTTTGGCTGCTTCACGAGCCGGTTCCTTGTTCAGTTACCGAGCCTTGCGTCCCGGGAGCCTCTACAGTGAAGTCCCAAATGACACGTTTCCCTTCAGTGCCCCGACCTTTACAAATCGGATGCTGACAGCGAAGGTCATGTACCCGACAGGTGGCTTTAGAGTCGAAGGTTGGTGTCACTACATTCCGAGGTGGGACGAGTTGACTACTTGGGTGCTTTCAAGGTTCAAAGTTGAGCTTAAGGAGATCGGGCTGACAGCCACCATCCGGACTACGCAGGCAGGCGTGGACCTCAATAAGCCTATGTTCCTTGCGCTCTTGAAATTATTCAATGCCCATACTGGCAGCTTTTTCACTCCGGTGGGAGAGTTGGGGTTGGCTCTCCATGAGATGTACGAAGTGTCTAAGCTCCCTTGGGGCTCGGAGCCGTACGAGGAATATTTCTCGTTAAATGAGAAGATCTAGGTTCTGGAAGATAAGGACCCGGAGATGATGGCTGTATTCAAAGAGGTGACGAGCCACCATTATCTGATGCACCGGAGGGATAAAGGCAAGACCCAGCCTCATGTAACTGCTTTGAGGGACTATGTCTTTAGGCAGGATTTGGTGGATCCTTCGAGGATCCGGTTTGCGACTCCGCAGGGACTGAAGCCCGCGGAAGTGACTTCCGAAATAAGTCGGCTGGACGTGAGGACCCCACGTTCGGATGAGAGCGACAAGGATGCATATAGCTGCTTCTGGCACTGTGGGCACCGGATGTCATCTAAGGCAGTGTTGACAGCCTACTTGATGATATGGCTCCGGGATTACGTGTTTGCAGGTGGATCCGGTACCGTAGAGAGGGTACATCGGAATCTCATTTTGCCTGCCGTGAAGTTGGCTTTTGGACGACCCTTAGCTCTTCTTCCCGCGATGGTGTGCAACCTGTTATGCAGTTTGAGGTCTTTTGCTGATGATGTGATCCACGAGAAAGGTAACAATGACAACTTTCCCCGGGCCGAGCTGCCTTTCCATTATCTTATGGGATGGCTGATTTTGCATCATCCGAACGTGATGAGTCCTGGTCCGGAGGAGGATCATGTTGAAGGGGATGCCTTCATTCGCCGCTTCTACAAGAGGAAGTGGTTATACACTGGCGTCCCCGTTTGCAGGAGAGTCTTGTCCTACCTTCAGGGGTGGGAGATTGTCAAGGTTGGCCCGATCTTCAAAGATTTCGAGGCCGACCAAGATTTTGTTGACTCTGGCGCAGATGCGGTCACTTTGCCGAAATAGAGTTTTCGTTGGTTGCAAAGTATCCGGCCTTCTCACCTGGTCTACCGCAACCAGAATAGATGTTATCTGGAGCCATATCCGCCAAGCCGATTTGCTCGTCAATTTGGCTATACCCAGCTAATGTTGCGAAATCCCAGTAGCAGTCTAGGCTTCGTCAGGAGTTTGCTGGATGGAGCCCGGGGTTGGCAGTATTATAACGCTGGATGCACTAGCGTTAAATTTGCTACACCAGTCCGCAACCCTCGGCCGTAGATCCTATATCCGGCCGCCAAGCTGTATTGCATTATGAAATCGTCGAAGAAGAAGTCCCGTGTTTCAAAATTGGGTGCTAGTAAACCGAAGGAGGTGGCAGGCTCTTCTGATGAGCGCATTCCACCAATGATAATGTCTCCCGTGGAGGAGGGCCCCGAAGACGTTCCTGCGGAGGTTTTAGTATCTCCTGTCTTTGAGGTTGCAACAAATTCCGGGAAGGTACAGTTTGCCGTGGAGGCCTTGGACGTTGAGGGTCCTACGGACTCGAGGCATCCTGATGATGAGGTGGATTGGAGTTCGTCGCCTTCGGATGACGTTGCTCCAGAGCTGCAGGAGTCTATTGCGGGGGCAACAGATATGGTTGGGACAGAGGAGAGGGTTGATTTCCCTCCTTATCATGATGAGGGGAGGTCGGCTGTATCATTGCCGGGTCCTACCTCAGCTTCAACCGTGGAAGTTAAGGTGGCTACCAATCAGGAGGTAGCGACAGATGCTGCCCCTATGGAGGGACTTGGTGACGAGACCCGTCTGCCGATCACGACCGCTGAGGCGGGTCAAGAGATAAGTGATAATCTCCCCATTCTGCCAGGGGAGGTACCAGCTGTTGATAGGACGTTGGGGGTAGAAGAGGTAGCCGTTGACGTCGGTGGTTCCTCCGGGCTTGAGAAGGGTAAGGGTGTGGAACCCTCTGTTGCCCCTCCTACTTGGGGTACTATCTCGACGCCTGTGCGGGCTTCCTCTGTTCCTTCGGCTCCTCGGGCTAGCAGTCCAGCCCCTGTTGATGAAGAGCCTATTGATGCCGAGGTTCAAGCCTCGCAGGTTGAGGTTGGCGGATCTTCTTCCGGTCCGCTAACTGTAGTAGCTCCTCCAACTCCTGCTATGACGCCGCAGGTCCTGGCGGACAAAGACGAATATGTGAAATTCCTCGTTGAGGGGGTGTACAAAATGCTGCAGAGGGGTGTATCCGCGGTGATGGATGCCAACGGGAGCTTTGCGACGGCAAGAGCTCTGGCAATGCCCTGTATCGAGCTGATCCGCATTCACTAAGGCCACGACCATATGGCCGAAATTCTGGAGGCTTCGGTGATCGAGCTGGACGAGCGGCTTGCGGAACTTCAGCACATCCAGCAAAATGACCTCTCCGTCCTGATAGATGCGGAGAAGGAGAAGTTGATTGCCGAGATCGAGTCTTCCTACCAGGCCACTGTGGGCATTTGGGAGCGCGAGGTGGCTGAGACTGAGGCTGCGATAGAGCAGTTGTCTCAGTCCATGAAGAAGACGATGGAAACGTGAGCTGCGTTGGATGCTAACATCGCAGAGATCAACACCCAGATGTGCCGCCTTGAGAACCAACGGGCCCGACTCCAGTTAGATGCCGAACGTGTTCAGGCTGAACACGTAGCATTCAAGCAAGAGGAAGCGACTTTTACTCAGCGGACTCTTGCCTTGGCTCAGCAGCGACAACAGCTTGATGAGAAGCATGAGAGCGAAACTTCCGCTGAGGCTGTTGAATTGATGCGTCAAGAAGCTGAGCGTCGAGTCCTGGCGACTGTGGAGACCCGTACAGCCGACTTAAGACATCGAGTCAGAGAGCTCTCAGCCCATCCTGGAGAGGTTCAGGGACTGTAGCTTCTCCCCTTTTTATGTTCTTTTGCAACCCTTGCTAGGGGACAGTGTAGTTTTGTACTTTCTCTTTTTTTAGAAAATAAAGAAGTACGCAACTTTTTTGTGATGTGTTCATTTTTGTTATTATGAACTTGATGATTTGTGTGGACCTACTATCTTTTGCGCACCTTGGTTTCTAGGTACAGATAATAAGTTTGAAGGAACCAACATGTTTGCTCAAAGGTGATGTGGACATGGCAATCATTGGGTTCAAAATGATAGAATCTTCCTACTCAGAGGTATTATGGACGTGGTAGGAATGATCCTGGGGGATACGCTGAACAACTCAGAGGTGATATGGACGTGGAAGTTCTGCGATCAATGTACGACAACGTAGGGGTTGTTTGTACGAGATGTTTACTCAGAGGTAATGTGGACGTGGTAAACATGAAGGGTAGCATCGGCTTACGTAGCGTAAGATTCCGCTTTGTAGGGTATAGAGGAACAACTCAGAGGTGATGTGGACGTGGTTGTCTTTCTACTGAAGGATGCCACGGAACAGCTGGGTTCCAGAAGCGTATGAGTTTGTGGAAAGAGATTGTGTGTGAGCTCCGATGATTGGGCCCACGGATCCCCTTTGGGGAAGTACATGTCTGAAGGATGTCAAGAATAGTACTTCTTTAGGAACTTGCCGTTGATGGGCATCATGAACAAGTCCCCATTGGGTTTGGCGAGGCGGTAAGCACCGTTTGAGTATACCGTCTCAATGATGAAAGGTCCTTCCCACTTGGGCTCGAACTTTCCTGGTGTCTTGTGAGTTAACACCATTGGCCTCCTGACAGCTAAAACCAGGTCGCCAGCTTGGAAAGTCCTCTGTTTGACCTTCTTTTTGAAAGCATGTGATATACGGGCTTGGTAGAGTTCGATGCGTTGTTGTGCCAGGAGACGCTTCTCATCGAGTGCCTCCAGTTCCCACAGACGACGTTGATTGTCCTCTTCTGTTAGTTTGTTTGTTATTGCTACGCGGAGTGAGGGTATCTGGATCTCGAGAGGCAGTACCGCTTCGCTCCCGTAGACCAGGGAGAATGGTGTGTTGCCTGTTGGAGTCCGTACCGTTGTGCTGTAGGCCCAAAGGCATTCGCCAAGCTTTTCATCCCAGTCGCGTTTGTTGGATGACACGACTTTTTTGAGCAGCCTAACGAAGGTTTTGTTGAACGCCTCTGCTAACCCGTTTGCAGCCGGATTGTAGGCGGTGGATGCCATATTTTGAATGCGATTCTTGTCACAGAACCTGCTAAAAATGTGGCTGATAAACTGAGGACCATTGTCATGAATGATCCGCCGGGGTACTCCGAAATGGTAAATGACATGGTGTTTGATAAAGTTGACTACCCTGGAGCTCTTTACTTTCGCCAGTGGGACTGCTTCTGCTCATTTGGAAAAGTAATCGGTGATGGCCAGGATGAAGCGGTGTCCTCTTGATGAAGGAGGGGTGATTGGTCCCACAATATCCATGCCCCAGGCTTCAAAGGGCCAGGAGGCGACTGTAGGATGTAGTGGTTCAGATGGTGTATGTATGAAGTCTGCATGAAGTTGGCATGCGTGACACTTCTTAGCATATTCAACAGCGTCGACGGCCATAGTTGGCCAGTAGTAGCCCATACGTCGCAGTCGATCCTGCAACTTAGGACCGGGTTGATGAGCTCCGCAAGTTCCGTCATGAGCTTCTCGAAGAGCTTCGACTGCTTCTTCGTTGGACAGGCATCGAAGGAGGAGCCCATCGAAGGAGCGTCGGTACAACGTTTTGGTAGCTGTATCGTAGTAGAATCGAAGAGAGCGTCTTTTGACTGAGACGGCTTCCTTCGGGTCCTCTGGAAGGATTCTGTAGATAGCAAAGTCGATGAACGGGAACCTCCAGTCTCGAACATTAACGCCAGTGTTCGTCGGCATGGTTTGAGCCACCCGCAAGCATAGGTTGTTTCTAGGACAAACCAAGTCTCGGTCAGTTACCGTGACATAGTGTTGAGTCCCAAAGGGCGCTGCCAATGAGGCCGCGAGGCCAGCCAGAGCGTCGGCCTCCAAGTTTTGTAGACGGGGTACATGTTCGATGATGAACCCGGTGAAGGTTGAAATGATGTTCAATGCAACTTCATGGTAAGGGATCAGATCTTCATGGCAAACCTCGTATTGTCTCCGAATCTGGTTCACGACAAGTTTTGAGTCACCGATGGCTTCCAGATGGTCCACCCCCAGCTGTTGTGCGAGTTGGAGTCCCATAATGAGTGCGTTGTACTCGACAACATTGTTGGAGCACGGCTTCGAAAGGGAGTAAGCACGTTGGATGACCAACTGATCGGGGGAGACTATGACTACCCCCACTCCTGCGATGATTTTGCCTTTGGGGCCTGTTCTTGAAGCGCCATCGAAAAACATCCGCCAAATGGAGCTTCCTTCGGTGACGTTGGATTCTTGGACCTCATCCGGGATGTCTTCATAGAGTTTTGAGGATTCTGGGATGGGGTGTGCAGCTAAAAAGTCAGCCAGAGCTTGACCTTTAACAGCTTTTTGCGGGACAAACACCATGTTATACGGTGTTAGCAAGATCGCCCATGTGGCCAGCCGGGAGTTCAATGATCCTAGCTTCGTCATGAGGACTCTGAGCGAATTGACTCGGGAAATGACATGAATTGTCTGGCCCGAGACATAATGACGAGTCTTCTGGATGGCAAACACCAAAGCCAAGCACTCCTTTTCAACGGGGTTGTATCGGTGTTCGGCCCCGATGAGCGTTCGACTGAGGTAGTAGATTGCTTGCTCATAGCCTGTATCGCTGTTTTGAGCCAGCAGAGCGCCAAGAGAATGATCCATGGCACGGACGTAGAGGAGAAATGGTTTGTCGGCGACAGGTGCCACCAAGACTGGTAGGCTCGTCAAGTAGGCTTTGATGTCGTCGAAAGCCTTTTGGCACTCCTCTGTCCAGACATAAGAGACTCCCTTCTTCATGAGCTGAGTAAAGGGTTGACATTTACCGGAGAGGTTTGCTATGAACCTCCGGATGTATGCCAGACGTCCCTGTAAGCCCCGAAGTTCTCGAAGATTTTTCGGAGGGTCCATGTTGAGGATGGCTTTGGTCTTCTCGGGATCGACGTGAATGCCTTTCGTCGTGATGACAAAGCCCAAGAATTTGCCGCTAGAAACCCCCAGGAAGGATTTAACGGGGTTCATTTTGAGTTGATGTGCCCGCATGAGATCGAAGACTGTCTTCAGATCCTATAGGTGATCTCCTTTGAGGCGGCTCTTGACTGCGATGTCGTCAACATAGCATTCGACTGTCTTGTGAAGATGTTGACGAAATATGGTGCTCATAGCTCGTTGGTATGTTGCACCGGCGTTCTTCAAGCCGAAAGGCATTACTGTGTAGCAGAAAACACCCTTCGGAGTCCTGAATGATGTGTGTTTTGCGTCATCGGGGAACATCTTGATTTGATTGTAGCCTGAATACCCGTCCATGAAGGACATGCGTTCAAAGCCACATGTGTTGTCGATCATCCCATCGGTGATTGGAAGTAGGAATTCGTCCTTCGGGCAAGCAGAGTTGAGGTTCCTGAAATTGATACAGACTCGTATCTTTCGATTCTTCTTGGTGACAGGTACGACGTTGGCTACCCAATCTGGGTGCTGTTCCTCACGGATGAAGCCGCTGGTCAAGAGTTTGTCCACCTCCTGATCGATGGCATTCATGATGTCTGGATGAAAACATCGCTGTTGCTGTTTGATAGGTTTGGCATCAGGTAAGATGTTCAACCTATGCATTGCGATCTGTGGATCGAGTCCCGACATATCTTCGTAGCTCCAGGCAAAGACGTTGATATACTCTTTAGCCAGCTGGATTAGAGACTCTCGGTCTTCTCCTTCTAGGCTTTTGCTGATGAAGATGGGTTTGGAAGAAGATCCGTTCCCGAGGTCGATCTGCTCGACTTCGTCTTCGGTGGGAGGTTCACGTAACTCAAAACGAGACTCCCATTGTTCTCCTAGGCGTTGAGCCCAGGGTTCTTCTTCGAAGGGTTCCGGCGCTTGGTCTTCGCCTTCGTCTTTTTGAGGTTGTGCTGACGTCATGTTAGCGGACAGTACTTTCCTGAAGACTGATCCGATACTGGTATCGGAATCCCAAGTCGACGCTTCGGACGAGTGGGAATGTTCTACGTCTTCTGCGTCTGAACTCTCTGGAGTTGATGGCGGCGTGACATAGCCTATCCCCCGTCAAGTTTTGTTGTAGTAGTCTTGCGGCTTTCCTTTGGGTGTTGGAATCCGGAGAGGGAGACATCGACCTTTGCCGTAGTTTAGGCCTTTGTTGCTTTTTAGGTCGTAGCCCATCTTTTGGATGATGTGCTTTACCGTATCCGTGTACCGATAGACTTGTACTCTGCCGGTATCAGGTTCTGGCTCGAGTAGCGGGAGGTCTTGATGACGCTCGACCTTGCCCAAAATGATGGATCCTTCGTCTCGGCTTCGTGGAGGGGTTATGAAACAGACTCCTTGAGATGGGACTACTCGATTTACATGATGGACGGTCGTTATTTGTGTTTGCAACGACCGTAGAGCGTTATCTAATGTATACATGGCATTCCAGTACGGAAGACAAGAATAATTAAAAGACACTCTATTATTGATAAAATACGAGATCTTATCCCGTAGGATTATATTGTCTAAGGAGGGTGCATCTACATCAGCAGAGATGTATTCGCCAAGCTCCTCGTCTGTAAGTACTGGGGTCGGATCAGGAGAATCCACCACAGCTTTGACTTTGGGGTCTGAGAGGGTTATGTGAGCCCTCTCTGGCATCTTGGATGGCTGCGGGGGCTTGCCCTTAAGACGCACCTTCAGAGGTGCCTCAACTGCGCCTCCTGTGAGTGGTGCCTTCCCCTGTAATTTTGCCACCAGGGGAGCCAATATTTGAGGCGGCTTTTCCTTGAGGCGTATCTTCAGGGGAGCCTCAGGAGTCGGTGCTTTCCCTGATAGTTTGATGCTCATTGGAGGCACCTTCTGGGGAGGTTTGCCCTTCAGTCGGATCTTCAGGGGAGCATCGGGAGTCGTCTCAGGCTCCGTATCTGGCTCAGTTGCCGTCTCTGCCTCATCATCAGCATCGTTGGCTTTCTCCTCGTCAAGTGGCTTGTACAAGTCAGAATCGGTAAAGTAGGCTTCAATCCCTTTGAAAGGATCGATGTCTGCGAACTCCGTCCGGATGACGCCGTTGGTGGTTACATATTTCATGCATTGGTGGAGCGTGGAAGGCACCACCATGTACTCATGTAGCCATGGTCGACCGAACAGGATGTTGTAGTTGACCTCGGCAACCACCACATAACAAGTCACCTCAGTTTTGAGGTTGTCGATGTGACACTTCAGTCGGATCTTGCCCAGTGGCTCGCTTTTGCTAGCGTTGAAGCCACTGATGGTTGTGTTGGAGGGCGCCAGTCGGTACATTGGGATCCCCAGTTTTGATAACAGCGCCTTCGGGATGATGCTGAGGGAAGACCCCAGATCGATCTGAATCCGGCTCACCTTGACTGAACCGATGTACCCTGTGTAATACATCGGTCGGTTATGTCGGTGGTGCTTGAGCAGCATGTCTTGCTGGATGAAAGTTATGTTTGGGATAATTTCATCCGCACAATGACAGTGCGCACAAGTAGTTGGGAGGTCTTCAGGCTGCTTGACCTGACTGAGAAAGGATTCAGCGTCCTTCAGAGCTTCGCAGAGAGCTTCTCGGGAGTCTTTGGAAAGACGCAGGAGCTCAAACAAAGACAGGCGTGCAGGAGTACTGGCCAGTTGTGCCAGTATGTCAAAGTTGTGGGGCTTGGCTAGCCCCGAAGCATTCTCTTTCCGTAGAGGTCTGTCGAAACGAGCCTCCACCTGCTTCTGCTTATTGGCCGCTGAGGGTTTAGACGGGCCCTCCTCAGGAATGGTGCCAGGAGGCACCACCTCGGCGGCAGCTTCGCCGGGTTAGGCATTCTGTTGTGCACGCATTTGTACTGGAAGTGCCTCTTCCGTTGAAGAAGAGACGGTGCGACAAGACTTGATCTTCCTGTCTTTTGATTTGGAGGTAGAGCGTACCTCCGGTTGAGTCACCTCGGAGACGAGGTCGGGGTGAACCCAGAGGACCCCTCCTCGAGATGTGGTGAGTGGGATGAGTCCACTCGCATTGTCACGGGTAGGTGGCAAGTTCACCATCTCTATTGTCGCCTTAGGGATGGGGACGACGCCATCTTGTGTGGTGGTCGGCGGCAAGGTGCCGAACTGAAGTGACACCACATTGGCTGACACCGTCTTCTCTTCATAGTCGACGGAGATTACATCGGCATTGATCATGCGCTGGATGTAATTCTTGAGGACGTAGCATTCCTTGGTCGGGTGTCCGATAAACCGATGGTAGTGACAGTACCTCGGGTTGTCCACTTTCCCGACTTCATCGGGCCGCTTTGGGTCCGGGAGCTTGATCTTGTCATCCTGCTTCAGTATTTCAAAGAGTTGCAGGGTGTCTTCGTCATTGAATGAATACACCTCCTTGGGTCTCGGTGCCAGTGGAGGCTTCTGAGTAGACGCAGATGCGCCCTTCGATGCATTAACAGTCAATACCTGTTTCCCCTTTGCTTCTCGTCCGGAATTATTGGCTGCTGACCTTTTCCCCTTATCATCAAAGGCGGGGAAGCTGACACCCAGAAGACGTGCATTGGCCGCCTTCTTTTCTGCGGCTTCAGCTTCGATGATCAGGGAGCTCCAGTCGGGAGGGGGAGTAGAGTTGAGCCAGAGCTTAACTGCGGGCAGCATGTTCATGCTGCAAGAGGAGAGGAACGCATGTTCTGGTATGCCTGGAGGTAGCCTGAAGCAGGCCTGTCGGAAGCGTTCGATGAACACCCGAACCGTTTCTTTCTCCTTCTGGCATATTTCTATAAGAGATGCCATCGTCATGTCCTTCCCGCTGTCGTAGAAGCGATCGAGGAAGAGGTGCGTCAAGTCGTCGAAGGACGATATAGAATTGTCGGGGAGGCTGCAATACCAGTCATACGCCACCCCTTTTAAGGCCCCAACAAAGATGCTGGTGAGGAGCGCGTCCTCCTTTGGAAGATGCCCCGTCTGTGACTGGAAATATGTCAGGTACCGACGCGGAGAGTCCTTCCCGTCGTACGGCGTGAGTGTTTGTGGTTTACAGTGGTGGCCCATGCAGGTCGAGACTAAAAGTGTAGTGGTATTCGAACTTGAGTACCACTACAGCCTGCACTAGGAATATGATATATTTTTGAAGGTATTCAATCACAGATAGGAACCCTTGAGAGATTCCTGGGACGACCCTGGAGAATCTTATTTAACTTCGATTTGAAAACTCTCTTTTTGCCTTGATTTAATTTATTTTACTTTTGTTGTTAAATTTGATTTTTATGGATTATTGTTGAATTTGAGTTTGTATTTATTTTGATGGAAGATTGTCGAATTTTGAATTTTGATGATAGCTGTTGCATCCGAGTTTGTATTTTGATGGATTTGTCGTTTTTGAATTTTGATGTTCGTTAATAAATTTGATTTGATTTTTGAGTATTCATTATTGATTTAATTTAATTTTTGGCAAGATGAAATTATATGGGCTAGGTCATCTATGTTATAGAATCTAGTCTTCTATAGTCACATTAGCCAGCATGGTGAGGACATATAGTCTGACTTGGATCTATTTTTCGGGTGTGGGAATTTAAGGTTTTCGCAGCCAAGCTAGCGGCATCGCAAAAATGTTAAATACCACGATTCTAGAGGTATGTGCCTAAGTCGAGGACTTGTGATCATCGTAGCCTTGCTTACTGGTATGACGAAGATTCAGAGTACCATAATTTTGGATAGACGCATATAATCATCAGGTTGTACCTTAAATGCTTTTGAACATGTTTCCTCTACTTTGTTTCAGTCTTTCAAAAAAAAAATAATAAATAATATCAGAGGTCAACCTAGTTTTGAGAACTTAGAAAATTTTGGTTATTGATTCTTGGAAACTATTACAAGGCTATGTGAAATTTAGAGATGGAAAGGAAAATTTGATTGTATCTTGTGATTATGCGAAGTTGAACCAGATATTTTAAGAGGGTGACTAGAGACAAAGAGAACACAAGGATTTTACGTTATAGAAATTATTTTTGATGATTAGGAGAAATTGTGGAATTTAAAAAGGATAATATTTAAAGATAAACGTGAAGGAAATATGAAGGTTGATTTATAAAACGAGAATAAATTTTGTATGACTTGGTGGTATTAGGGTTGAATAAATACGAGGCTTAACTTAAACAAGTACAAGGATTTTATAAACTGGATTTAGATGTTTCAGATCTAATTTAGAACGAAGCGAAGGAAATTGAAAATTTGATTAAATGAATAAGTATTGATTCCTAAAAAGGAGGGGTATGTCTCATGGAAAATATTTTAGAAGTTTGAAATTTTGTCTATGGTGATCAAGGTAAAAGTTTAGATGACTAAAGATTATAAAATTTTGAGGGTAGACATATAACGGTTGATTTTATATTAGGATTTGTGAGAAATATGATTAGCAAATGGTAAACTGATAGTATTAGAGAGAGATGATTTACTGACTTCGTATGAAATCTTTTCCTGTTTTTCTCTAAAAAGGATTTTCAACATCATTGAATCCTAGTTTCCTTAATCACGACCAAATCGACTTCGATTATCTTTTCTTATCATAATTATATCTTGGTTGTACTTAATTTTGATTGTGACCCGAATCTCTATCCTTGTATGCTCGTTCTCAGACTTTGTTGAACCTGTCCTCCACATTGCCTAAATTTTGATTTTCCCAATTTGATCAACTTAGATCGTATCGAGAATAAATATTTTAATATATATTGTGATTGGATTTTTCATGCAAGTGACTTTCATTCTTAACTTTGATTTTGATTTTTCTGAACCCTTTAAAGATAATTGGTAGTTACTTTTCCTTATTTTTATGATAAGTACCAGTTTTCACATAGGATGGTAGGCTGCCTTACAGTTTTGATGATTGTTATTTCCGTATCTTTTCTAAGTTTAGCACTCTGGATTGCTTGTGTGTTTTGATACCCTATGACCGATTCAGTTAGCATGACTAGTATACCTAGATGAGACTTTCACTACCACCGTATGCCATGACCCTGTACGTTGTTCTTTTTGATGGTATGATTTGTTTAAGTTCTGGGACTTGATTGTGGGGGTTTGACCTAGAGGGAGTATGGACATTTTAATTTCGAGGACGAAATTTTTATAAGGTGGGTAGGATGTTAGCACCCTGAATTTCGGGTTAATTTTTTTTCATTTTATTTTATTTTTTTGGTTATTTGGTTTGATAAATATTTTATTCTATTTATTTATCTGTAAGTGTACTCTTTCATGCCATTGATAATTGGAGTATCAGGGATGTTCAACTCTGGAAATCTTCTTCACGAGTTTTGGAGTGGACACGATTACCTTTATGACGGTATATGGTGTCCCACCCAAACTTGTTCCCTTGTGCTCTTTCTGCTTCGCTGAACTTTGGGTCGGTTTAGACCAATTGATTGTTATTTATTTTCCCACTCTTTTTCTTGATCATTTTCAGCGCGTTACCATGACATTTAAATTGGGAGCGCAAGACCAGTCAGTTTCTTGAAACCAACTCCTCATTGATGATCTACTCGAGACGCTCGTCACCCATGACCTTTGTGTCCCACTCAGACACGTCATTTTGAGCTCCATTTGATTCGCAGAACTTTTCCGACACGTGACTCGATTTTATTTCACGCCACGGCGTCATATTCATTTTCCAACTTGATTTGTGGGTCCCCTGTCGACTAAAACCTGTCCGCCCCAACTATGGACATGGCCCACTTTGAGCCTACTATCCGTCCGCCACTTGTGTCCCATATATTGGAATCCCCATGTGCTACTTATTCGCTCATGATCATCAACGTCTAATTTTAATTCGATTTTCGCACAATGTCCGATTTTCGTCCAATCCGGCTCCACCAAGTCCAGTCCAGCTCCATGTTATTCTTTATCGGGACACTCCCATATTTTCTTGTCCAAAAATACTAGTACTCATTTTGCCTATTTTTTCCTATATCTAATAGAAATTTTCTATTAATTTTAATTCCTTGGATTGATCTATTTTTCCTCCATTGAATTCCAGCCCTTGATTTTCCCTATTCTAAGTCCTCACCCTTCATTCCCATGACAACTCTCCACTCCCTCACAGCACCCCTAGCCGGCCCTAATCCCAATGTTGGATAACCTTTTCTTCTTTCTCATTTTTTTATTCATTATCTCTCTCTCTCTTTCCTAATAAAAGAACAACAACACAACAACAAGAACAGCAACAACTATAACACAGCCATGCACCACCACCCCTTCAACCACCCGACCTCCTCGACCACCATAGCCGGACCACCCCCGGCCAGGCCGAGCAACCTCTCCATTTCCTCCTCTCCTTCCTCCTTCTCCTCCACCATTATTCCATCATCCTCCCACCACCACTACTCTCAGTTTCTTCCGACCACCCCACTCCTCACCCGAGCTCGGCCCAGCCTCGCCACCGGCCACCCTGGTCGGCCGTCGACCACCGGCAGCCCGACCACCCCCATTTCCCGAGCTCCTTCCTCCTCTCACCCACATAAACATCAACCGCCGCCTCCACCTTGCACCATCCGGCCGACCACCTATCAACCGAGCGCCACCACCATTCGAATCCCCCGCAGCCGCCACCACCAGCCCTGGCCTCGCCGGGCCTGGCCACACGCGCCCCATGCAGGCCGCGCTAGCAGCAGGCCGAGCACGGCGCCCACCAGCAGCAACTTCGCGCACGATTTCCCGAAGATCCGACCGTTGGATCGGCAATTTCTTTGCTCCGTCGCAATCTCGGTATATCCACCTTCGCTCATGTCAATTTTCGTCCGTTGATTTTATCGTTTGATACATGAAAACCGGCCACCAAGTTGACCGTTTAAATTGTATTAAATTTGGACAGTTTCGTGGGGCCAACTTTGTCAGCTTATATCTCCTCCACCGCAGCTCCGTTTGGAGTGCTACCAGTTTCGGTACGAAGATGGTATAACCCTCTTACTTCTCCTCCAGTTTCGTTTCATTGTGAGCTTGTTTGATTGGTTGAATTCGACGCCAAAGTTGGCCGTCCGAATTCGTAATTTCCAACTTGTAAAATTCTATTTTTGAACACGGGACTCCAGATTTCATTTCTGACACCACCATTAGACTTGTGGCATCATTCTGGCATGTTTTCATATAAATACTGTTAGATTTGGAGAACGTGGGCCCGGGCACGTTTTTCGGTGCAAAGCGGGTCCCACATTCTGGGTCAACGGGACTTTTTGACGTCGGCTCATCGGAATCCAATTCCGAAGATACCGTTGAGTTCGTATCGTCATTCTGGACTCGTTGACATATAATTTGCTAGGTTTTGTTGGACATTGGGTCTGGCACGCATTTTGGTGCAAGTCGGATACCAATATCCGGGTCAACGGGTCATTTTGAGATCGGCTCATCGGAATCCAATTTCAGAGATACCGTTGAGTTAGTATCATCATTCTGGACTCATTGACAGGTAGTTTGCTGAGTTTTGAGAACTTTGGCTCCGGCACGCATTTTCGTGCAAACCGGAATCCCAAGTTCTGGTCAACGGGCCAAAATAAGATCGGGTCAACGGAATCCAATTCTGGAGATATCGTTGGGTTCGTATCGACATTCTGGTTTCGTGGACTTGTTTTCTTGCACGTTTTTCGATGCAAAACGGCTCCGACACGGACACCGTTTTGACCCGAAATTACCTTTTTGCCTTTGTGTCTAAATTGGACCGTTGGGTAGGCTATCCTAGCTAATTTGACCATTCTGGACACGTTGGCGATGTTCATTTCATCGTCCGACAATGTTTGTTGATAATTTCTCTAAGTATAATCTTTTTATAGTTAATTAATAATTAATTCATATAATGTTCGTATTTCGGGATTAGTACAACGAAACTGAGATCAATCAATTCCAGTGATCTCACATCGCTGAAATTGACAAGTTGGACACGTGGATCACTATAATAAGATTATCAACCTTACCGATAATCTTCTTATCTCGATTTGCGTGACGTAAGTTTCGACGTACAAATAACGAAGTACACTTTATATTAGATTAGATTTACCCTGTTTGACCACAGTTGACCAGTTGACCCAAAGTCAACTATAAGTCAACGCTTGACCTAGTTTGACTAGATTATTGACCGGAGTTGACCTAGAGTTAAATTGACTTAGAAGAACCTAGAATAATATAGATTGCCTGTAGGGATTTATTTATTTTCAACTTGAACACCTTGTAACCTGTGTTGCTTTAAATAGGACTCTGTGGCTTCAGTGGGACCCTCCTTTACTTATCAGCTATTCAGGTTATCGAGGCGAGTACATTCTCTGATCATTTTATATCTTGCTTAGAATTATTTCCTGCAGTAGATTACTTTACTTGTACTGTCACGACGGTCACACGGATTAGTACTATATGGATCTTTTCTTGAGATGTTATCCTTAGGGAGCATCGGGTACTCTATGTTTGTGCGTTTCACTTACATGGCGTATCACTATGCTTCGTTGATTCTTCGATCACTTGTGACATATACTCTTATGATCACAGAGTCATCCTGGAATCCCTATCCCATTTATGGGTCTACTATGTATCACCTTCGGGGTCCATTACCTTCGGGGTCTATTACCTTCGGGGTCCATTACCTTCGGGGTCTATTACCTTCGGGGTCTATCACCTTCGGGGTCTGAACATAGTATCATAACATAACCTGGCTGGATCCTTGTGTATTGATTGGGGGTACGGGAGAGTAGAAGTGGACATGTGAATAATACACCAGTAGTATCTTCATTGAATCATTCCGTAGTGTCTTCATTGAATCATCCCAGGCCATTTACATGTTCATGTTTTACTCTGACTCACTAGTCACATGCTAGCTCTTTATGTATATTAGATATTTCTATTACAGCTCTCCTGTTTACATACTGCTTTTTCCTCAGTACCTGTATCTTACTTTACTGCATGTTTTATGTTTTCTAACCTGCTATGATATGTTGAGATGTACTGTGCTCGCTCCAGTCCTGACTGGACCTGTTGATAAATTTTACAGATAGCCTGGAGGTGCCTGCTAGCCTAGAGGAGACACAGTAGGGTTTGTTTAGGTAGTTATTTCATTTTTGACTGGAGTTGTATTTACTTTGGGGATTACTGTATCTTTATTTGAGTTTTGAGATGTACTTCTGGGTTCATGTATCTTAGACACTTAGACTTCTATCTCCTGCATTTATTTTGGATTTCATGTTTTATCTATCCTTATCATGCTCTACCCTAGATGTGATTGAGTCTGTATCTGATATGTCACCCCCATTCGGGGAGTATAAACTGTTTAGCCTTATACTGTTAGATGCATGAGACCTAGGACAGCGTTCTACCGCCGACACTGCGGCGTAGGCTGGGCGTCGTTACGTTCTCGTGCCCTAACTTTAGGGTACGGGTCGTGATATTTACACTTTGGAGGATAAACCACCTTGTTCCACTCGAGAGGATAAGGCTGGAGAATGCCCATCTTCTGGCGCTCCTCCTGCCTGTTTTTGGACTCGAAGCGCTCCCGTAAGTCCTTGATCATTTCGACCACATCCTCCGTGGAGCTAGGAGCCGGGGAAGGTGGTACTATCTGGAGTGGAGCGTTTGAGGGTTCCGACGTCCGGGGTGCTTCTGTGTCGGAGGGTGCCCGTTGAAGGGGTACACTCGACTCCCCATTGACTCCTGGGTCGGGACCGGTTGAAGGTGTTCTGGTCAAGGCCGATCGAATATCAAACACTGCTTGAGTCAGTGCTTGCATAGAGGCAGATAGGGTTTTGAGTCCTCCCTCTAATGAGTCTATGCGCTGGACAATGTCTTGCGGCGGCGCATCAGACTCGGAATCACCCCCAGTCATGTATACTGTCATGACACGGTCGGGAGTGGATGGATTGGTTGAGGTTTCGCTCTCGGCCTCACTTTCATGTGGGGGAGTCACCTCTCCTGGTGTTTCACCTTGGCCACCCCCAGCCACATTCTGGAGGTCATTCTCGACGGGCGCATCTGCAAGGGCCTGATTGTCCTCAGCTCCGTCTTGAAGGGCCTCTTCGTCTCTACCCCCAGCCGTGTCCTGGGGGACATCCTCGTTTTGAGGGACTTCTGGAAGGCTGACTTCGCCTAGAGGATGAAGATCCGCCGCAGCTGTGCTTTGGACATCTTCGTCTTCGGAAGGAGGCTCAACAAGGGTTTGACTACCCCCAGCTTCCTACAAGAACTTCTTCCTCGACCGAGTGCTTTCGAACACTCCAGAGGTCGAGACAACTGCCTTGGTTTTCTTTAGCTGGCCTTTGGATGAAGACGAGGAATTACCAGTCGTCTTCCGGACTGACGAAGAGTTGGAGATCACGTTGCATGAAGCAACCCTTGGCTCCTCTTCTGTTGACACCTTCATCCCGAGGCGATGTCGGAGGGGTGCCGATGATTGCAACCGCTGGAAGACTGACTGTCTTGGTGGTACTGCTGCCTTGCAACAGCAGTTGATGGTGACCACCGCACAAGTATGCCCCGTGAGAGGCGCATCGTGCCTGTTGGTCGACTCTCCTGACCGGCGCTTGTGAGTGATCACGTTACGCAGGTCGTTGGAGGAGAGTGCTACCTTCACACCCCCTTCAGGCGCATGGCTAGGCCAAACGCCGGGGTGGACAGGTGAGTGCTGCGCCCCCTGATCTAATACCAAGCAGGCATCACGATCAGTAGTGGGGGAACCACAACATTTGAAGTGACTTGAACGGACCTTAAACGCACAACCAGAGGAGGCTCAGGAGTTCAAGACCACTGAATTTGCCTCATTCGACTTGGTTGTGCACGCAGTAGATGCGCCCAAGTGAGATGAGGACTTTGAAGATCGGCTCGTTTTTGGTGCCGAAGCACCTGAGCCCACCTTGTACAGCTTGCCATCAGCAGTGCGCATGATTATGAGCGCATGCTTTTGGCTTGCTGGTGGCATAGCACTTTGTGGCGCATGGCCCGTACCGCCTTGGATTTTTTTGTATTAGCCCGCTGGGGTGCATAGTACTCAGCATCCAAATTCTCCTCGCTATTACAGCGAGTGAGTCTGTCAAAGACAGAAACTTTTTGTGGCACATCAGAGGTGATGCACGGGGCATTGGCTGCGCCCCTGCTCCATCGACGCATCATCCTCCCCAGAGAGGAAGATGGCTGGGGGACGTGGTCAGCCACACGCTTCCCCGAGAGATGCGCTGCATCAGCGGGTGCACCTTGGTTGCTGAGAACGTCAGCAGGAAGGGAGGGATTGGCGCATTCCCTTCAGTGGTGGTGCCCGAGGCGTCGACCTTGCGCACCCAGACTCGGCGGGTCTTCTTCGGCTTCGGCAGCCGCTTCGAAGGACTCGCACTTCCTTCAGAAATGAACTCCTCGTACGCGTGTTGATTGAGGCGCACGACCAGCATCTTGTGGGAGGAGCCCACCTTCACATCGTCGGCCTGTGACACGACCTTCTCAGAAGAGGAGAAAGAGGTCCCCAGCAGAGTCGCCAGCTTATTTGCCATTAAAATTGTTTGATTGCAAATCTTAATACAAACAGAACAGTGTTACAATATAGGACTTAGATGTAGTCCTAAGAGTACACTTTTGTTTAATCTGGGTCCTTAGTGCCAATGGAGCGAGTGGTAATGCGTTGACTCCGTTGACGGGCTGACGACGGTTATCGATTCTCTGAAGGTGTAGATTGCTCTGGGTGCTGGAGCTTGCTGAGAGGAGGAAGACGTTGAATGTCTGTATCTGCCTCTCTGGTGGTGTGTTTGTTCGTATCTGTCTGTCTGTGGAAGAAGGAAATGATTCCTCTATTTATAGTTGGGCAGGTTGGCTGCTCATGCGCGCATATATAGGATGCGCCGGTACGTGGGGACGCCACGTGGAGATTGCTGATGGAGGCGCATGGATGATGCGCCCTACTCGAGGGGTTGAATTCTTTATACTGCTGTTGTGAGCCGGCACGTAGCAGAGGAGAAGATCGTTCCGTTGCTGAAATCTTGGATGAGTTGAGTCAAAGGACACGTGTCGTCGACTCATGGCTCGGAGATCTCGGATCTGATGGGGGGATGATTTGGTGGGATGCGCCTTGGATTGGACGCATGATGAGATTTTGGCTCGTGACCTTTAGGAGTCACGAACCATTCTGGGCGCATGGCTTTTGAGGCGCATGCAGGCGACTTTCCTTCTGTCTTTCGGGATCAGAGATCAGTCTGGGGCGCATGGCTTTTGAGGCGCATGCAAAGCTTCAACTGGAGACTCTTCTTCTGTCTTTAGGGATCAGTGAAGGGTCTGAGGCGCATGGCTTTTGAGGCGCATGCGGATGGTTGGGTGGCCACGTGGCAATAGCCGTCGGGGTAAAGTCATGATGATGCTGACGTTGTGGACGCTTCGTTTTCTGAAAAAGCTGTCAACCGTTCAGACTTGGGGAGGCGTGCTACCAACTCTGTCAGTTCAGCATTTAATGTTGGTGACATTCGATGGACAGCTTAGTGGGCGCGTTGGTTGACGTTCTACTAGGCGTATGGGGACATATGGGGGTACATCCTCTGTGATGCGCTCGGTACAGGGTGCATCTGTGGGAGGCGCTTGGTGTTTGAAGGGGTGTGATGCGCTGTCCAGCCGGCGCATCCGACACGTCTTTAATGATACGGCTGTTTCGCTTCTCGAGTGCCTTTAAATAGCCGTTTGGCTGAAGTCGAGGCGTCTGGTTCATCCATTTAATATGAGTTCATTGCACGGAAGTCGGAGAGCCATCTACTTGGCGCGTGGGTTTGATCTGCTCGGCCTATAAATAGTGGCATGGAGAGAAGGTTTGATTCTCATTCCCTCACGTACCTCCAACATGAACTTGGGTATTCGGGTGTATTCTGTTGACGAAGTATTCCCGAGGGTGAAGATGAGACGCTTTGTCGTCGTTGATGCACTTGAAGGTGACTGTTACATCCAAAAGACGGAGTCGAGGGCTTCCGAGGCAGACGGAAGGTGCATGTTGCATCCAAAGATAGGGATGCTCGGGCCTCATCTCCGTTGTTCCGAAAGAGCCGTAGATCGGAATGGCGGTGCCCTGACCGTCTTCCTTTGGCTTTGGAGGCTCTTTCTCTGGATGGGGTGTTAATTGCCACCCTCATCCTGCTCGGCCAGGTGAGCCTGGTTGGAAGAGCAGCACATAACTGGGCTGCTGAAGGGATGGTAGGATGTGCCTGGTTGGAGGCGCATGGCATCTGCTGCGCCTAACTGGCGGTGTATGGTGACTGTTGCGCCTATCTGGAGGTGCATGGTAGCCGCTGGCTGTAGACTTAGGATCTTTCCTTTGTAGAAATTCTCCTTTGTACAACCTTTTCTAGACATGTAATAGACTTTTGTATATAAATAAAAAGTCCTTCTTCGAATGTCTATACTTATTGACTTTGCTGTGAAGTATTTTGTCCGAGTTCTGGCGCATGTAGTGTCTGGCGCGTGGGCTTTCTGGTTGCAAAATTCCATGCTTCTATAGTGTGGGCTTTGACGAAATTCAAATTGGTCGAGTGTACGCGACGAATTTGATGCGTATCCGTCGAAATTCACCGTATCGACCTCTGTGCAAATTTCTTAATTACTTTGAGCACGTCCGTCAGATTGAGACAAAACTTGCGCCAACAGGACCGTAACAATTTTCTGGTCCCATTTGCCATGTTTGGTCCGATTCTGAGACAGTTGATCGGATTGCCGTTTTACGGGCCCTACGGTCTGACTCAACGGGCGATTTTGTGCACGGCCCACCGGAATCCAACTTTGGACATACGGTTGGGTTTGTATCGAAAAACTGGACCTGTTGACATATAGTTTAACGACTTTAGAGACCATAGACTTTGGCACGCTTTTTTGTGCAAAACGGGTCCAACGACGGATACCGTTTTGACCCAAAATTACCGTTTTGCCCCTGTGTCCAGAATTGGACTTAAGAACAGACAATTCTAGCTAATTTTACTATTCTGAAAATGTTGGTAATATTTATTTCAGTATCCAGAGACTTCTGCATGTGTTGACTGTTGTGGCTCATTGAGTGGTATAGTATTATCGGTTTCACCAGCACAGGACCTCAGGCGAGTACATCTCTGATAGTTTTCGTATTTGATTATCTCTATACTTCCTGTATTTAATATTGTTTTACATTGATATCATGTTGATTCTTGACACGCTTGTCACACGAGATAGCAGTTATGGATTCTTGCATGTTGTTCGTGACTAATATATATATATATATATATATATATATATATATTTGTTCAAGAAAATGATTTAATTAATTTTTAACACAATACACTTATGTAAAATCTCTTATTAGAAAAAAAAATGAAATTTTATTGATAATAGGAAAGTGAGGTTACAGCGCGGCCATCGGGGTGGCCACCGAGAGCATGGGGACCTCCGGCTGGTGGTGCACGGTTGGCGGCAGTTGATGTTGCCGCTTCTGTTGCGGTTTGCGCGCGCGCATGGGGGTCACAGCTCTTCCCGGCGGTGGGTCGCGCTGCTGGCCGCCAGCGCCGGCGACGCACGGTGGTGCCCACTGGTGACCGCCGTCGCTATGGGTCCAGTCGTCGAGGCTACAGAGGTTACATGGTTTGGCTACGACGGTCAATGGTTAGTGAACATATTTGCAAGTCATACTCAACCGTGAGTCTCGATAAGTCTCATGCGACGCCAGTCACAGGATTATTCGGCATGGTTGGTGATAGAGGGGTCCATGCAGCCATGGCTAGGGGGTGAAGGGAGCTATGGAGGTTGTCACCCTCATTTCCCGTATTTCGTATTTATACTCGTATCTGGATTTTGGCATATATTTTTTTTTCTTAACTTGTGGAATTTTGGTGTTTCTCGTATTTCGGGTTTTGACATGGCTCGGTTTTAATTGGGATGGTTTGGTTTGGTTTGGTTTATTATGTATTGGAACACCTTAGCCTATGCTCCACCCTCAACATACCACATCCCACCATCTTTAAAACTCCACCAACTTTTTCTCTCTCCTCATAAACCTCCATTAATTTCTTCTTCTCCTTCCTCTACACAACACTCTTCTCCTTCCTCTACACAACACCAACCCTTAGGCAAGTACACCTTGCCACCACATAAGAACCCTATTTTACTTGTCCATTTGATAGATTAGGACATGGTGATCAACATTAGAACTTGGTATTTTGTGGTTTGGAGTCTTCATTATTCTAGATCTAATTTTTTCCTATTTTTGGTTTTGTATGGTTTTGATCTATTTAGGTTGGATTTTTATGGGTTTTGATGTTTCCATGTGGAAGAGAGTTTAATTCCACCCTGGTTGGAGCTTTGGAAATCCGGATTTGGAGTTCGGATGGCCAAGTTGTGATGCTTTGAAGTTTTGGGAGCCATGGGAGCTTCTTCTCAGCCATGGAGAAGAAGATCCTTTCTCCTGCGTGCGTGTCTTTATGCGTACGCAGCTCTCCTGCGTGCGTGTCTTTACGAGTACGCAGCTCTCTTGCGTGCGTGACTTTTCACGTACGCAACTCTCTTGCGTGCGTGTCTTTACGCGTACGCAGCTCTCTTGCGTACGTGACTTTTCGCGTACGCAGCTCTCCTGCGTGAGTGACTTTTCGCGTACGCAGCTCTCCTGCGTGCGTAACTTTTTGCGTATGCAGCTCTTATGCGTGCGTGCCTTTTATGCGTACGCAGCTCTCTTACGTGCGTGACTTTTCACGTATGCAGCTCTCATGCGTGCGTGTCCTTACGCGTACGCAGCTCTCCTGCGTGCGTGACTTTTCGCGTACGCAGCTCTCTTGCGTGCGTGACTTTTCGCGTACGCAGCTCTCCTGCGTGCGTGACTTTTGTGCGTACGCTGCTCCCCTGCGTGTGTGCTCTTGCGCGTACGCTACTCCCCTGACCCCTTGCTTAACCCATTGGCTCTTGGAGTTTTGGTCTTATTTTGGCTCTTCTATAGCCCTGTATATTGATATTTTATTAGATATTTTATGCCCATTTTATATCCTTACGCCTTTTGTCATGAACTTGATTTTACTTAATATGTTTTGGAATGACTATTGTACATGGCATGGTATGACAAGGAACTAGCATAACACGACAGTGACCCGTAGTGGTGCACTCCTGACATGACCAACCTGACATGATAGTGGCCCGTCGTGGCGCACTCCCGACAAGTACCTGTAGGCCTCAAAAATGACAGTCACGCTGAGTTGATCAGAACAAGTCCACCAGTTACGCTGAGTTGATCAGGACAGAGTCAAAAGTCACGCTCAGTTGATCAGGACAATATTTACAAATCACGCTGAGGAGACAGCTCATCATTTGTCAGAGTGTAATTATGACTGACAGCACGACAGTCGAAGAATGTCTCTTCGTATGCCACGTATGCACAGAACTCGAGAGATCACAGTCGACTATTGTGTGACTTTCGAAATCTTCTTCAGCAAGACTCAACCTTCGTCAAGTTGGCGTACCAAAAGAGCTCCTTGTCATTTAATGCGACTGACAAAAGCAATCACTGTCAGAGATCTTGTGTCAGTCGAGGCACGTCGAATCAAGACAGCTGGCAGTCCTGCCTTAATTGAGCGTGGATTATGTTCCTTCCCAAAGTCCGCGTATATTTTGAGCTTTCTATCTCAAGTTTGCGTGGATTCTGAAGTTTTTTCCCCTCAAGTCTGCGTGGATTCTGAAGTTTTCTTCACCAAATCTGCGTGGATTCTGAAGCTTCCTGCCCCAAGTTTGCGTGGATTTTGAAGCTTTCTACCCCGAGTCTGCGTGGATTTTGTCTTCAACAAGTCTGCGTGGATTTCATCAAATTGGAGTATGTGGCAGCCATGCCACTGATCTCTCGCCTGCGTGTCCTGTAACTTGCATACGACTCATGCATGATCGCCATGTGTCCAACAGTTACAGGCCACGTCCAGTAACTGCTCACAGTCTTGCGTATGTTAAATCCTGCGTGATTTTTAACTAGGCACAGGCTGTGAAGTCAGTTATCCTTACAGTTATTTTTGACTCTATAAATAGAGTTCTTTTTCTCATTCATTGTACAGATACATAGTTATCTACTGTCAAAATTTTGAGAGCTTTTCTTCTTCGCATAGTTCAAGGGATAAAGTGATCGTCTTCTAGATCAGATTCCTACAGTTGTAATTTTCCCAGATACACAATAAATAAAGGAATTTATTTATGGAAAACAAATTGGCGACTCTGCTGGGAAAAACCATCTCCTCTTCTGAGATGGCAACAACTCAATGCGATACTTCGTCAATCGGCTCGACGAAGAAGGTGATGACGATCCAATTCGATCAACTCGCCTATGAAGAAATGCAGCGGGCTAAGAGTGGCAAGCCCACTTCAGCCTCCATCATTACTGCCAAGCCGAAGGGACACTCTGTCTATGTCCCTAAGAATCAGTTGGTAGCCAATGGTGAAGTCTCTGCCACAGTGTCTACTCCTAACACTGGCAAGGATTCTACTGCAAGCACGCACAATCTTGTGCGCTCGAAGATGACAGCAATCAAAAGTCACGCTGACAGTACTGGCTCCTTAGCCAAATCTGTTCCAGCGTGCAACTTCAATTCCAAAAGTCACGCTGACAGTACTGGCTCCTTAGCCAAATCTGTTCCAGCGTGCAATCTCTCATTCAAAAATCATGCTGACAGCACTGGCTCCTTAGCCAAATCTGTTCCAGCGTGTATTTCCAAAATCAAAAATCATGCTAACAGTACTGGCTCCTTAGCCAAATCTGTTCCAGCGTGTAATCTCAATCCTAAAAGTCACGCTGACAGTACTGGCTCCTTAGCCAAATCTGTTCCAGCGTGTAATTCTAAATCCAAAAGCCACGCTAACAGTACTGGTTCTTTAACCAAATCTGTTTCAGCGTGTATTTCATCTAAGAAGAATAGCTCTTCAGCTATCTCTTCTTCTGTGCCAAGTTCTACTAGAACTGGGGGTGGTCTTCCACACAAAGTCCCTTCGAAAAGAGACGACTCTTTAGTTGTTTCTTCTGTTCCTGTAGTTTTTACTTCAGGAACAGCTTTGACTGACAATTTTGTTAGTCAAAGAAAAGGAAATGGTCTTTTGACTACTCTTCCTTCTGGACATTCTATGTCTCAAAACTTGAATAAGTCTAAGAAGAAACATTCTTTAATGTCTTCTTCTGCGACTTCTTCGAATTGGGCACAGAATTTGTCCATAAAAGAGGGTCTGTTACCAACTCCTAATCAAGGGGGTGGTTCAACTCTTCCTTCTCTGCAAATGTCCAGATCAATGGAAGGAAAACTCCAAGTTTCAAAAACCAATGTGTCACCTCCAATTGATCTAAGAGCAAAACTTAATCAAATCCGTTTGGGAAACACTTCTGGTGTTAAGAAACCACATCAATCGGAAACAAGGTTAAGAGATCCAGAGTATGCTAGAAACTATGTGGCTTATATTAATCATTCTCTGTATAATCAAGAGCCATCAAGACCCAAGAATAGGAAATATACTCCTAGCAATACACAAAGAGTGTTCTCTGATGTACCTCAATCTTCACAAACAGATTTACGAGAACACCTTCAACAGAAGAGAAGGAGTAATTCTATGACAATAGACCATGCTGAATGTGACTTCCAGCCAAGAGTCATAATTCAATGCAAATGTCAATCAATGGTTCAGGACTATGTTGATCATGAATGTGATTTCCAGCCGAGAGTCACAATGCAATGCAGATGTCAAACAAAATGACAATCTGTCTTCAATCGGATTCAGTGTGAACCTATGCCTGATGAAGATGAGCCTTTGTTTGCTTCTGTCAACATGACCTCTCGGGATACTGGGGGTAGAGCTGATAGTCCAGATGGAGTATACAAAAACACCAGAGCAAGAGCCTTAGCTTCTAGTCAAAGAACTTTAATTTCTGAAGATGATTCTGAATTCCTTGGAGAATCTAACTTCCCACCTCTTCCTACTGGGAGTAGTTCTCCTATAATTGACTTTGATGCACAAAGCAATGATTCAGAACAAACAACAACCACCAGTTCATCAATAATTCCTCGTACAGTCACGACTTATATGGTTGATGGGAATACTGATGAACCTTCTTCTTCCTTGACTCCTCAAGAACAAAGGATTGCTTCTTTGGAACAGCAAATGAAGTCTATGGCCGATACTATGAAGTAGATGTATGAACTCATGGCAACACAGATGCAAAATCGATAGACTGTACCAGATGCCATACCAATTGACACTGTTATAAGTCCGGTACAAGTTCCTCCAGCAGTACAATCCAATACTCCTGGACCAGCTTAACCAAACCCTAGTCTCTCTGGAGCTGGGGGTAGTGCTTATAACGCTGTTCCTCCTCCCAACTATTCTCTACAAGCTACAACTCCACAATCCTCCGGAGTTGTTAATGAAGAATTGAGGAATCTCAAAACTCAATTCGAGACATTCAAACAGAAGGATGGTTTACAAAGGTTAGGCATCAAGCAACCTTATCCGATAGAATGGAAGCAAGTATCGTATCCTCCTAAATACAAGCCTCCTACTATCTCATTCTATGATGGAACCACTTCTCCAAGTCAGTTTATTAATCACTTTGAAGTGATGACTGATCAGCTGCAACCAAGCGACGCCCTCCTTACTCGGGTGTTTGTTGGATGTCTCAAGGGAACGGCTTATGAATGGTATAGAAGTCTTCCAGATGGGAGCATTACCTCATTTGCCGGTTTCAAACAGATATTTCTTGAACGGTTCTATGAAGGGCTCAATGACATGACTACGTCTGCTCTTATTAGAATCAAGCAGAAAAATAATAAAACTACAGAAGAGTACATTGAACGGTTTCGAAGAGAAGCTCTGAAGATGCCTCTTGGAACTCCTGATGCTGTCACCATCGACACATGCAAATCAAACTTGTTGCCAATCATCAGCATGTGGACAGGATCCACCCAATTCCAAGGCTGGCCTTCTTTCATAGTTAGTGCCAAGGCTGCAGAAATCAGTGCTGAAACTTTCAAAGGTTTAGGAGTGCAGATGACTCCCAAAGAAACAGGTCAAGGTGCTAACAATAATGCTAAAAACAATACTCGCAAGGGAAAAGAAACTCTTGAAGTTAATCTTCAGAGCAAAGATGCATCAACTGTTCAAACTCCTACAACTCAACAACCAAGAACACCTCGCCCTAAAGAAGAATACTCTTTCGATGATGATGATGTCCTTGGTATCTTTGAATGTCTGCTGAAAGGTAATAAAATACAATTACCTGAAATCAAGAAACCTGATGAAGCTGGTAAGACAGATCATCCCAAATACTGCCCATATCACAGAATGCTGGGTCACACAATTCGTACATGTTATGTACTGAAAGGAAAGATCCAAGAAATGATTAAATCTGGAGCTATCTCTCTTACTCCAAAAGAGAAGACCGTCACCTCCAACGTCGTCTCTATGCAATTCGGAGATTTCCCACCTCAACTCCTTGAAAGTGGGATCGTTCCTATTCCCAGGGCAACTCTTGAAATAGTGAATATTCCTCCTCCGCAATCTGAAGGATTAGTGCCAGTCACTTTGGAAACTGGAGAAATTATGTGGATTCATCCTGATCTAGTGGCAGATTTTGAATCTCCTCAAAGGACTACTTCTCGAAAGTCCAAAAAGGCTGGAAAGATTAAGTCATGTCATATGACGTCTCTTGGGTCTACTTCTGACACAGAGCCAAAAGAGAAAGAAGAAGCACTTGCTGGTGCTACTCGAACGGGGAAACCTTATCTAAAGGATTATTCCATGAATCCTGAGGATACTCCTGATATCCCTTCTACTGATAAAGACGCTCCTAATATTCCTCCTGAAGAAGAATCATCCACCGTACCTGTTCCTTTCACTGCACCAGTTGAACCTGCTCCTTCCAAGCCCACAGCTCTGGAGAAAGGCAAACAACAGGCTCGGTTTGATAAACCAATCAAGAAGTCCCCTCCTCTTGGACTTCAGAAGCCTTATAACTTCGACATTTTAGCTCAACTTGCTAATACTCCAGCTAGAATGTTCCTCTTTGAACTTTTACGTCTTTCTAAAGAGACTCGGGAGACGTTAAGTGAAGCACTTCTACAGGCTGACTCTTGTCTTGCACAATTGAAGAAGCCAGATGCGGAACCTGCCACTTGCTTACATTGCAACAGTGTACTGAAGATTATCCCAAATATCACCTTTACATAAGATGACATGCTACTGGAGGATAATCGACATGATCGGCCTCTCTACTACACCGGTTATATCGATACAATGAAGATAGATCGTATCCTCATTGATCCAGGGTCTGCTATAAGCATAATGCCAAAGAGTCTGTTGGATGAACCAAAAATCCCTCTTCACAAGCTTTCTAAGACGGTTACTACTATCCTGGGATTTAATCAAAGCCGAAGCGAGCCTTTGTGAAAGATTCATCTGAAGCTTCAAATAGGCGATTTCAGATCCAAAGTCACTTTCTATGTGATCGAGATTGTGGGATCCTACAATCTTCTTCTTGGGAGGCCCTTTCTTCATGAAAATAATGTGGTGCCTTCTACTCTTCATCAGTGTTTTAAATACATTGATAGCAATGGAAGAGTACAAAAAGAAGTTGCTGACATAAATCCCTTCCATGGGGTTGAAGCTTATTTCAATGATTCCCGAATGTACAAAGAAGAGTATACAAGGGTCATACAAGCTATGGAAAAAGAGGATTCACAAAGTGAGACCTTAATAATTCCTGTTAAAGGTCGAACTACTCAGCAACAATCTCCCAAACACTCTGGAGAAGGTTCTTTCATCATTCCGGTGAGTGGACGAATTTCTCCGTTACCTCAGTCGTTTGCTCAAGACACAATGATCATTCCTGTCAGTGGGCGTACTGCAATTCCTGCATCTTCACATGTGAAACAGTATACTCTGCTAATTCCAGTTGGAGGGCAGATTACTCTTCCATCTCAAGCTTCAAGGGAGCTCACCTCTTCTGAGCCATTTGTTATCGATCTTAATCGAAACAACGCTTCTTCTCGTTCATCTTCTCCTCCTTTAGTCATTGACTTGGCTAAGATCTCTAAGGCTCAGCCTTCTCCCAATATAAATATTGCTGCTTTTACATTTAATGAAAAGTCTCCATCTTTGCAGTATGTTGATGTGTGTAATTATGTTCATAGTTATTTACCTTTGTTAGATGACTTGAACACAATAACCATAGGGGTTGTACAGACTGTTCATACAGATGTATCCCTAGAACCAGTACAATCTTCATGCTTTCTAGTTCCCAGCAGAAAGCCAGGAGACATCCCAATATTCTTCTACAAAGGGCCCCAAAATCCTTCTGATTTCGAAGATGAAGACAAAAATGATGATACTGAAAGATTATAACTACGTCGTTATAGTCAGCAATCTAAAGACATCATTAAAAATATGGGCTATGACTTCAGAACTGGCCTCAATAGTGGAAAAGGAAGAAAAATGCCTGTCCGGATCCCTCCTCTGAAATATGGGAGGACAAAATGCGGATTGGGCTATACTGCTCCTACTCCTTTCATCAATATTGTTCATGAAGATCCCGAATCTGATGAAGATAAGAGATCTGATTCTTTCAGTACCACTTCTTGGGATTCCGATACGAGTATCGGTGATTTCTACTACAACATTCTGTCTTCCAACATGGTCTCCATTGACCGTTCTGAAGAAAGTGATGAAGACGAAGATGAATTTGAAATCTCACCTGAATCAGAACAATGGGCCCAAAGGTTAGATAATCAATGGGAGTTCCGTTTTGAGCAAAAAGAACCTCCGATGAAGACAAACTTGTTCAAATAGATGTTGGTGAAGAGGGATCTCCCAAACCAATATTCATCAGTGAAAGTCTTTCAGAAACTGATAAGCAAGACATGATTAAACTTATTCGTGACTACATCGACGTCTTCGCTTCGAGTTATGAAGATATGCCAGGACTCGATCCACAAATTATAACTCACAAGCTCAATATCTTGCCGAATGCTAAACCGGTCAAACAACAACAGCGACGATTTCGTCCAGACATCATGGATGCAATTGAAGCTGAAGTTAATAAACTCATGGCCTCTGGGTTTATTAGAGAGGAACAACATCCCGATTGGGTGGCTAACATAGTTCTTGTTCTTAAAAAGACTGGCAAGATCAGAGTTTGTATAGACTTTCGCGATCTCAATGCGACATGTCCTAAAGACGAATTCCCTCTACCAATCACTGATGTCATGATCGATAATACCTGTGGATTTGAACGGATGTCATTCATGGACGGGTATTCTGGATACAATCAGATTAAAATGTTTCCAGATGACGAGAAGCACACTTCTTTCAGAACGCCGATCGGTACATACTGTTATACAGTTATGCCATTCGGTCTCAAGAATGCAGGAGCAACTTATCAACGAGCTATGAGCACTATATTCTGTGAACATTTACGGAAAACAGTCGAATGCTATGTTGATGATATTGCAGTCAAAAGTCGACAAAAGGAGGATCATATCCAAGATTTGAAGACTATATTTGATCTAATGCGTAAGCATCAATTAAAGATGAACCCTACTAAGTCCTTCTTAGGTGTCTCTAGTGGTAAATTTCTCGGCTTCGTCATTACCTCTAAAGGTATACACGTGGATCCCGAAATGATCAAAGCCATCCAAGAGATGCGTCCTCCACGCACCTTAAAAGAGCTACGAGGATTTCAAGGAAGGATCGCTTATATCAGAAGATTCATCTCTAATTTATCAGGACGCTGCAGACCATTCAACAAACTTATGAAGAAAGGTGTTTCTTTTGTCTGGAATGATGAATGTCAGAAAGCATTCGATGATATAAAACAATATCTGATGAGCCCTCCAGTATTGGTACCTTCCGTCTCAGGAATTCCATTTCTCCTATATACTCGAGCAATGAGTCATTCATTGGGTGCATTACTCGCTCAAAAGAATCAAAATGGTCATGAACAAGCCGAATAATGCCAAATAAAAAATGTTAGGAACGATATAGTAAAGCGTAATACTCTAGAGGGGGGGTGAATAGAGTTGGCAGCGGAATAATGCTAAATAAAAAATGTTAGCAACACAATCACAGAATATAATCACAGTTAAAAAATGTAAAGGCAGAGTTCAGAAAGCAAACGCAAAGACAGCGATGTATACTGGTATCCCTCTGTTGAGGACTAATCCAGTCGGCAGAACTCTTGCTACCAGTTGAATCCACTATAGGAAAAACCGCAAGTTTTCTTACGAAGTCCTTGCAACTTCTACAACGCGAGCTTTGATACGAAGAACTCGTCCAACTTCAAATGTGAAGAGGTATTCTTCAATCAAGCCTTCTGATTACAATCTCTCAGAAACTTCTAGACCGTACCGCACTGGCAAATCGACTAGAGGATTGTAACTGGCTTGGGATCTGAAAATGAAAGCTCTAGAAAACTCTTTGGAAGGCAGAAAGCTTTTTAGATAGAGAGAAGATTGAAAGTGAATGAGTGAATTGAAATGATCGAAATCCATCTCTATTTATAGGAATTCCAAAGGGAGAACTCTATCAGAATTCGGGCAGAATTCGAGCAGAACTCGATGAGCAAATCTCGGTCAAATCCGCAACTGCAGGAGGACCAAGTTCCAGAGAATTCAAAAATCAAACGGCCACCAACCGAACTCTGGCCGAACTCTGGCCGAGTTCTGTCTGGGTTAGGTTAGGGTTTTTAAAAAAAAGATTTTTGGTGATTTTTGAAAACCTTTTTGAAAACCTTTTTTGTAAACATTTTGATAGGTCATTTTAAAAACATTTTGAACTATTTGGGAGTAGCCTATTTGCCAGTACGACTCGGTGTACAACGTATTCCTAGACTCAAATAAAAATAAAAATTACATTGCATAGGAAGTACAGACTCAAGTAGGCAAACAGATCTTCAGTCTTGAACGGAGTGAATATCCAATCTTGCTTATGTCCAATAAGCTGAGATGTCCCAACAAGCTTCGTATATCCAGACAGAGTTTTGATCAATTATTAAAATCAGGTTGACTATGACCAATGGGCCAACACATAATACCTCTGATAATATCATATACTCTAAAACAGAAAAGAAGATTTTATTATCTATCATGTCCACAATTCATCCACAAATACAAATTATTGAGCGTAGAAGAATTATCGTTTCCATTCTCATTTCACCATAAAAAGTCTATTACATTTTCTTAGACTTTCTTACAAATCATAATGGAAATCTATTACAATCTTGGATTTTCATTCTACACCACAACAATAACCTAATAGAGATCTATCTTTTTCTTTGGATCTTCTCCGTCGGACCTTCTCCGTCAGGTTCGTTGTTGGTGGCAGTTCCTGACTGTCTGAGTCCCAGTCACGACCAGATCAGCAGGAATCAAACTCTGGTCTTCTCTCTCAGACGAGAGGAGAACCACAGAGTATGGCAGTCCGAAGTCGTGGTGCTGCCAATACAATTGGTGGATTGGGGGTAACCACTCAAGGAAGATAGGAATGTATTCCATATTGGGATACAATTCCTAGTTCTGCCTTGAAAGGAATTCTACTACCCGATTTCTCGGGGTAGAGTTGACTCCACCATCCAACTCTCGTGTATAAAGGCTCTTCCTACCATCTGAGGAAGACCCTTCTATCCCACGAAGAGTTCTGAGTTGTCTGATTTACGCGTCAAAAGCGTATGAGCTCCCTGATGTAGGTGTCAGAGGAATATTCTCCACAGCATCCAAATCACCAATGCCAGTTCTGAAGAAAATTTTCAGCCGAGCTTCTGCAGAAAACAGCAAGGAAAAAGTTATTAAATCAACAGAAATATCATTCTCATTAAGCGTACATTTGTCAAACAGAGACAGGCGTGTATTGTTCAGTCAGAAACAAAAGCTCATCTTCAACAGTAAAAATGTGTGCAGAAATCGAATATTAGAAAGCATTGCTTTCCTGTTTGAGAATGAAATCTCCTAAAAATTTCTTTCTCAGAGAAAAAGAAGAAGAATGGGAGATGAGTATCTTTGAAACTCAGCTATCTATTTAAAGGACAAAGTACAAGCTTATTCTTGGAAAAGATCCGCGTAAATAGCGCTCGTAAACCATGGAATGAATGACACGTGTGCTTTGGAAGACAGCACAACATTGGAAACAGTCAAAGAGTGCTAATCAACATTCTTCATTAATGTACGTTGTTTAAACACAAAAGTTGTACTACATTCTTCAAGACAGGCACTGATGGCCTTACAAAGGACAAAAGAAGAAGTGCAACATTTTCAAAAGAAGACAAAAGCATAAAAGACACGCTCTATTTAGCAGAGCGACTGAGCTTAGTGCCCAGTTCTTCTACGCTCTTAACCCCCATGCGGTGTAACAGAGCCTTCAACATTTCACGCTGCTCTGCAAGGCTGTGTCCGTCAGAAGAAGATGAGTCATCCAGACCAAAATAGCTCAGGAAATTCTTGGCTAAATGCATGGGATCGTCTTTGAACTCGAAGACTAGGGGCTCCGGTTCCTTACCCTCAAAAGTGGGATCACCATGGGAACAAAAACCCAATTTGCGTGCTTCTTCTTCAGCTTCTTCCTTTGGTGTCATGTTGACGTAAGATGATGATTAAAAATGAATCTTCTCCCTGTTTATATAACAGAGCTCGCCGGCGGTTCATATTCCACCATAAATTGGATGCAATCTGTCTCGGAGAACGAAGAGTCATTATGACATTTAATAAGTTCATTTGGATGTTTTCAAAGAACTTCGAAGTCTTTTCGACTTCCGAAAAATTTGAAGTCATCTCAGTGTGACTGATTTCATTTTATCATCTCGTTTTCAAAGTATTTCGAAATAATTTATCATTTTTCAAAAACTTTGAAGGGGGTTTTGTAGGCCTCAAAAATGACAGTCACGCTGAGTTGATCAGAACAAGTCCACCAGTCACGCTGAGTTGATCAGGACAGAGTCAAAAGTCACGCTCAGTTGATCAGGATAATATTTACAAATCACGCTGAGGAGACAGCTCATCATTTGTCATAGTGTAATTATGACTGACAGTACGACAGTCGAAGAATGTCTCTTCGTATGCCACGTATGTACAAAACTCGAGAGATCACAGCCGACTATTGTGTGACTTTCGAAATCTTCTTCAGCAAGACTCAACCTTCGTTAAGTTGGCATACCAAAAGAGCTTCTTGTCATTTAATGCGACTGACAAAAGCAATCACTGTCAGAGATTTTGTGTCAGTCGAGGCACGTCGAATCAAGACAGCTGGCAGTCCTGCCTCAATTGAGCGTGGATTATGTTCCTTCCCAAAGTCCGCATATATTTTGAGCTTTCTATCTCAAGTTTGCGTGGATTCTGAAGTTTTTTCCCTCAAGTCTGCGTGGATTCTGAAGTTTTCTTCACCAAATCTGCGTGGATTCTGAAGCTTCCTGCCCCAAGTTTGCGTGGATTTTAAAGCTTTCTACCCCGAGTCTGCGTGGATTTCGTCTTCAACAACTCTGCATAGATTTCATCAAATTGGAGTACGTGGCAGCCATGCCACTGATCTCTCGTCTGCGTGTCATGTAACTTGCATACGACTCATGTATGATCGCCATGTGTCCAACAGTTACAGGCCACGTCCAGTAACTGCTCACAGTCTTGCGTATGTTAAATCCTGCGTGATTTTTAACTAGGCACAGGCTGTGAAGTCAGTTATCCTTACAGTTATTTTTGACTCTATAAATAGAGTTCTTTTTCTCATTCATTGTACAGATACATAGTTATCTACTGTTAAAATTTTGAGAGCTTTTCTTCTTCACATAGTCCAAGGGATAAAGTGATCGTCTTCTAGATCAGATTCCTACAGTTGTAATTTTCCCAGATACACAATAAATAAAGGAATTTATTTATGGAAAACAGTACCCTGACATGATTTATCTTAATGCTATTGCGACGGCTAATTAACTTGACTTGCCTTGACACCGTGGGTAGTTCTTTCTTGCTTGCTTGTTAAATCTACTTGTCCTGTCTTGCATCATGTCTAAGATGGGACTCCTGAGTACCACGGTCAGGAGTACCTACTAAAATGGATTAAGGTTAATAACTAGAATAACACAGTAGTCATGAAGAGATGACACAGCTACAGGCAATCCCGTTACCTGGGCGCTCTTGGGATCTGTAGCCTGCCGTCGAGTATGGCACATTTCCAGCACACCGTCGCGTGTTGCACCCTCTAAGTCACCTAAGGGTACATTTGCCTCCCGGGCGATGTACCCACCAGAATTCAACCTCTAACTTTCGACCTGGGTAACCTGGATGGTCTACAGGGCTTGTGGCTGTGGAACAATCTCGCTATATCTTGTTAGTAATTAGGTCTGTGATAACCCTAGTTAGTTAAAGTAGTAAGCCATAGTATCTGCTTGGCCGTGATTGATTGAATGAAGTATAACTAGTCTAGTCATGTCTTGATCCAGTACAAGATTGCTTCCTGTCTTGATTTCTTACATTATTATCTTGCCGATAAATGGTAGGAAACCAAGTTCTGTTCAGATGAAGGGTTACAACCCCGGTCCTTGTTTGGTTTACGGGTTGTAACCTGGCTATCGAAATAGTTCCATGGTTATCTCGTCGTATATCATCCTGACATGTTTTCATAAATTCTAGTGTTAATATTAGATTTTTTTATGCTAATTGCTGGCTTTTGTTCTTATTCGTGGCCCCCTTGTGGCACTTGCTCTTTCTGGGGTTGACCCAGCTGGTTTTGTATGGCCAGATTTTGGAGCAGCTCCCGAGGATCTACCAAGCTTCCAGCCCAATGGTGACAACTAGACGGAACCCGGGCCAAGAGTGGGTTTTCCTTTTTGTCTTGCCCACTTTATTGTAAAACTATTCTTTTGAGGCGTTTAGCCGATGAGCACCTGTTAGCTCGATGCACTTTTACTTACTGTCTGCCTACGGGCTGTAAATATGATTAACAAATCCTAGGGTTGATCATGTACGACTAAACTCTTGCTAGTCCTAATATTTTGTAACGACTAGCTTCATGATCAGCTGAATATGTAATATTTGGGACGTCTTATTATTGTATATTTAATGATCATACATCTTGCGATCTTACTTACTTGCTTGTGATTGAGACATTAGGCTTGTTCATGACCATAAGAGACTGTTGGCTTGTAGTAAACCCTCATATATCTAGACAGCCGTGATCGTATATCGAGGTAGTTTCCATTTCAATATACGTAGCTGGCTATGTCTGCCTCTGCTCTCCAGTATTCTGGTTCTGGGACGTGACATGGTTTAAGTGGTGGCCCATGCAGGTCTTGTCAATCAAGAAATGTGAGGGTTTACCGAATAGATGTCTCAATCAGTATTCGCCCTTGATCTCCGCCCATATTTTCAAATCCCTGAAATTCTTGCCCTGATTACATGCTTGTATCGTTGATCTGTCCTGGTCCTTCCTTATTGTTTCCCTGTGTCGTCTTCCTCAGCGGCACTGTACCTGGTCCTACCGATCAACGAGGTGGAACACGTTCCGCGGATCAGCAGCAACCCGGATATCAAGCCTAGCATTCCGGGGTAGCCTCCAGAGTTGTGCCTACTGGAGGAGAGTCACCAGTTCGACCCGTCCAGCCCACAGAGCCAGATGATGGTACCTTAGTAGGCCTCATCAGAACTTTGATAGGTTTCCAGGATCGTCGAAGCGACGCCCTGCACCAGACAGCTCAAGATGTTTTGACCCGAGGCGGACATCCAGGGAACCAGGCGGCGAACAGCTTCAAGCGATTGAACCCTCCTTTCTTCGATGGCACTGAGGATGCGATTGCCGCAGATGCATGGCTTCAGGATACCAAGGTAATTCTGGAAGCAGTTAGGACACCCGAGAATGAGAAAGTGGCAGTGGTACGCCTGCAGTTGTTGGACTTGGCTCGCAGTTGGTGGGCGGTGCAAGCCATGGGATTAGTGGCACCCATTGCTTGGGCAGTATTTAGAGAGAGATTCCAGACGAAGTATTTCGATGCTGTGGCTCGGTACGACCTGCAGACCAGATTTACCAACTTGAAGCAAGGAGGCAGAACAGTCGACAGTTATGCATCGAAGTTTTCTAGACTTAGTAGGTTTGCCCCCACCTTGGTGGCGACCGAGTTTGATAGGGCCCAGCGGTTCCAGCAGGGACTACATTTGGAGATCTTGTTGGCGGTTGAGCAGTTCGAGCACCAGACGTTCAATGCAGTCTTGAGAGCAGCTATGAGGCATGAGTACACCTCCCAGAGGATCGTAGATAGGACCGGAGGTAGGAAGCGGTCCCACAGTCAGATGCACCAATCATCAGCTCCAGTCCCGGCAGCTAGGGGATTAACTATTGGAACTCCGAGGCGGGCGGCCTCAGTAACGTCGGTTCAGCATTCGACCCCGACGTACCCGCAGCAGCAGAAGCAGACTTCCGCGATAGGATGTTCTCATTGCGGGAAGCCAGGACATGTGGTGGCAGACTGTCACAGGGCGCAGGGATTGTGCCTGGCGTGTGGAGCAGCAGATCATAGGATAGGGGCTTGCCCGAATAGGGGTGGTTCATCAGCATCCAACCCTTTTAGCTCTTCGGTGAGAGGATCGGCCCCAGTACCAGTTCAGCAGCAGCAGTATCAGTCTTCGAGGCCCTTGCCGCCTCAGTCTCAGGCATTCCAGCAACAACACCCCCAACAGTATGCACAAGCCCAAGCTCAGACCCAGAATAGGCAGAGAGGTTTCCAGCAGAGGGGACCAGTAGCCAGCGGACAAGGTCAGGCCATGATGATGGCTATGGAAGAAGACGTTGCACCAGGTGAGGTTGTGGTAGGTAATATTCTCGTCAACTCCTCTCCAGCGTCTGTATTATTTGATTCTGGTGCATCGCATTCATTTATGTCTGCACAATTCGCGACACGGATAGGATTGGAACCCGAGTCATTATCAGTGAGGCTCAATATTCTTACTGGTAATGGCCTTATGGGAGTAGATCGAGTGTTTTCCTCGTGTCGAATTGTAGTTAGCGGTAGGGAGTTCTCCGCTAGATTCATAGTGTTTCCTATGCCAGACTATGATGTAGTCTTAGGCATGGATTGGTTGAGGAACCAGTATGCTAGGATAGACTGCTATATTGGTAGAGTTGTCTTTAGTATCCCCGACGAGCCAGAGTTTTTGTTTTCTAGAGGCGCAGTGGAGCCGTCTTCCCCAGCATTGCGGATGGCAGTAGCAGCAGTGTAGTTACCCCAGATAGTTGAAGAGTTTCCAGATGTCTTTCCAGAGGAGCTTCTAGGGATGCCGCCAGAGCGGGAGATTGAGTTCACTATAGACTTGATTCTCGGGACAGCACCAGTATCAGAGCGAGTCTACAGGATGGCGCCTTCAGAGTTGGAGATTTTATACAAGATAATTGAAGAACTGAAGACCAAGGGATTCATCCGTGCGAGTGGATCGTCTTGGGGAGCCCCGATGCTTCTTGTGAAAAAGAAGGATGGTACGTCCAGGCTATGTGTTGATTATCGTACCTTGAATTCGGTGACAATCAAGAACAGATACCCTCTTCCGAGGATAGATGACTTGTTTGATCAGCTCAGAGGGGCTTCAGTGTTCTCGAAGATCGATTTGCGGTCGGGATACCACCAGATCAGAGTCAGAGAGCAGGACATCCCGAAAACAGCATTCAGATCGAGGTATGGACATTGGGAGTTCCTTGTTATGCCCTTTGGAGCGACCAATGCGTCGGCCGTATTCATGGACCTCATGAATCGCATTTTCATGCCTTACTTGGATCAATTTGTGATCGTGTTCCTAGATGACATCCTGGTCTACAGCAAGAGTGAAGCAGAGCATGAGCAACATCTCAGAGTCGTCCTCCAGACGCTTAGGGAGCATCAGTTGTACGCCAAGTTCAGTAAATGCGAGTTCTGGCTCGATCGCATATCATACTTGGGTCACATCATTACCCGAGGAGGAGTGGAAGTGGATCCCCAGAAGATTGTGGCTATCGAGTCATGGTCGGTACCCAGCTCAGTGGCAGAGGTTCACAGCTTCCTTGGATTGGTCGGCTACTACCGGCGGTTTGTTTCAGATTTTGTAAGGATTTCAGCGCCGATGACCCAGTTGACCCACAAGGATGTGCCTTTTGTTTGGACAGCAGAGTGTCAGAAATCATTTGAAAAGTTGAAGCGAGGTTTGATAACGGCTTCCATTCTCACCCTTCTAGATGGGACCGGAGGATTCATAGTTTATTGCGATGCTTCAGGCAGAGGATTAGGGTGTGTCTTGATGCAGCAGGGAAGGTAATATCTTATGCGTTACGTCAACTATGTGATCATGAGAAGAATTATCCGACCCACGACTTGGAATTGGCGGCGGTAGTGTTTGCTTTAAAGTTGTGGAGACACTACTTGTACGGAGATAGAGTGGAGATCTTTACTGATCATAAGAGCCTGAAGTATGTTTTTACCCAGAAGGACCTTAATATGCGGCAGAGAAGATGGCTCGAGCTACTAGTGGACTATGATGTGGATTTGCAGTATCATCCCGGGAAGGCCAACGTTGTAGCAGATGCATTGAGCAGGAGAGCCGGGGTTTATTTCCTGACGACGCAACTAGAATTATTGGCGGATCTTCAGAAGATGGGAGTTGAAGTGGTTCTTCCAACCAGCGTGGCATTGATGGCCAGCCTACAGGTTCAGTCCAGCATAGTTGAGAGAATCCGGGTGGCGCAGTCAACAGATTCCAAGATCCAGCGACTCAGAGCAGAGTGTCAAGCAGGAAGAAGGCCAGAGTTATGTATCCATGAAGACGGTACACTTCGGCACGACACTCGTCTTTGTGTATCCAGTAGAGATATCAGACGGGAAGTCATGGCAGAAGCCCACAGTTCTCAATATTCTATTCATCCGGGTGGTACGAAGATGTACCGTGATATTCGTCAGCATTTCTGGTGGAATGGCATGAAGAGGGAGATAGCCCGGTTTGTCTCTCGGTGTTTAGTTTGCCAACAGGTTAAAGCTGAACATCAGAGTCCTGCTGGACTTCTTCAACCCTTACCGATCCCAGAATGGAAATGGGAACATATAACCATGGATTTCGTGACCGGATTGCCCAGATCTCCGGCCGGCAGAGATGCTATTTGGGTAATTATGGACAGGCTTACCAAGGTGGCACACTTTCTCCCATTCAGAGTTGGACAGTCGACGGCACAGCTAGCAGAGATGTATCTCAGGCAGATCGTCAGGTTTCACGGTGTGCCAGTCACAATCACCTCGGACAGGGATTCAAGATTCACATCACACTTTTGGCGCAGCTTGCAGAAGAGTTTAGGGACTCACCTTCAGTTCAGCTCAGCTTATCACCCGCAGACGGATGGTCAGTCAGAGCGCACAATCCAGAATCTTGAAGATATGTTGAGATCTTGTACCCTTGACTTCGGTGGTTCATGGGAGAATCATCTGCACCTGGTGGAATTCTCGTACAACAACAGTTATCAGGCCAGTATCCAGATGGCACCCTTCGAGGCTCTTTATGGCAGAAAGTGCAGATCTCCGCTAGCATGGGACGATGTCGGGGAGAGGCAGATGCTCGGATCCGAATTGATTTCCCAGACGGTTGAAGTGGTCAGGAAGGTCAGAGATCACCTCCGAGTTGCCCAGGACCGCCAGCGCCATTGGGCCGATGCTCATCGATGTCCCTTAGAATTTGTTGTCGGCGACCATGTATTCCTTAGGATCTCGCCTAACCGCGACGTCATTCGCTTTGGCGTGCGGAGAAAGCTTAGTCCTAGGTATATAGGGCCGTTCGATATTCTAGAGCGAGTAGGAGATGTATCCTATCGTCTGGCTCTTCCACCGTCGCTAAGTGAGGTACATGATGTATTCCATGTGTCCCAATTACGACAGTATATTCCGGACCCGAGCCACATCCTAGACCATTCGGAATTGGTTGTTGGTACCAACCTTTCGTATGAGGAGAGGCCCGTGTCTATATTGGACCGGAGGGAGAAGATACTCAAGAACAAGACTATTAAATTAGTCCGTGTTGCTTGGGGTCATCACTCTCTAGGTGAGTCAACGTGGGAGCGTGAGGACGACATCCGATCGCGATATCCCTACCTGTTTGACTCGTGAGGTATAATGTCTTTCTTATGCCTTACGTTTTCCCTTCCTTGCTTGCATTGTATGATTGTATGCACTACTAAAATCTGCTCATATAGCGACGTATATTAGCGACGGATGCTTGTGGCGTCGCCAAACATTGAATATAGCGACGCCACGAAGGAAACGTCGTAAAACGTCGCTGACTAGCGACGTTCTGCGACAGAAGACTATAAACGTCGCTGAATAGCGACGTTTTGTGACGTAACTTACTTAACGTCGCCATTTTGGCGACGTTTAGCGACGGCTAATAAGGACGTCGCTAACTCTTTTATAATTAGGGCAGAGAGTTCAGTCGAACGAAAATTTTCGAACGAAAATTTTTTTCCCCCCTCGACCCGATTTCCTCCTCCGGCGAATCCCTCCCCCCCCCCCCCCCGACGACTCCACCGTCCCCCCTCCCCCCCGACGAGTCCCCTCCTCTCCCCGACGACTTCCCCCCTTCTCCACCGGCGAATCCCTCTCCCCGACGACTTCCCCCCTTCTCCACCGGCGAATCCCTCTCCCCGACGACCCCCCCTCCCGTCGAGCTCCTCCTCCTCGAGCTCAGGTAAACCCTAAGCTCCCCCTCCTCCTCCTCCTCTCCCACGGACACACACACACACGGACACACACACGAACACACACACGGACACACGTACACACACAGACACACGTACACACACAGACACATGGTTTTGTTAGATAGATCTGAGTTTTGTTCAGTCTTTAAGCCTTTTTAATGCATTTGTTTAGTTCCTCCTTGATCATTCATGTAAACCTTCATAGGTTATATGTTATTGGATATATATAGGCTATTATGGTTACATGAGGATGTGAGTTATAGGTTAGAGGTTGAATTGGGGCTGAGTTAGCCTTGAAGTCATGGGTTGAGAGTTGAGAGGTTGGAGTATGGAGTTAGGAGTGAATGTGAGGGATAAGTTTATATGTAAGGTATGAATTATATATATATATGATGTTTTGAATACATGTGATTGGTAGTCCAAGTTATTATAGGATTTTGGTTTATAGCTTGTATATAGGCTCTTGTATATATAGTTTACCCAATTAGGATTGTTTCTAGGGTAACATATAAGGCTATGTTGGTTAGGCCTAATTAGACTTTAGTTGACTAGCCCAAGACCTAGAATGCCTTGGTATTGAACCTAATAGGCTATGTTTGACCAATAGTTGACTTTAGTCTAGATGAGGCTAACCTAGACTAGTTTGACCTTGTTTGACCAAACTAGACTAAGGTTGACCTAGTTTGACTGTTAGAGTTGACTAGAGTTGACCAAGTTTGACTTTGACCTAGATTGACCTAGAAATCATATAGATTGCATTGTATCCTTCATTTCTCTTGTATTTTGCATATCATGACCTGTATTGCTCTATTTAGGACTTTGTGGCTCAGATTCAGACACCTGATATTTATCCGTCTTAGAGCCTTGGTTTGGGATACCAAGTTGGGGTTAGAAATAGGATACTAGTTAGCTATTGGTATGTGTAGATATATATTAGATAGATAGTTGGATGGATAGGTGGATAGATGGATGGGGAGTAGAAGGTGAGCTGCTGCCCCCATTCCAGCAACAGCAGCAGCAAGAACAGCTGTTGTAGCAGCAGTTTACATCAGCAGTAGCACCCCCATGGCCCCCCACTTGTAGTGATTAGCACTAATGGGGGCAGGAGAGGTAATTATAGGAGTAATTAGATCTAGATCTAATTAGCACTTGGCTACAAGGCATATTCCAAGAATATTCTAGAGAATATTCCAAGTCTATTCTAAGGAATATAGCGACTCCTATCGTTTGAATTAACCACATCTTGGCTATTTGTTAAATAGATCGACCCTGAGCTCCCATGTTCAGTCGTGCCTTCAACATCATGTTCAAATGAAGGTGACAAGCAGATGACTATGAAAAAATATGTCGTATTGAGCTTCATAAAGAAATGCAAGATTACTACATAGGAGGAAAGGTTTGGTAGGATTACGTCAAAGCACACGGCTTAGAAAATTATGACATATTTGTCTTCCGACACCGTGGTAACATGGTTGTCACATTAAGGGCCTTTGAGGAGGTGGCATGTTGTGAACAAATATATCCTTAGTTCTCCTACGTAATGTTAAAGTAAATCCGTAGAAGAACTATAAGGATATATTTTTTCACAACATGTCACCTTGTCAAAGACCCTTAATGTACCAACCATGTTACTACGGTGTCGGAAGACAAATATGTCATAATTTTCTAAGCCGTGTGCTTTGACGTAATCCTACCAAACCTTTTCTCCTATGTAGTAATCTTGCATTTCTTTATGAAGCTCAATACGGCATATTTTTCTATAGTCAGCTGCTTGTCACCTTCATTTGAACATGATGTTGAAGGCACGACTGAACATGGGAGCTCATGGTCGATCTATTTAACAAATAGCCAAGATGTGGTTATTTCACAGAAGCCATGAATTACCGGGAAAGCTGATGTCGCGGTCTAGTCACAAAACGTCGCTGTTTTGTTTAACTCAGCGACATTTTGCGACTCCACATTAGGGACGTGATTATCAGTATGTGTCAGATCTTAGTATTCCTAAGTAAGAGTGGGTATATGTGAGTGAGTATCATTAGAGTGTTAGAGAGTTAGTTCAGTCCTAGTACCTAGAGTATATAGAGTATCTTAGAAATATAGGTATGATTGGTACAGTGTTTTGAGCCATTCTTTAGAAATTAAATTTACTTATGCCAAGCCTTTTGGGCCTATCAGAGTTATAGATTTTTTTCGGAAATCTAGTATAACGCTGATTGCCTCAAAAGGCTTGTATAAGTAAGAGTGTATAGAGTACCTTTTGGGCCTATAAGAGTTACTTCACTCAGTTTGTCAAGACAAGTAAACTTTTTAAATGTTGACGGTATATATACCGTCAACATTTGGTTTTGCCTTGTAGCTACAGGCAGTTGCCTGCATTTTGCCTTATAACTTGGCCTATGGCCTGTGCTTAAGCAGTGTGGACTTCCAGGTTAGGGTGTTAGTTCATGATTAGCATTATTTAGATATTAGTTTCAGTTAAAGGGTTAGTTAAGATTAGGATATTAGTTTATGTTAGAAGGAATATGAGAGTTAGTAGATGTTAAAGTAGGATATTAATTTATTAGTTAGGATAGATAGTTTGAGTTAGGATACTGCTCAAGCACAGGCCAAAGGGTCGATATTGGGTATTAATTTAAAAAGTTTTACTTGTCTTGACAAACTGAGTTAAGTAACTCTTGTAGACCCAAAGGGTCGATATTGGACAGTTGGTGTCGTGTACTCCTACAAGTACAATTATACCTCACCAATAATCTCAGTTTTCTCTAAACTGTCGCTCTCTACTGACCTCTATCTAAATTGCGCACCCATATCTAAACTGCCTTAATATTCATTCACTGACTGCAATGTGCATCTATCTATCTTACAGAATTATCCTCAATTGGATATGGATATGAATTACTACTTACGAAATAAACTGCCTTAATATTCATTCATTTTACTAGATTGTTGATCGAGTTGACCAATAGTTGACTTTGACCTTGATTGGCCTAGGAATCATATAGAATTGCATGTATACTTCTTTTATTTTATATTGACTTCCATGATATGACAGCTCCTCAAAAAAAAGAATCCTCTACTAGACATCGCACTCTCCTTTTCAGAACATCAACTAGTATTACTACCTTGATGTATATATAAAGTATGCATGTATAATAGTAGGTAATGATATGCAAAACTGAAAAGATAAATGCAATGCATGAATGAATGGATGAAAAGATAAATGCAATCCATCGGAAAAGCTTTGACACTTGCATATCATTCACTACCTTGATGTATCTATCTTACAGAATTATGGAGCTGAATTACTATCTGCGGAATCGTACTTGGATGTACAACCGTCATCCTGATGACATGTGCGGTGTGCGGGATGAATTCATAGAGGGTGTACACCAGTTCCTGCAGTTTGCCAAGGCGTTCCCTCAGTACATGGACGGTACCAAAATTAAGTGTCCGTGTGTGAGATGTCGTAACTTTAAATATCATCCAGAAGTGGATGTCACGTATCATTTGTACTCGAAGGGTTTCACGCCGAATTACTATCAGTGGAGCGAGCACGGAGAACTTGTGTCTTTAGCATCGGAGTACGAGCCTTATGTTGATGTCCACAACAACGCTCCTTACGACGATGGGTTGGTGAACATGGTTTTTGACGCGGCCGGGCCTAGTTTCGATCCGGATGATCATGATGCACCTGAGGAGGCACCGAACCCCGATGCTGCACAGTTCATGGAGTTGCTGGAGAATGCAAGGACTCCATTATATCCTGGTTGTGAGGATCATTCACCGTTGGAGGTGGTTACAAGATTGTTGAGCATCAAGTCCGATTTTAACATGTCGCAAGATTGCTACAACCGTATTATGGAGTTGCTTATAGAAATATTGCCTGAGGGTGCGAAGTTGCCTAAAGACTTTTACCGGTCTAAGAGGATGGTTAGATCGCTCTGGATGGGATATGAAAAAAATCGATGCCTGTCGCAACGGGTGCATGTTGTACTACAAAGACGACAAGGATGAAGACGCCTGCAGATTTTGTGGTGTCGATCGCTACAAGGCCTGTGGTAGAGGAAAGTCTGTCGGTACCAGGAAGCCTACCTCTTCGATGCACTACTTGCCGTTGACGCCGCGTTTGCAGCGGTTGTTTATGGTGAAGGAAACTGCAGAAAACATGAGTTGGCATAAGCGGGAACATACCGAAGGAGTGTTGGATCACCCATCTGATGGAGAAGCATGGAAGCACTTTGATCGAGAGTATCCAGATTTTGCTTCTGATCCGCGTAATGTTAGATTGGGTCTCTGCTCTGACGGTTTTACCCCATTCGGACTTTCAGGATCCCAGTATTCGTGTTGGCCTGTGATCGTCACCCCGTATAATCTACCGCCTTGGATGTGCATGAAGACTCCATATATGTTCCTCACCGTTATTATCCCAGGTCCGAACAATCCGAAAAGGAACATTGATGTTTATTTACAACCATTGATTGATGAGTTGAATCAGCTGTGGGAAGTAGGTTCCAATACGTACGATGTATCTAGAAAACAAAATTTCCAGATGCGGGCAGCACTTATGTGGACCATCAACGACTTTCCGGCCTATGGAATGTTATCTGGATGGAGCACGCATGGTCGTCTTTCATGTCCGTGTTGCATGGACGACACTAAGGCTTTCCGTTTGAAACACGGAGGCAAACCGTGCTTCTTCGATTGTCATCGACGATTCCTGCCGAAGGATCATCCGTACCGGAGGAACAAGAATGCTTTTCGTGCTGGCGTTGTGGAGAAGGGTGATCCACCGACAAGGTGGTGCGGAGCCACGATATGGGAGGAGGTTAGAGATTTACCAAGTGCTATTGAGCAGCCTGCTACGGGCTACAAGTGTGACGGATTTGGTCGCACTCATAACTGGACGAAGAGGAGTATATTCTGGGATCTGCCATACTGGAGCACCAATCTGATTAGACATAACCTTGATGTCATGCATATTGAGAAGAATGTGTTTGACAACATAATTAATACTGTAATGGACGTAAAGGGGAAGACGAAAGACAATCCTAAGGCTAGATTGGACTTGAAAGAAATATGTAGACGTCCTGCATTGCATTTGATAGAGGACGGGAATGGAAAGTTGAAGCAGCCTAAGGCAATTTTCTCACTGGAGAAGGAGGATAAAGTGAGGCTTTGTAGGTGGATTCAAGGTCTGAAATTTCCAGATGGGTATGTTTCAAACTTGAGAAGATGCGTCGACCTCAAGGAGAACAAACTGACAGGTATGAAGAGCCATGATTGTCACGTATTCATGGAGCGGTTAATTCCGATTGCATTCGGGAATTCTTACCGCAGGCAGTTTGGGATCCATTGACGGAGCTTAGCATATTCTTCAGGGACCTTTGTTCTAAGAAATTGCTCGTTGATCGTCTAGAAAAGCAAGAGAAGGACATTGCGGTAACACTGTGCAAGCTAGAGAGGGTGTTTCCTCCTGGATTCTTCGACTCTATGGAGCATTTGCCGATTCATCTTTCCTACGAGGCACGTGTTGGTGGACCCGTCGAATATCGATGGATGTACCCGTTCGAGCGACATTTGAATCACCTAAAAAGAAAGGTAAAAAATAAGGCTCGGGTCGAGGGTTCTATTTGTGAAGCCTATATTCTCGAGGAGATTACAAATTTCTGCTCCTCCTATTTCAAACCTCATGTTGCTACGAATAGAACGAGGGCTCCGAGAAACGACGACGGATATCAAGAATTTAATGATGGAATACTGAAAGTATTCAATGCGTCCGGAAAGCCTTCGGGAAAAATGAAGAAGAGATATTTGAATGACGAAGAGCTAAGGGCTGCTCAGTTGTATGTATTACTCAATTGCGACGAGGATGAAGTGGAGAAGCTAGAAGGGTAAGTAAGGAATGATGAGTTTACGTCATCTCAATGTAATAGTATAAGCTAATATTATTGTACTAATCGTTCTAATGCTTCGTTGTTTTCCAGCACATATAATGATGAGTTGAGGCTGGTTAGACCCTACCTAACAGACGAAGCATTAGAACAAGAAATGAGACGTCATTTTCCTTCTTGGTTGAGCGAATATGTAAGCAGTTCGGTAATATTTACTGGCCTCTTCTAATGCAACTGCGCAATAAATAACTTATTATCTCTTCTTTGATATTCAGGTCGATCGTCTAATTTCACCCGAGATTGAATTAATTAGAACTCTTGCCAAGGGACCAATTACTTTTGTTAAAACATGGCCAAGTTATTGTGTCAATGGCTTTCGGTTCAAGTCGACAAATGCTCCGATCAGAGACAGCTTCCTGGATCTTGATTCCACGAAGAACAGTTGTTTGTGTATCAAGTCTTCGAACTACAAAGACGTCGATCCAGGAAATGATTTCTTTGGCATCTTGCGAGAGATTGTGGAGTTGTCATATAATTATGGCAGAGAACCTGCAAATATCGTGTTGTTCAAGTGTGAATGGTTCGATCCGATTGAAAATCAAGGCTGGAAAATTGACAAGCATGGTCTTGTGGATATAAACTACAAGCGTAGATATCAAGGCTACGAACCGTTTGTCCTAGCAACTCAGGCTCAGCTCGTGTATTTTACAGCTTATCCGAGACGGGGAGCAACGAAGTCTGACTGGTGGGCAGTATGCAAGACTAAAGCTAGAGATACTTTTGATGTTGATGAAAAAGCTTACCAGGAGGACGAGCTACCTCCTGTAACCAATATTGTCGATGTGGACTCCACGGAAGTTACGCATTACACGACACATAATGTAGAAGATGTAGAATTATCCGAAGAGGAAGGCGAAGCCGACGAAGGTGAAGACGAAAGTGAAGATGAGGAGGAAGAGGAAGATGAGGTCGAGGAAGACGAACAAGATGATTATTCTGAAGATGATTGAGAGAGATATTATCTGGACTTAGATGTTTATTGTAGAATGTATCATCATATGTTACCTTGGTTATTATCTTTGTTGTACTGTCATATTTCTAGTCTCTATTATTTGTTGTACTGTCATATTTCTAGTCTCTATTATTTGTTGTACTGTCATATTTCTAGTCTCTATTATATCTTGTACTATCATATGCTGTTATCAGGTATGGCAGGTCGTCGCGGACATTTGCGAGGGCCACGAGGAGGTCGGGATCATCCGGTACTTCCTACAGGTACTGCTAGGGGACGGAGTTTGCCTTCGGTACCTCCTATTGGTACCGGCTCTGGATCCTCGTCGCCGATTACTCCTCCATATCGGACAGTAGCTGGGCCGGTTGGGACGACGTCACGTGGCATATCTCCTGGGACGAGTAGTTCCAGACCTGTTGAGAGGGCTCCCCCGTCTAGCGTTCCTGATGTTGATACGACGATGGAGACGGATGAGCAGATGGCCGAGGAGGATGCGCCGACGGCCGACCAGCATCATGAAGATGATGCGTGCGCACCTCCGGAGGAGGGGAGGACGGAGATCTGGGCCGACGGTACAAAGTAGGTATTTTGGTTTATTATTATTTTTCTTCTGTTTTTATCATAAATTAACTTTTTTCATGAATATAATATGTATGTATAGATATCGTCCTTCAGGGGTACAGAGACGCCTAGGCGATATGCTGAGGCATAATTATGGTGGTCCCTGGATTAACTACTCTGATGCTCCAGACGAAAGGAAGAACTTCTGGTTTACCGCGCTTCAAGGTTAAAATAGATTTGTTTTTAACATGAATCATTTAATTTATGCATATTATATATAACTAATAAATATTTGGTTTCGTACTGTTCTAGGATATGTTTTACTATCCGCCGCACCGGGCCGAGCAGATCGAGGGGATGTTTCCTTCCGTCGCTGCCAAGCTGATCCGCGACTCTATCAACGATCAGAAGGATCGTGATCGTGCCGGAAAGCCGATCCAAGGTTGGATCACCCCTGATCAATGGAATGCGATGAAGGCTCGATTCGAGGAGCCAAAGTACAAGGAGAAGTCGGAGAAGGCCAAGGCGGCTAGGCAACATGCCTCGAAGTGGTGCGGTGGGTCGATTCCGATGACGGAACATTTCCGTCGTCTGGTATGTCTTTCTCTTTTAGAAATATTATTTTAATGCAAATCCGATAAATTATTACTAAGATAATATATTTAATTACAGGTAAGGAAGGTCGGTAACGCCGACATGGTGACCGTCTTCCTGGCCACCCATCGGAAGGGCGGAGTCCTTATTGACGAGAGGGCCGAGCAGACCTATGTAAGTATTACAATACGTTATCTTAATTTAATACTTCGTGTCCATTTTAATATAACTTAGTAAATATGATGCAAATAAATATTCATGAAGTTAGTAAAAATAAGTACATTAATTATAAATTAGAAATCATAGAGTACTATCCATACTTTCTAGGCCGAGTATAAGAGGCTGCGGGAACGGGCGGCTGCTAGTGCACCTGATGCAGGAGAGGCCGGTACTTCCTCGCAGCCCACTCAAGCTCCGTCGGAGGACGAGCTGTGGATGACCGCCGCTGGTGGCCTCCGTAGGGGTACGTACTACGGTACGGGATCCTATGGCGCCCTAGTTGCGACCCAGTCCTCTAGGACATCTCCTGCTAGTGTGCATGGTCCACAGCCGTCCCAGGAGTCTGCCCGAGTCCACCAGATGATGGAGTCTCTCCGTGACGACCTGCTACGACGGATCGAGCAGCAGTCTCAGCATCCTACGGACGATCCTGCGCTGCTAGCACGATTGGATGCGCTCGACCGCGGTATTATAGACCTCAGGGAGACGACTGAGAGGACAGAGCGCGCCGTTGGAGGGTTAGAGCGCACGGTGACGGAGTTGCAGACAGGACAGGTGACCATGGCCGAGACGGTGAGAAAGGCGCAGGATTCGATGGTCCAGAGCACTGGTAGAATGTTATCTATCATGGATTCATACAACCAGCGACTTACAGCGTTGGAGCATGCTGGTACTCTGGGTGCGCCTTCATCGTCGTCGACTCCGCCGCCTCCACCGCCTTCTTCTTCGACACCGACTCCACCGACGTCACAGCCTGGCGCTCCATCTGTATCGATTTCACTTGCGGAGTATGAGGAGTTTTTACGCCTTCGTCGCGGCGGTGCCCCTCCTGCACCAGATCACTAGTAGTCCTAGTTAGGACTTTTATTTGTGTTTGTATCATTTTATGTTTGTGACTTATGATTGGATGTTTGTATTGGATGTTAGTTGTGTATTGGATGTTTGTGACTTATGATTGGATATTTGTGACTTATGATTGGATGTTTGTATTGGATGTTTGTATTGGAATTGTGAGTGGGGGTTTCAATGCGCTGTGATTTGGAATTGTGAGTGGGGATTTGAATGTGTACCTATATGTGTTTTATAGAATTGTGAGTGGTAATATAGAATCTGTGTTTTATTTTTTTTATTTTTTTTACAACTTTAGCGACGTTTAGCGACGCTTACTGACGTTTAGCGACGTCGTTTTCCGACGTTTACCGACGACAAGCTGCAAATAATATATGTTTGCGACGTTTTACCGACATTTACCGACGACTAACTGCAAAAGAGTACAGCTCTCCGACGTATTTACCGACGTCTAGCGACACTAGCTGCAAAAAATGTACAGGACCATTACCGACGTCTAGCGACGAAACTCACGTCGCTATATTACCGACGAAACGACGCTAGACGTCGGTAACTATTCCAGGTTTTACCGACGTGTGGCGACTACATATACGTCGCTAATATACCGACGGAACGACGATAAACGTCGATAACTCACCGACGTACTCGTACGTCGCTGAATGTCGGTAATTGCGACGTTCAGCGACGTTTTCGTGATCACCGACTAAGGAAACGGCGACCAAAGCTAAACGTCGGTAAATACGTCGGTGATACAGATTAGCGACGGAATTTCCTATTTTTCCGACGTTTTTGGGCGTCGCTAAAACCACTTATTTTGGTAGTGATGATTGAACTGCTTAGTGTAGCTTGCCTGTGCTCAATGTAGCTTGTCGTGACAATCTCTAGCTCCTTGATTAAATTCCGAGGACGAAATTCTTTTAAGGTGGGTAGAGTTGTCACCGTCATTTCCCGTATTTCCCGTATTTCGTATTTATACTCGTATCTGGATTTTGGCATGTATTTTTATTTTTTTTCTTAACTTGTAGAATTTCGGTGTTTCTCGTATTTCGGATTTTGACATGGCTCGGTTTTAATTGGGATGGTTTGGTTTGGTTTGGTTTATTATGTATTGGAACACCTTAGCCTATGCTCCACCCTCAACACACCACATCCCACCCTCTTAAAACTCCACCAACTTTTTCTCTCTCCTCATAAACCTCCATTAATTTCTTCTTCTCCTTCCTCTACACAACACTCTTCTCCTTCCTCTACACAACACCAACCCTTAGGCAAGTGCACCTTGCCACCACATGAAAACCCTATTTTACTTGTCCATTTGATAGATTAGGACATGGTGATCAACATTAGAACTTGGTATTTTGTAGTTTGGAGTCTCCATTGTTCTAGATCTAATTTTTCCCTATTTTCGATTTTGCATGGTTTTGATCTATTTAGGTTGGATTTTTATGGGTTTTGATATTTCCATGTAGAAGAGAGTTCAATTCCACCCTGGTTGGAGCTTTGGAAATCCGGATTTCGAGTTCGGATGGCCAAGTTGTGATGCTTTAAAGTTTTGGGAGCCATGGGAGCTTCTTCTCATCCATGGAGAAGAAGATCCTATCTCCTGTGTGCGTGTCTTTACGCGTACGCAGCTCTCCTGCGTGCGTGTCTTTACGCGTACGTAGCTCTCTTGCGTGCGTAACTTTTCACGTACGCAGCTCTCTTGCGTGCGTGTCTTTACGCGTACGCAGCTCTCTTGCGTGCGTGACTTTTCGCGTACGCAGCTCTCCTGCGTGCGGGACTTTTCGCGTACGCAGCTCTCCTGCGTGCGTGACTTTTCGCGTACGCAGCTCTTCTGCGTGCGTGCCTTTTGTGCGTACGCAGCTCTCTTGCATGCGTGACTTTTCACGTACACAGCTCTCTTGCGTGCGTGTCTTTACGCGTACGCAGCTCTCCTGCGTGCGTGACTTTTTGCGTACGCAGCTCTCTTGCGTACGTGACTTTTCGCGTACGCAGCTCTCCTGCGTGCGTGACTTTTGTGCGTACGCTGCTCTCTTGCGTGCGTGCTCTTGCGCGTACGCTGCTCCCCTGACCCCTTGCTTAACCCATTGGCTCTTGGAGTTTTGGTCTTATTTTGGCTCTTCTATAGCCCTGTATATTGATATGACCCTTGCTTAATATATTTGGAATGACTATTGTACATGGCATGGTATGACAAGGAACTAGCATAACACGACAGTGACCCGTAGTGGTGCACTCCTGACATGACCAACCTGACATGATAGTGGCCCGTCGTGGCGCACTCCCGACAAGTACCCTGACATGATTTATCTTAATGCTGTTACGACGGCTAATTAACTTGACTTGCCTTGACACCGTGGGTAGTTCTTTCTTGCTTGCTTGTTAAATCCACTTGTCCTGTCTTGCATCATGTCTAGGATGAGACTCCTGAGTACCACGGTCAGGAGTACCTACTAAAATGGATTAAGGTTAATAACTAGAATAACACAGTAGTCATGAAGAGATGACACAGCTATAGGCAATCCCGTTATCTGGGCGCTCTTGGGATCTGTAGCCTGCCGTTGAGTAGGGCACATTTCCAGCACACCGTCGCGTGTTGCACCCTCTAAGTCACCTAAGGGTATATTTGCCTCCCGGGCGATGTACCTACCAGAATTCAACCCCTAACTTTCGATCTGGGTAACCTGGATGGTCTGCAGGGCTTGTGGCTGTGGAATAATCTCACTGCATCTTGTTCGTAATTAGGTCTGTGATAACCCTAGTTAGTTAAAGTAGTAAGCCGTAGTATCTGCTTGGCCGTGATTGATTGAATGAAATATAACTAGTCTAGTCATGTCTTGATCCAGTACAAGATTGCTTCCTGTCTTGATTTCTTACATTATTATCTTGTCGATAAATGGTGGGAAACCAAGTTCTGTTCAGATGAAGGGTTAAAACCCCGGTCCTTGTTTGGTTTACGGGTTATAACCTGGCTATCGGAATAGTTCCATGGTTATCTCGTCGTATATCATCCTGACATGTTTTCATAAATTCTAGTGTTAATATTAGATTTTCTTGTGCTAATTGCTGGCTTTTGTTCTTATTCGTGGCCCCCTTGCGGCACTTGCTCTTTCTGGGGTTGACCCAGCTGGTTTTGTGTGGCCAGATTTCGGAAGCAGCTCCCGAGGATCTACCAAGCTTCCAGCCCAATGGTGACAACTAGACGGACCCGGGCCAAGAGTGGGTTTTCCTTCTTGTCTTGCCCACTTTATTGTAAAACTATTCTTTTGAGGCGTTTAGCCGACGAGCACCTGTTAGCTCGATGCACTTTTACTTACTGTCTGCCTACGGGCTGTAAACATGATTAACAAATCCTAGGGTTGATCATGTACGACTAAACTCTTGTTAGTCCTAACATTTTGTAACGACTAGCTTCATGATCAGCTGAATATATAATATTTGGGACGCCTTATTATTGTATATTTAATGATCATACATCTTGCGACCTTACTTACTTGCTTGTGATTGAGACATTAGGCTTGTTCATGACCATAAGAGACTGTTGGCTTATAGTAAATCCTCATATATCTAGACAGCCGTGATCGTATATCGAGGTAGTTTCTATTTCAATATACGTAGCTGGCTATGTCTGCCTCCGCTCTCCAGTATTCTGGTTCTGGGGCGTGACAGAGGTGGAGATCATGCATGGAGAAAGTAGAGTTTATGGCTCGCATAGAGAGAAGCATGGAACAGAGGAGAAGTTATCGGTTTTCTTTGGTGTATATTTATGGCTATGGTAGGGATGGTAGGTTTAAATCATGATATGCTTAGCTTATAGTTTAAAAGTCAAGAAATTTGGATAGGGAAGCATGGAACGTATTATTCTAGATATTATTTATTATAGGTCGATTTTTGTTTAGGATATGTACATACATAAAATCGTATATATATATAAATCAAATTCACAAGCATATATATATATATATATATATATATATAAAATATATATATATATATATATATATATATATTTTTTTTTTTATAAAATATATATATATATATATATATATATATATATATATATAAAATAAAAATAAAAATATATATATATATATATATATATATATATATATATATATATATATATATATATATATATATATATAATATATATATATATATATATATATATATATATATATACTGTTTAGGATATGTATATACATAAAATCGTATATATATAGAAATCAAATTCACAAGCATATATATATATATATATATATATATATATATATATATATATATATATATATATATATATATTATAGTTCAAACAGTAAATAACTATATATATATATATATATATATATATATATATATATATATATATATATATATATATATATATAAAATATATATATATATATATATATATATATATATATATATATTTATATATTTTTTTTTTAATATATTTATATATATATATATAAAATATATATATATATATATATATATATATATATATATATATATATATATATAAAATATATATATATATATATATAAAATATATATATTTATATATATATATATAAAATAAAAACAAAAACAAAAACAATATATATATATATATATATATATTATATATATATATATATATATATATATATATATATATATATATATATATATATATATATATACCTAATTTTTATATTCCTATATTTAGATATACTCACATATATAGGTATACAGAATAATATATTTATGCACATACTTAGATAGATACAAGGAATACTTATAAAATATTCTAAAATATAACCCATGCTTGTACCATAAATTCTATTTCTTAAATATATATTAAATATAAACATTATTTATAAAATAATTAGTGGGCCATTAAAATAAATTATGAAATATTTATAAAAATATATGTCTACGTGGACGCCTTTGGACACACTACATGACTATCTGGGTCTGGGTTTGGTTCGGGTCAAGTCCAGGCTAGAATGGTACAACCGGGGTTCCCTATAAAGTCAAAAATCCTAATAATTAAATAACTAAATCATTTATAGGGGCTAAGTCGCAACTTTGACTGGTTTTCCTAGTTGGGACACCGTTATGGCTAGGCCTTCCCTAGCATGGCTAATACACTAGTCAAAGTACTTGACTATACTCTCCGTGCCACAATTCCTAGTCATCTTGTACTCCAAAACTTAACCATGGCTAAGGTCATCTATAATAATAACTAAATAATTAAAATATTCATAAAAATCCATAAAATCCTATTTAAATCAAATAAATAATAATAATAAATTCCAGAAATTCAGGGGTGTTACTTTCTACCCCTCTTAAAATAATTTTGTCCTCGAAATTAAAATAATTCACTAAGGTAAAGGAAAATATGTCTATGGTTCTAAGATGTCTCTAAAGTGTGCTTTGTCTCTATGGTTATTCCTAAGCAAACATGCACCAAACTAGCGTAAACTAATAATCTACTTCTATTATTAACACAAAATCAAGTTATTACCTTCCGTTGCCTCTTGTGTCGTTGTTCCGTCTTCAATCATCATGGCAAAGGCCTGTCTTGGTCGTTGTGCTCCTGCCTGCTGTCTAGCTTGCACAAACTGCATCGCCTGGTCGGAAAGCGGTCCACGCGGATACCCCCCCTCAAACACAAGGGTTTGTCTTCCCGGAATAGGTGAAGACATAAAATAATAGAGAGTTCAAGGATCGAATACAATTATGGGGTTTCAAAGGTGATTGAATAGATGGTGCTGAGGGCTTGACCCAGTTATCATTGGATCTTCGTATTAGATGAAACTCTGGACGCCTGCAAATAATTTCCAAGTCCTTTCTAGCTTTAGAATTGTCTTTCATTTTTCTCTTGATATCCATCACCGTTGTAGAAGCATAAATAAATTTCATAGACCAAGTCAAAGAGGTTGAGAGCTTTACGCAAGTCAAACTGAGTTAGACTCAGACTTTACGTAGAGATCAAACAGAGTAAAACTCTACGCGAGCTACTTTACGCGAGAGCCATCCTCAAAACTTTACGCGGGAGACAGGCTGTCCACATCGCATTTAATGCGCGTGATACTGTTCTGACAGAATGATTTTCTGACAGCAAATTGCACAGAAGCCAAGAAGATTTGATTTACACCAAACCCAACACTTGTCGTTTAGTGTGCAGATGGGCTACTTTACGCTCAAAAGACTGCTTCTTTTACGCATGAAAGCTATTCGAGCTTTTACGCTCAAGGCTTTCGTGTGCGTAAAGTTTATTTGAGCTAATTATACGCTCAAGGCTACTTTTCAGCCACTTTACGCAGGAAGTCTATTTTGGGTTATTTTACGCCCAGTCTGCTACTTTACGCAGGAAGTCTATTTTTGGTCATTTTTATGCCCAATCTTTTCTGGCTATATGAGAACGTGGCTGCATACGTGGCTTTCATGCCACACTTATCGAGGAACGTGTGTACGTGCTCTCCCTATATTACTGAAGTTGTGGGATACGTGTCACCATGCGTAGAGACCAAAACTCTACATGGGACACGTGTCATCACACGTAGAGGTTGATTTTCAATCGTGGGTGACAGTTGCTTGCGTAGAGACCCGATTATGTTGATTTTTATGCACAGAGGGTCTAGTCTATAAATAGACTTATTTTTAACACAAGACAGGATCAAGAGAGATACAGAGGAGGAGATTCTGAGAAAACACATACTTTCAGAGTGATATTCCCAGAAGCATTTCTTCAACTTTTTCTCGAGAACAGGGTGAAGCAGAGCAGGAAAGCATTCGACTGTGCCATCAGTGCCGTTGTGTCGATACCTTTCTGGTGACTTAGTTCTTTTGATTGTTCATCTTCTTCAAGCAGTTTTCTTCATCATCATCGTATGGTCCAAGGAACAAAGTGATCGCTCTCAGATCAGACTTCCATAGCAATACTTCCTAGAAACAACTTATACTTTTGTACTTTTTCTCGTTTTCTTTCAAAAGCCAATTTTAGGCATCTTGTTAAGTGAAACAAAATGACGACTCTGCTGAGGACGACTTTCTCCTCTGATGAGAAAGTAATTGCTCAATATGATGATGTGTCGGTCGGATCGACAAAGAAGACTCTGGTTGTTCACTTCGACCAGACTGCTTACGAAGAAATGCTTCGAACTAGGGGTAGTACTCATTGCTCCAATGTTCAAAAATTGCGGAAGGCACAAAAAGTTTGGATTCCTAAGTCTAAAGCATCCTCTGATCTCCCTGCTATCTCTGAAGGCAAGAGAATCCTTCCCACTCCTGTTGTGGAGGCTCCCGTCTGTGACGAGGCAATCTCTACTTCAGTGATGCGCCCCGGGCGTAAAAATCGGTCTCCCGTCTGTGACGTGGTAGACACCCAAGTTTTACGCTCTGCGTGTAAAAATCAGTCTTCCGTCTGTGATATGGTAGACACCCAAGTTTTACGCTCTGTACATAAAAATCAGTCTCCCGTCTGTGACGTGATAGACACCCAAGTTTTACGCTCTGTGTGTAAAAATCAGTCTTCCGTCTGTGACGTGGTAGACACCCAAGCTTTACGCTCTACGCGTAAAGGTAAATCTCCCATCTGTGACGTGGCAGATGTTCATGTTTTATGCTCTATGCGTAAAGGTAAATCTCTTGTCGGTGACATGGTAGATAAAGTTCACAATGATGCCTTTGTATCTAAAGTGAATTTGCCTACACGCATGTAGCGTAAAAATAAGAATTCTATTGTTGGTAAAACTTCAGTTTTTTACCAACAACCTTCTTACACTACTTTACGCAAGGTACTAAATCTTCAAATTACTTGTAATACTGATGGAGTCCTTTGTGCACAAAAGTCTCAAGATTTACGTACGCAACTCCAGGCGCGTAAAAATGCACAGTTTGGTTCTGCTAATGCAGCCAGTAATCTTCTTTATACGCAAGGGACTAAACGTTTCTCTGTACCGAATATAATAAAGAAGATGACTCCTTCCACTCCTTCTGATTTACGCGAATTGCTCGTACAAAAGCGTAAAAACAGAAAATCTCCTATGGCACTCCCCCAAGAAAATCACCATTGTGAGTGTCACCAGATCGTAATTAAATGTTGCTGTTCGGCTTCTAAATGGTCAGTTTTTGACCGATTAAGCTATAATGTGCCTCGGACAATTAGTTGATGACCAAGAACATGAGTTGTCCTATGCTTCAGTCAATATGGCATCTCATGTCAATAGAGGATGACGTCGAAGACGCAATTCGTCCCGGACTCTGAGCCAACAACAATTTAACCGACTTCTTGATAGTTTTGAAGGGGTGTATCAGCATACCGGTCAAGAAGTCAAAGACAATTGCAATCTTCAGATTCAGAAGCTGGGGGTACCCAGTCTCTGGAATCAGAAACTGATAGTGTTGATTCATACCACTACACCAATCCCTCTGTAGGTTCAAGGGAGGTTGAATCTTATGCTATTGGAGATGAACCGGAGACGTCAACTTCTAATACAGAGCAACGTCTCTCAGCAGTGGAGCAATCACTGAAGGACATGCTTATCATGATGCAAAACATGCATCAAATAATAATGACTCAGCAAACTGTTCAGCCGGCAGTGGTAACACCGATGCAGGTAGCAGCACAAACTCAAGATAGTCAAGGGGTTGATGTACCTTTGAATAATCTTAGTCAAGAGCCTATTGTCAATCAAAATTCTGTATCTCCAGATCCTCTCATTCGAGAAGATGTACCGCCTCCGGTGGGGGTTACGGTACATCCAACCACTATCCAATCAAATGTACTTCCCCAAACCAGTAAAGCTATTCAAGCAGTACGTGAGCTAAATGCACAGTTTAAGGTTCTTAAGCACAAGGATCAACTCCAGAGGTTAGGGATCAAGCAACCTTATCCTCCTCACTGGAATGATGTACCCTTTTCTCCGAAATTCAAGCCACAATCTATGGTGTTATTTGATGGAAAGGCTTCTCCTAGTCAATATATTAATTATTTTGATATTATGACTGTGCATCTACAAAACAATGATGCTCTTCTCATTCGAGTGTTCATTGGATGTTTGACGGGTTCAGCATACGACTGGTATCGCAGTCTACCCGACAATTGCATATCGTCTTTTGACGAGTTTAAAGCAATGCTTCTCTCCCGTTTCTATGAAGAAGGCATGGACATGAATATGTCCTCCTTAATAGAAATCAAACAGAAAGAGAAAGAAGATACTCGGACGTTTATTGAACATTTCCGACAGACAACTTTGAAGATGCCTCCTAGTATGCCAGATTCAGCATTGATTGATACATGCAAAATGAATCTGCGACCAACCATTGCTGTCTTTACAGGCTCTAAATTCACAGATTAGGCCTCGTTCATTATAGCAGCAGTTTCAGCCGAGACCAATGGTAGGTTGGCTCGTGAACATAGGATGATCTTTGCCTCAGAAGACAAAGGAAAGAAAGCCTCTTCAGGTAATAATTTCGGCAATCGCAATGGAAAAGGGAAGGAAACCCTAGTGGTTAATCTTTCAAAACCCAAAACGACGCCAAATAATCCGGAGTCTTCCAAACCAAAAGAGGAATACTCTTTTGATGACAGTAATATCCCAGGGATATTCCAATGTCTCGTTAAGAGTGGCAAACTCCAGATTCCGGAGCCAACAAGACCTAATGAGGTGAATCTGACTGATAATCCCAAGTATTGTATCTATCATAGATACATAAATCATCCTACCAAGGCTTGCTATGTCTTAAATAAGAAAATCCAAGAGTTGATAAATGCTAATGCCATCGCTTTAACCAATGATGAGCATACAGTTACAACTAATATGATTTCTCTTCAATTTGGAAGTTTTCCTCCACAGCAAGTTCCAGATAGGATTGTCCCAATTCCAAATAAAGATTGTGAATCTCCCGCCAGCTAGAGAGCAAAGTGAAGGACTACTGCCTCTCACATTAAAAAATGGGGAAATCATGTGGGTACATCCTGACTTAGTACCTGAAATGGAAGATGAAGGTAAAACTTCAAAATCCAAGAAAGGTAGAAAAGTCAAAACCTACAATATGATTTCTCATGTCGTTACTCCAGATCATGATGATTTGGATCATCTTTGGTACGGCATTCCTTTGGAGGATAGGCTAAGGGGTTTGAATATATGCCCTCCAAGTTTGGCTCCTCCAACCAAATTCAAACTTACTCATCGGCAATGGTTAGCAATGAATAGTGTCCCCTTATACAGGGCACAACGAGTCTTTGCTGCTTATGAGAAAGCTCCTATAGGGATTTTTCCTCCTGTCCCGAATACCCCTACTCTTGTGGCTATAGAGGTCTCTGTTCCTTCTTCCTCTGTTGAACCATCTATTGAAAGTCCGCTACCCACTCACATGTATAGTCATCAATCAGTCCATCTCATAAAAAAGATGGGCTATGACTTTCAAAAGGCGGAAGGCTTGAACTATGATAAAGGAATACGACTTCCTTTACAAATTCAAGGTCAAAAATCTACTGTTGGATTGGGTTTTGAGGTCCCTCATAAAAATCCTCGCAAGAAGAAGACTAAGGGAAAGAAGAACAAAAACTGTAATATGGTACTTCATTCTCCTGAGTCTGAAGAAAAAACCTTTGCTGGTATGAGATCTGAAAAAGAGTACCACAAAGATTATGAGGGAACTTCTAAAGAAGCGGAGGACGTTGCTGAAACACTACCAGCTCAACCATCTCTGTTCCTGCAGAGGCAAGATCTTCTAAACCATATGTGGTTGAGAAAAGGAAACAGAAAGCAATACGCTTTAACGTCCCATTTAAGTCTGCTTCAAATCAAGGGGTAGTAATGAAACCCTACAAGTTCGATATTCTAGCCCAATTAGGTAATACCCCGACTAGACTTTCTATCTTTGAGTTGCTTCGTCTTTCTAAAAAAAGTCGAGAAACTTTGAGCGAAGCTTTGCTACAAGCAGATTCATGCTTAGCTCAACTCAAGAGTCCTGACAATATACCGATGTCGTGTCCACAATGTCATAGTGTGATGGAATCAATTCTTAATATTACCTTCACACAAGAAGATATGTTGTTGAAGCATAATAAACATGACAGGCCTCTGTATTATACAGGGTATATTGAATCTACTGAAATTGACAGGATTTATATTGATCCTGGGTATTCTATTAGCATTATTTTTCAGAGTATGCTACGACCCTTGAGGATTCCTACTAGTGATTTGACTTACACTAGTACAACAATAGTTGGTTTCAATTCTGGAAAGAGTAAACCATTGGGAAAGATTCGTGTGAAGATTTAAATTGGTGATCTTCGAACTATGGCGACCTTTTATGTTATCAACTCAGATGTATCTTACAACATCCTCCTTGGAAGACCGTGGATACATGAGCATAACTATTGTGCCTTCAACTCTCCACCAATGCTTCAAGTACGTGGATTGTCAAGGGAGTGTAAAGACTGAATTCGCAGATATCAATCCTTTTAAGGGTGTTGAAGCCTATTTCTCTGATTCAATACTCTACAAACAGGAGCAGGTGAAGGAGATATAAGATATGGCCGAAGATCGATCACCTGCAGAAGATCAATCTGCCTCAGAAAATCCTCCGGAAGATCAACCTTTGAAGATTAAAGTCAAAGGTCGAATCCAACCCCAACCTGTCAATGATGAACCTTTGGTGATCAAGGTTAAAGGAAGAACTCGAGCTTCGGAATCAGTGAGTGTTACAGGCAAGAGCCAAGTTCAACCTCTTATGATCAAAGTCAAGGGACGTACTTCTCGTACGAATGATCCAGAACCACTGATTATCAACCTTGGCAAGTCTACGCTGAAGACGGATGATGGTCCGTTAATAATCAATCCAAAGCGTAGTAGTCAATTTATAAATGATATAAATATTGATCATTCTGTACTTTCTAATATTAATAAAGATTTCCTTTTGGAGTATATGGCTGTCAAATTTATTGAAAGAATGACTTTATCTGCTGATAATCAAAGTCATCAACATAAAAATGACATAAATACAGAAGAAACCTTATACATTAATCATAAGGAAAATTCTTTTCCTCCTCATGTCGATGTTGGACCCTATGCTCAAAGGTTCTTAACATCTTCTCCTTATCTTCTACCTGTAACCTCATCATCACAAGCTTGTGTAACTTATAGACGTCACGAAGAATCTTATTTCGTGATCCCGTCTAATAAGAAAAAAGAGCACCAAATTGTGTGTGGCCTGGCTAGAAATATCCATGTTACTCAGACAGATGATCTCATAGAGAAAGATAAAGGAAGAATCCGAATTGACAAATATAGTCAACAATCTCTTAAATTATCCAGAATATGGGATATGATTTAAAAACTATGATGGGTCTCAATCAAGGCAAAGGTAGACGGTTACATTATGTGGTGATCTATTTTACCAGAAAACTCGTCATGGGTTGGGGTACGATCCATCCCATATGTTTAATGAAGATATACAAGAAGAATTTTCTTCTAGCTCTTCACAATCCTCAGATTTTGAAAAAATCCAGTTCATCGAATCTGATACATCCCACATGTACAAAGAAGATATGGACGAAGAATTTTCTTCCAATTTTTTACAATCCTCATATTCTGCAAAAAACCATTATGATGAATTTGAGTGCGTATTCTCAGTCAACATGGTTCAAACTGATGGTGAATTTGAGCTATTTGAAAATGACCCTTGGGCACAACAAATAGACACTCAATAGGAGCTTCATTTTGAACAGCGACAGCCACCTACATAAGATGAAATTGTCCAGATTGACGTTTGCGACGAAACTACGTCCAAGCCGATATTCATCAGTAAAAACCTTTCTGAAGATAAAAAGGAAGAATTAATAAAGCTAATTAAAAAATATATTGATATCTTTGCATGGAGTTATGAGGATATGTCGGGTTTAGATCCTAAAGTTGCTACTCATAAACTCAATATTCTTCCTAATACCAAACCTGTAAAACAACAGCAGCGGCATTTTCGACCAGATATGATGGATGCAATTGAAGTAGAAGTCAAAAAGCTGATCACATGTGGCTTTATTCGTGAAGAACAACACCCAGACTGGGTTGCCAACATTGTTCCTGTTATGAAGAAGAATGGAAAAGTCCGAATTTGCATAGATTTTTGAGATCTTAATGCATCTTGTCCAAAAGATGAATTTCCACTTCCGATTATCGATGTCATGATAGACAATACATGTGGTTTTGAACGCATGTCTTTCATGGACGGATTTTTAGGATACAATCAAATTAAGATGCATCTAGGAGATAAAAGCATACCGCTTTTCGTACACCCCTTGGAGTTTACTGCTATACGGTTATGTCGTTTGGTCTGAAAAATGCCGGTACTACGTATTAACGGGCCATGAGCACCATCTTTCAAGAACATCTACGAAAAATAGTTGAATGTTATGTAGATGATATTGCTGTCAAATGTCGGTCAAAAGATGATCACATTCAAGACTTAAAGATGGTATTTGAGTTGATGCGTCAATCAACAGAAGATGAATCCTACTAAGTCTTTCTTAGGGGTTTCCAGTGGCAAGTTTTTAGGATTTATCATTATCTCTCAAGGTATCCACGTTGATCCTGATAAAATCAAAACAATTCTTGAAATGCGTCCTCCATGCAATCTAAAAGAACTCTGTGGCTTCCAAGGTCGCATTGCTTATGTCAAGAGATTTATATCCAATCTTTCTGGGAGATGTCAACCTTTCTCTCGTCTATTAAAGAAAGGTGTATCATTTGTTTGGGATGAAGCATGTCAGAAAGCCTTCAATGACATCAAGCAATACCTTACAAATCTACCTGTTCTGGTACCTCCAGTAGTAGGAAGACCATTTTTGCTATATGTTCGAGCCTTAGATCATTCTCTGGGTGCTCTTCTTGTACAGAAAAGTGATAAGGGCCATGAACATGCAATTTATATCTTAGCCGAATGATGGTTGGAGCTGAACACAGGTATACTCCTGTGAAAAAAGAATATCTGGCCTTGGTTTTTACCGTTCAAAAGACACGACATTATGTGTCAAGACAGACTATTCATGTTATATCCAGAATAAATTCTATTCGGGTATTGATGAGAAAATCGAGCATTCTTAACTCCAGATTAGCCACCTGGGCAATGTTGCTTACTCCTAATGATATGGTCTATGTACCTCAAAAATCAGTAAAGGGTCAAGCATTAGCTAATTTCTTAGCAGCTCATCCTATACCTGAAACATCTAAGCTTTATAAAACAGAAGAACTATAAGCATAAAATGAACTGTAGAGGGAGGCAAGGTATCTTGCCTGACGTTTGCACATAGATCCAACAGAATATAGTCAACTGCTAAGCCATAAAGTCCAAATCATCACAACTGTCTCTGAAAGATGAAATAGACATTGCCAATATTTTCAAAATAGTCAAATTAGCTAGGATTGCCTGTCCTTAAGTCCAATTCTGGATACAGGGGAAAAAACGGTAATTTCGGGCCAAAACTGATGTCCATCGTTGGACCCGTTTTGCACTGAAAAATGTGTCAGGGTCAATGGCCTCTAAAGTCGTCAAACTATATGTCTACGGATTTGTTTTGATGATACGAACCCAACCGTATGTCCAAAGTTGGATTCCGGCGGACCGTGCACAAAATTGCCCATTGGGTCGGACCATGGGACCCGCGAAACGGCGATCCGATCAACTGTCTTAGAATTGGACCAAACTTGGCATACAGGACCAGAAAAATGATACGGTCTAGTTGGCGCAAGTTTCGTCTCGATCTGACGAACGTGCACAAAGTATTTAGAAAATTTGTACAGTAACCGATACGATAAATTTTGACGGATACGCATCAAATTCGTCGCGCATACGCGACCAATTTGAATTCCGTCAAAGCCCACACGTCCACGAAGCCATTACGCACCTTTTGATGCTTTCGGTTCGCGACCACGTCGCCCGGATTGGCGGGACGCACGTTGGATCGGAAGAATTTCTAGTTTTTAAAACAGTTTTTGCCAAGTTTTTCCTGATTTTCAAATTGATTTTTAACAGAAAATAACCAACTAGAAATTAAACTAAAAATAGGGACTCGATCTCGGTTATGTTGTCTACAAGGTTGTTCAAGCGGTTTTCTAAGTTTTACGATATCATGGTCGTAAATCGACCGCCAACTTTGGGTTTCGGGACAGTTTATATAGTCCAGAATTTGAGATTTTTCTCGATTTTGGAACTCGATTTGCGACGCGCACACCACGAATTATTTAAATCTATTTGAAGGGGATTGAAGGGCTATAGGTTAGGTTTATACCTGAAGAACTGGATCGAAAAATTATCAAACGAGCGTTGAGCAATATCCTGTCGAAGTC
>JANAVB010021797.1:10526850-10531850 GCA_029216955.1 Iris pallida | reverse complement strand
CTGAAGACCCATATAATAAACTGCCAATCCATTATGTCGTAAGCTTTCTCCATGTCGAGTTTGATGGCGATGTTGCCCCCTCTTGCTGGAAATTTCATGCAGGTGATTAACTCTTGAGCTAGCATGATGTTGTCCTGGATATTTCTACCGCGAACAAAGCCGCTTTGCTCCTCGGATATGAGCTTTGGGAGAAGTCCGGCCATTCTGGTTGCAATTATCTTGGAGATGATCTTGTTAGTGAAAGTGCATAGACTGATGGGACGAAAGTCTCGGAATGATTCAGGGTTGGGCTTTTCGGGATCAGGATCAGCTTGGCGCTGGAGATGGCTTTAGGGGTAAGTAGCTCCCTGGAAGAATGCGATGGCCGCCTCAGTGATGTCCTGTTTAATAATGTCCCAGCAAGTACGGAAAAATACCTCCGAAAAACTGTCTGGTCCGGGAGCACTGTTGGCATCCAGGTCCCAAACAGCATCGGTCACCTCCTGCATGGTTGGAGCAATTCCAGCTGAATATTGTCGGTGTCGCTGATGAGATGTGGTATGTGATTCAGAAAGGAGTTGTCTTTGTGAACCGTCTCTTTGGAGAATAACTTGGAGTAGAACTTCGCAGCGGCCGCTTGGATGTTCTTTTGGTCGGTGAAGATGTTCCCATTTTCGTCGGAGATTTGATGAATCGAGAGCTTCTTTCTGCGTCCTTTGACGCAGTCATGAAAGTATTTTGAGTTTTTATCCCCATCGCTGTCCCATTTCAATCTCGCTTTCTGCTTCCAGAACTCAGTCTCCACTTTGATCCTGAATTTGAGCATAGCTTTGGTAAGATTCATAGCCGTCCTAGCCGTCGGAGAGCGATCCCTGGCAAACCTAGCCTCTGCCCGAGAGACGTCGTCCTCGGCAACCCACACAGTTTGAAAAATGTCCCCGTAGGCTTGTTTGCTCCAATGGTCAGGGCTTTCCTCGTTTCTTTAAGCTTGTTGCTCACCCGAACGAGGGGGTCGGGTGATTCCACCCGGTTCCACGCGTCCGCAACGATGTCCAAAAATTGAGGGTGCTCAGTCCAAAAGTTGAGGAATCGAAAGTTCTTCTTGACGGGATTGCAAGAATTTTTAGTTTCAATCAACAGGGGAGCGTGGTCAGATTCTGTAGTGTTGAGGTGGGATAGGCTGGTACCCATGCTATCCCAATGGACATTCGTGAGGGCCCTATCAAGGCGGGAGTATTGACGATTGTCTCCTTTTTGCATGTTGTACCAGGTGAAAGCATTGCCGATGAACTGGAGAGGGGATAGTTGGGCGTTGAAGATGAAGTTGTTGAAATCTAGCATGGCAGAAGTCGGCGGCGGACGACCTCCAATTTTTTCTTCTCTGCTGGTAATAGCGTTAAAGTCCCATGCAAAGCCAAGGAGAGATAATGTGGTTGGTGTGAATAGGAGATCGCTCCACAGTTGTTTCCGTTCTGCAATGACACATGCCGTGCACTGCTGAGAGGATGATGCGCTTAGGGAGTAAAGGGTGTTCCACCCAGCAAGAAAGGGCCTGCAAGGAGTCGTGGATGACTCCGAAGTTGACGTCCTCCGTGACTAGGATCCAGATGTCGTTACTACTAGCTATGGCCTGGGGCAACCGAGCTGCAGTTGGATAGATTTCAATCTTTTGGGGAATTTTGGGTTCGATAATAATGAGAATATCGATTTTGTGAAGCTTCCGCAGGGTGGAGATTCTCCTCAGCGTGGGTTTGTTGGCCAGACCGCGGACATTCCAGGATAGGATGTTAATTAATGAGGATGGGTAGGGTTTTTTTGTTCCGCCTGGAGGCGGATCTGGTAAGGATAGTTGGTTATCTGCTGTTTCCCGTCTTGTCTGTTTTCCTGCTCGATGTTGGTTTATCTGCCACTGTCGCGATTGGGATGTTGCTGGAGTTCGCTCGGAATTCGGTGGTGGATTCACTAGGGTGGTCAATCTGATCTCCGGCGGAATCCAGGATGATCTCTCCGAAGGAATGGCCAGGGCGTCGTTGGTGCTGTCAAACTGTGTCAGAGTTTGCTGGAGAGAAAAACAGCAGCTTGAATCTGAAGTCCTCTCTGAACCTGGTCTGGTCCGAGGATCGATAATGCTTCTACAGGGTCTGGTATGATGATGGATTGCTCTGCAGAGGAGTTTGAGCTCCGCAGTGGTCTCCGAGAGTGGGATAATCTCGGTGGTATGTGATCAACAGCATCCTGTCCCTTCATTGGTGGTGTTGTCAACAAAGGATGGTCCGATGGGGTGCCCTCATCTTCCGATCAAGAGCATCAAACTTATTGAAGAGGATTAGAGCTTGGGTTTCGTTAGGGACTGAATTTTGCTGGGGCTTCCGCCATTGTCGGAAAGCCGTCACAAGAGCCAAAATCTGGTGTACGTGTTCGGGGTGGTAAGAGGGGAGACCTTGGAGTCCTCCCTCTAATTTCAGGTGATCGTTCCGGGCCGATTTCTTCTTGAGTTCAGGGTGAAGACGATGACAGTGTTTTGGGATGTGGCCGCGTAAATGGCAGTGGTTGCAGAACAAAATGTGGTTGTCATATACGACCTGCGGGTGTGTGTGCGATTGCCGAGCTCGATACTGATGAAATTGGGGGGCTCAGTGGTTAGATCGAGTTCCACACAAAATTTGGCGTAGTTGGCCTTGGAGAGGTTGCTGGTTTCAGGGGCCGTGGCGACATACGTCCCGAAGGAGTTGGCAATGCGCCGAATAGCCGCTGGAACGAAGCAGATGAGGGGTAGATTCGGCAGCGTCACCCAAACTGCGACCTTCGCTGAATCTGTCTGAGTACTAAAGCCGGGGGTCCACTTGATGATCTTCATCTGGTGGGAATCCACCCGACTAGTGCCTTTGGACCACACAGAACTGTGGTCAGCATCGGAAGAGAGGTGGAGAAGAATATGTCTGGGGTCGAGGGGGGCGACGCGATATTCCGCGGAGAGTCTCCAGCTGGCAATAACCTCCTGCACTCTGGCGATTTTGGGACATCCTGAGGAGAATTTGAGGACAAAGGTGTGGGGGAAGGAGGATGAAAGCGAGGTCAATTCCAAATCGGAGAATGGAATTGTGGGGATATGGGACTCCTGCGAGTATACGATATCCGGGAGATTGACGTCAGGAATGAGGAGACCCTTCTGAGGGCTAAGTCCGGGCGGGGAGGTGCGGCGTAGGAGGTCGGGCCTGCTCTCGAGGAGGGGAGCTGAGTCCCTCGGATGCGATCGAGAGGAGGAGGGGTTGGCGCAGGAGCGGGGATAATAGGGACGAAGCGGCAGATGAACCACCACCTTGGGGCAAGGGTGAGACAACGCCAGCGATGGTGGGGCAGCGGACGGACTCCGGCCGCTGCAATGAAGGAGGGCCCGTGGGGGCTGCGAAAGAGAGCTGGGGGTGCCTGCGCTGGACAGGGTCGCTGGGGGCGTGGGGTTGAGGACGGAGGCAGGTGGCAGGGGAGGCCGAGGGCGCAGCGGGGAGGGGGGGGGGGGTGGGGGGGGTTACTGAGCAGTAGGGGGTCGACGGGGGATGCCACCGAGGGAGGCAGCTCGGAAGAAGGGGTGGAAGGAGGTGGGAGAGACGCCAGCCTGGGAGGGTGCGGGGGGGTGGGGGAGTGAGATCCCCGAGGACAAGGAGGGAGGATCGCCTCCCTACGGACAGCACCGGAGAAGGGGGCAGCAGGAGGGAGGGTCCCTCCACACCCTCCTACAAACGCGTACCGATCCCTCAGCCAAGTTACACAGGAAGGGGTCACAGGCTGCGCCGGAGGGGTCACGCCAGATGGCAAAAGGCCAATACGAGTAGGATTGCGCAAGCTGATGGGGGCCTGCAAGGGGGGCAGCACCAACAGAACCCGTCCAATCCGCGTAAAGGAGGGGCTCGCCAAATTGCGCAGCAGCGCCTGGGGCAGTGTGGAGGGATCCGGTGAGGAATGGGATGGGGACGAAAAAGGAGGGATGGATGCGCTCGTAAGTGCAAACTCCAAGAGCCTGCGCGTTCCATCAGGGGGCAAGGAGGTCAACGCCTCGGGAGCAGCACTCCTGGAGCTGAGCTAAAGAAGATGGCATGGGGATAATTGAGACCCGGCCAGCTGGCAGGTGCCCATACGAGGAGTGTGCAGAGGGATTCAAAATTGAAAGCTCGACTGCCTCGGGAACCCGCTGAGGCGCTTCCGTCCCACGACTGGACAGGCGGAAGAACGGCGGACGGACAGTACGCGGGGGAGTTGGTGGAGGAAGGCCGGCGGGGGAGGAACGCGGGGGAGGGGTAGGCGGGGAACCCGGACGACGCCCAGTGCACGGGGGATGGGGAGGCGGTTGAGAACGGTGGAGGGCCCGAAAAAGCGGTCGGGGGGGTGGACGTCCAGTACCCGGAGGAGGGGGGGGGGCGGAGAGATCGGCGGACGTCCAGAACGCGGGGGGGAAGGGGTGGCGGAGATCCCGGAGATGCGGTGGGGGGAGGAGGAGCCAAAAGAGAAAGGAGGTGGGAGGGCGCAGAGAGGAGACGGCGGGGGATCTGAAGAGGACGGTGGTAGCCCAACAGGGCTAAACAGCTGGCGGCCAGGGAGGAGGGGGGGGGGGGGGGGCGGAGCCATCGAGGAGGACTGGGGAGAGGGGGAGCCATAGGGGGCCCCCAAGCGAGCAGCCTAGAGGAGAACGAAGCTTCTCCTTTCATGCCAGGAAAAAAATATATATATTATAGTATTATAGATATATATATATATATATATATATATATATTTATATATATATATGCACATCGAGTTGTGGTGTACTGGTAAACACCACCGTGCACCTGGTGAGGGCCGGGTTCGAGGCACTCCTCCACGGAGGGGGAGGGTGGCGGTTGGCCACGGCCTCGGGCCAAGGTCGGGTGGAGTCGTCCACTGGCTTTGGTTTTTAGAATAATATATATATATCTATATATATATATATATATATTCTATATAATATATATCTATAGATATATATATATATATATATATATATATATAGA